>BMAV01002453.1:181076-193139 GCA_019973955.1 Trichonephila inaurata madagascariensis | reverse complement strand
GGATGTTCAGACGTTAAGATTCTTCAAAAAGATTTTCAAATTTAAATATATATATATATATATCATACGTTTTTTTTATAATAATTTAGTTTTATTTCCCTATGTGCGTTATTTTTGATCAATATAGTCTTTTTAAAAGAAAGTTTCTGCAAAAAGCAAGAATTGGCAACAGTGATCCATGCGATCCAGCACTGATTGGGTATTACATTTTTCATGAGATTATGACGTCATATGAATTTAAGAACCGATTAGCTGGAAACACGTGATTGTAATTATCATATGACTATGACGTCACATGAACTTAGCCCTTGTTAAAATGACACTCAGTGATATGTGTTTTCTCCCTATGTTTTAATATTTTATTTTTCCTTCTTGTCTTCTGATAATTTATAAACATCCTGCTTTTGATTTTGCGATGTTTATATTCCGGATATACGTCCACTTTCCATAAATTAAAAATTTTTCAATTCGAAAACCTTAGAAGCGTTAAGTCTGAAGATGTGTACCTGATATCTTTGCAGTTTGGATAAGCGCATATCCTGAGCGCCTTGGTGTTTGATCCCACGGCATAAAATTTGCCGGATGGGTGAAACTCCACGGACCGGATAGCCTGTTCATCTTCCAGTTGCGTCACAGCGACGAAGTTGTGTTTGGCCTCTGAACTCTCACTGCTGCCAGGTGCTTGAGTAGAGCTGCTCAACTGTAAATAGAAAAAACAAAGCATTCATTTCACTTCATGTATTCTGCGAATATCAGTTTTTGAATCGTGTGAGTAATCATGAAATCAATACCGTATATTTCCGTGTAAAAGCCGAGAAATTTTGCAACTTTTTTAAAGTTAAAGTAAGGTAGTCGGATTTTATACAAACCTGCTTATCTCAGAAAAACTGCTTTTATAACACATTTTTTATAACTGATTTAAAATTTTTTACCCCATGTGGGTGTTTTAAAGACAACTTTTATTCCTAAACGAAGAAAAAGTCATAATTTCTTTAAAATCAGAGCCTGAATTCGTGTTCTTAAATACAATCCGATCCTTATTTAACGAATTCATGGGGATCGAACATTTATTCGTTAATTCGAGGTTATTCATAATATCGAGGTAAAAAAAAGTACAAATTTTGTGCACTTACCTTTTGGAAACTCTATAACAAGCAACTACACAAAATCCATAGTTCAAAATTACACACTTTTTATTAAGCGGCTAAAAATACTATTAGCTAATTATTACGCCCCACCTAATTGGAAATTTTAAAATACTAACTAATAAATGTTTGACAGTCTTAATCGTATCTTCAAATAAAAGGTCAATCTAACAATTGTATACGGGGTACCCCAGTGATCCTTCTCTATTTTTCGACCCTCCATCTTGTCATCCAATTTCTTCTTTTCCTGTCCAGACCACAGACCTATGAATGTTTGGCGCAGTATAGCCAAAACTGGTTCTTGCGCCATAAAACACCAAACTCAACTCAACTAACAATTGTATGCAGAAAAGGCTTTCATATTATGCTTTTCGGCAAGTTGTAGAACCTTTTTTTTTAAATCGGAGGTCCACTAATAGCTATTGTCTTGGCATAAGCGATGTTGAATCGCTCCAGTAATTTTATGTTGGAATTACCAATAATTTTAACCTTTTTCACTTTTAAACGATTTTTCATCAAATTCTGCACGTCTTTTCAATTTCTGCTTGCTGTATAATAATCTGCTGTGTAATAATCCAGTGTTCCAACGTAGCTGATGTCTACGTTGTAAAGAAATCCAATTTATCATAATCCAAGCTAGTAAAAAAAAAATCAGCTGTTGAAATAATTCGTTAATTCGGGGTTTATTATTCGTTACATAAGGGTTCGGTAAATCGGAGTCCGACTGCATTTCGTAAAATCCACATCCCCTATTTGGGAAGTCTGAATGTACATGATCATGTAGCAAGTTTCTTCATCAAGACTTTGAAACATATAGGTCAAGGATCAAGTGCCGTACACAAATTTACAATCAAAATTTCCTATTCTCCAAAGAAAAAAAATGACTCAGTCAGAAATTCTGACTTGCACTGACAGTGCATAAAATAATAAAGAACAAGAAAATGATTAGCTTAAGAGGAAGCTACCAGAAACAAAATTGTTGGCGTCTGGCGTATTACTTTAGGTAATTTGATTATAAATTTTTAAATTTTTTTTTTTTTACAATACCGCTCTCATAGCGACATGTTTAAAAATTACTGTAAAATAAAAAAAAAATCTTTCAGTTTGGCTTATATATACGGGTTTTGAAGCTTAAGGTTGCGGGTTCGATGCCAGCTGTAATAGATAGATTTTCAAAATGCGAAAATCGTAGGTACGCATGTCATGATTATGTAGCACGGAAAAGATCCCCTGAGTATTAATTTGGCTCTGGTTCACTCGGAAAAATTAAATCACGATAATGTTTAGCAACCAACGTGAGCTTGAATTGAATAAGTTGCAGAGTCAAAATTTGGTAGCGAAAGCCGCCATTAGATGGGGCCACCATGCAATGGCTCTCACATTTGGGCCTGCAATGGGTCTGTAAAGGCTTAGTTACCAAACATGCAGCCTATTAGAAAAAAATATTTTCTAATTAGTTTGGTGAATTCTTTGTGAGAGAAATCATTCACTGTAAGGTTTCAAACATAAAAGTAGTTTACCTTTTGAAAAAATTCAATATATATTTTTTTACGTTTTAAGGTGACCGACTACGTTCAGAATTGTGATTTTAAAAATGCCTTTAAATGAATAATTGTTTTGATTCTTAGCGTCAGTTGAATTTTAATATACATATAAAAGTGTTTTAAGAATATTATTACTATATATATATAGAAAATATTATTTAAAAGCATTTTTTTAGCAAAAAAGTGATGAACAAATGACATATTCTCAGAAAAATTCTTTTATGAAAAATGCCTCTATAACAATATTTTGTCTACATATAGTCAAGACTTCTTACAGAGCCTGAACTAGGATTTTTGAAATATATAATTTAAAAGCGGATTTATTCATACTATATATCAGAGATGAGAAATTTTAACAAAAAACATCGGATATTATTTCAATTCATCGTAACTGAAAATAATGTGAATTTTGAGAAATCGCAGCTCACACACAGTCCCCGTTTCTAACGACAAAGGGGCAAATATTTTTATTATTATAGAAGAATTTTTTTAAAGGAAAATATTTTGAAAATATATCAATTTTTTAACATACTTGCCAAAAAGTTGCATTTAAATAATATTAAAACAATTTTATATGCATATTCTAATTCAACTGACACTAAATATTTCAAAACAATTATTCATTTACATGCGTTTTCAAAAACACGGTTCCGAACATAACCACCTTAAAAAAACAGTCTTAATTTTACTCAATAGAAGTAATGTCTTAACAAAGACAAAAAAAATGGAATGAAGATCTCTGTTCCATTTTCGTCTAATTTATTTATACTTTAAAATTATATATATATAAATGTTACGCAGGCGATTTGCTTGTTTTTTTGAATTTCGAATTATTTCTCCAATTTATAATTCTTGTTTTTATTTAACGACAGTATTCACTTTTAAAACAATCAAAATAACAAATAAAATAAATACAAATAAACTCGATGATAAACAATATCCATTTTCCCCGTTACTGTTTAATCACACACTAAAAATGACAGTTTTAAAACGGACACGCGAAGTGTTCGAAAATCTCGTTCGAAACAATGAACAAACTTGGCGTTAAATGGCGCATTGCGAGCACATCTTTTAATGAAGATTTTTTTTCAATCCTTTCTGCCAATTACTTGCGACCTAAATATTTGAGTATAAGTCAGCAATAATAATCGGTCAATCCTCTACTTATTTCATTCTAGAAGTTAAGTACACATTAGGCTATGAGATTAATTTTGTGGCATGTTCGAAATTTCTTCACATTGGAGTTGAAGCCTCATTTTTCAATTCCTACTATTAGTTCACTATTTCCCTATATCTTATTCAAATTTTCAATTGTTAATAAAATACACTTTAAGGCGCTCAATTGAGCTGAAATTTTATATATACGATAATTTTGGATGACAATATAGCAATTTAATCACAATTAATAGAAATTAATTGATTAAAACTAATTATTCAAAAAATTACAGATGCAGCCACGTTAACAGCATTTCTAGCGACTTATTGACCATTTTCGTGACTTGTGGCAAAACTTTAAAAGGTTGTCTTTCTCATGTTTTAAAGCGCTCATTTGAGCTGAAATTTTCTATACACGATTGTTGACAATACGATAATTTAATTATAATTAATTAAAATTGACAAACTAATTATTTAAAGAACTACAGATACAGTCACGTTGGCTTCATTTTTAGTGGGGTCAAAACTAAAATATTTTTTTTCTCACGTTTTAAAGCATTCAGTTGAACTGAAATTTTATATACACGATTGTTTTGGATGACAATATGATACTTTAATGATAATTAATAAAAATTAATCACCCCTTAATATTTTGATTCTGTCATATGTATATACATATATTAATTGCAATAATTTGATAAAAAGTAACCAAAATAAAAATTTTCTTTGTTGACCTAAGTAGGAATCGACTTCAATTTTTTTTATATTAGTTTTTAAAATTATGATTTGCATTAATTTGCTTTGAAAATAAAAAAAATGTGGATTAGATAATACGATATAGACAGATTATATAATGAGGGAATAAAATTCAAACTTTAAAAAAGGAGCTGATTTTATCTCAGAAATCAATTGGGATAATTTTCACCACAATTTGTAGTACTTTAAATATTATTCTCATTTTAATATTTAATGATATATAAAATTATTTCATGTTTCAGGATTATCACAATCAAGGAAATATTTAACCTCTTATTTTATTATAAATACAATGAAAATACATAAAGTTTCTGTTTAAATTTATGTGTGTGTATCAAAATAACTACATACTTCTAATTGCAACACACTTTTATGGTTACTCAATAAATTATCTTACTTTTTTCTTTATTTCTAATGGTGCTTCGGATTGGTATTTTACCATTGCATATAACTCCATTTAGTTTTTGTTCAACTTTTTAAAAAAAACGGAATTAATCAGTAAACTCCATTTTTAGCGTTGTTTCCGCTGCTATTAACACAAATACTTGAAACTAAGAAGATAGAATTATTCAGTACAAAAAATTTAACTTGCTTAACCGAATTAAATAAATATCAGCACGTTTTCATTACGTTTTATATACCAATGTCATCTCTCATAATAGATTTAAGAAAAAGGTTTTAAAGGCCTATCTTTTTTTTTTTTTGAAAGAACTATTTGATGTACAGTAAATGAAAGATAAAAGTAGTAAGTAAAAGTACAGTAAAATGAAATAATACGACAAATTACTATGTATTTTCATGCATTTTTTTCCCCTCGCACGAAATAAAAATCGATTAACATAAAAAGATGGAGAAAGATATTATAACTGAGCCAACACTTAATGAAATGTTTGAGAAATTTTCTGTATTATTGGATGTGTCCTATACTGTATCATCGAAAGAATTCGTTGCAGTAGATAAGGATAATGTGTGTACAACCGCAATTATGGCAAACAATGACATTTTGGAGCTTGTTCAAAGCTTAAAAAATATCATTGATGCAGATTCCGATGATGAAAATGAAATGAATAACGCAGCTCCTGTTCCCACGTCATCTGAAATGAGGAACATCATGAAAAGTATGCGCAGTTACTTAGATGCTCATTTCAATGGTGAAATGAATAATAAAATAGACGACATTGAACAATTTGTTGACAATTTGATGCAAAAAAGAAGATACAAAAGAAAATATCAGATTGTTTTCCAAAAACTCTATACATGTTTAGTTTTCAAAAAAACCTGAAAATTTTGCATTCAATTTCATTAAGTTATTGTGATGTTTTTGTTTCATTGATTTTTATTATATACCTGCATATATACATATCTATGTAAATAAAATGTACTCTAATAAATTTAATTTTGTTCAATATATGCTTTTTTTCAACATCTTTAACACGAAATCCTTTTTAACATGAAAAAATATTTCAGCCCCCCTCAGTTTCGTGTTAAACGGTTATATATATATCTATTCCTCACCCAAAAATAATGTTGACACAGTAGTTTTTACATATTTTACACAAATTACTGTTTAAAACATTAGAATACAGCATTCTATTTTTCTTTGTATAAAACAAACATTTTTTTGTCTGTTGATATGAAAAATGGCTAAGATGCAGGAAACATTAATTTAATGAAAAGCAGTTCCGTTTTTTCCATGTAAAAAAGGGGACGGATAAGGTATCATGTATCCATAAAAGCGAAGTATTTTATTCACGTTAGAGCAACGGAAGTGAAATTCAGCAGGATATGCCCTACATTTTGAAACCATCCATAAAAGATACTTTATGTATGCAGCGAAACATGCCCCCGAAACAGAACCACAAGTAGAGAGAGATTGCGCATCTATGGAATTATAATAAATATAAATTAGAAATGAAAGCAATGCTTTGCAGCATGTACATTAGGATAAAATTTATCTTTTTTTAGAAAAATCAATATTTATTGCAGAAAGTTCGCATAATCGTGTTTAAATATTTTTTTCTACACATTTTATTATTTTTTCGATTGAAAGGCAAAGAACCTGAATGGAAATTTTACGAAATAAAGAGTCAATATACATAAAAACAACTTGTCATTTGTAAATTTTGTATTCAGATCATCGCATGCTATTGATGATTGTTTTAAATAAAGGGCTTTTAAATACGTAGCCAAAAATTTAAATAGTAGGACTGGATTGTTTTAAGTCAGACGTTATTGTCATTTTAAATTTTATTAAAATTTTATACACACTCGATTTCTTATACGTGAGGATCCACATAAAAACAATAAAAAAAACAATAAGAAAAGAAAAAAATAAACCATGTTTTAAATATATTTGCAGAATTTTGCATTTCCCTTAGTTCAGCTTCATTATATATCACCAAAGTATACAGAATTGATTTTATAAAACTTATAACACAATTTTTAAACTAGAATAAATTATATACGGACGATTTTTAATGTAAAAGCTGTTCTGCTTTGATAGTATAAGAATTAATTTACATGACTTTTAACTTTGAATAATATAACTATGAATTCAACTAATAATAATCAACTAATAATTTACTAATTTAACTTTGAATACTGTTTCCGTTTCTATTAACTATTTCTGAAACAACTCACAAATGAAGCATTTAATTAAAAATTTTTTTACAACTTTGATATGAAAACTTTAAAAATACATTATTTTCAGAGTTAATTGAATAATTAAAAGAAAAAAATCGAGTAAAACATAAAAAAACTTATTTAAACATTTGTAGAATAGAAAAGCTATTTATTATTTAGAAGTATACGTGGTGCACATTGTATAATTTCGAATTTTGTGAAAAATATAGCTTTAAAGCCAAGCATAAGGCAAAAAAAAAAACATTTATACAGAACTCTAAAAAGACATTTGTGTAGCTTTCAGAAATATTACACAAAATATATATAATGCAACCAAAATTATTACAAGAAACACTACAAAATTGCTCTCAATCGTCAAAGGATTATTGGACATTCACACACAATTGCACAGAAAACATACAGACAAAACGTGCATTCAACAACACTTTGTTCGGTAATACAAAGTAATAAATATGCATTACAAAATAAATGGAAATTCTTAGGGTATGGATGGTCTTTACTTAAGTTTAATGAGAGAGAGACGTCCGTTTACCCTTCAAAATGGACTTTTGTCCGTTCAGTTACATCGTTTCGCGCCGCTGACCGGACTTAAGAACATGACAATCACCCCAAAATTACAGGTATGTTTCTAGGAGATAATTTTAGAGATAAAGAGAAAGGATAATCTGATATTTCAAAGAAGGATAAGCGTGTGTCGGGGATATGTATGACGTAGAAGATAATGATACTGTGAACAAAGATTTTTGATCCCTGATTATAAAATGTATATGAACTAAAAATCAATTGGAAAAGCTGGGAAAAAATTATTCAGATGCATGTAAAATACTCAGTAATTCTGAAAAAAAATACGTACAAAAATTTTGCTTTTTAAAACTTAGAAAGCAAATGTTCTTTATACCGTGAACATGCTATAATTCATTTTTTGGCCCTTAAGCTACATTTTTCACATTCCATAAAAATTATGTAACAGAAATTACGGTATACAGACGTTAAATATTTTATAATTTTCCTAAGAAGATAAAACTGAATTTTTAATAAAATAAAATATACTAAAAAACTGAAAACCTTTTACTCAAAAGTAAAGATGTTTATAAGCATTGTCCGATCTATTGATCACATTGAAAGTATAAATAACGTTATTTTTAAACCATACATTTTTCTAAAGGATCAATGATTAAATGTTACCCAGCAAATTAAAATGAACATTACCTTCCTATAGTCTTTCCTATACTTTATGTATTGCTTAGTTGTCTATATTTCTCATACATCGTGAATAAGCAAATTTACCTAAAACTGCTAAATTTCTGTAAAGCCAAACATAGATTTTTCAACACGTGATAAAAAAGGATCATTGACACCAATAACTTTAATTTAAACATTCCGAGACAAGAATACTAATAGAAATACTCTACTAATAACACCGAAAAGAAACCTATTTCCTCAAAAGACTTTATGAGAAAAGAAGCACTTTTATGTACCGTAAAATCCGGCGTAAAACGCGCACCTATACTTTCAAGCTACATTTTTTTAGTTTTTAGGTATATTCGGCGTATAACGCGCGCCTCCTTTTTTACGAAGAAAACTGAATTGTACAAGTGTAATGCTCATATACCTATTTTGAAGTTATTTATTCGAGATATTATCCTAGACTTTTGAAAAAATAGTATAATCCTAGACAAGTGATTCCCAAAGTGGCCTAAATCGACTCCCAGGGGACTACAATGACTTGCAAGGGGTTTACGTCAGCAGAAAAAATAATTTGGGGGTCCAGGAGGCATAAATGGGGTCTAAGGGCGTGGCCCCTTTATTTAATTTTCTTTTAAATTAAAATCATTATTTGGTAACAGATCAGGGCTTTAATTTTAAAAGAAAATTATCAAGTGGAAGCCACAGATTTACTTATTTAACAGATATGTTTACTAAATTCAACGAGATTAATTTGCAGTTCCTAGGCAACGGCATACATTTTATTTAAACAAGGACCATTCAGCATTTCTTACTAGAATTAAGGTAAAGGAGTATAATATCGTCCGCCGCAAATTTTCTCAGTTTCTTAATTTGTTACAGAATATCTGCCAGGTAAATGACGTTTTAACGTACGTTCAACATTTAAACGCCCTTTATTCAGATTTTGAAACTAGATTTGAGAATGCTTTGACTATGGTGATACCATTGTAGGCAATGAATTCATATGGTCAAATAGAAAAAGGAATGTCAGATTACGAGAGGAACTGATAGGAATAGACGAAATACGAATACGCATGGAATGGTTTCTATAACCGAATCAGCAAAATATATGAACTGCTTTAATATTTATCCATAATGAAACTTCTACACAACTAAACTTGCAGAATGTACTATATTCAAGCAATCCATCTCTTAGACCTTTAATTATTGTTCTGCTAACATTCATTGACACTTCGTAGCATTCTTTAGTAAGCCTCTTCTAACCTTTTTAGGAGGCCGCGTAGTCTAGTGGTCAAGGTAACGGAATCGTGGTTGGCGTGTTACGAGTTCGACCCCAGTACTACTGAAGACCCGCCGAGTAGGAGAGCGATGGACGTTAAATCTGTTGAGAGCTGAAACGTCCTCCCGTGGGTTATGTGGTATTTAGGAGAGGGGGTGGGTGATGTTAATACAGTTTTTCAAATATTAGTTCACTCATTAAATGAATAAATAGTAACAAACAAAAATAACGATCCAATACTATATACAGATAGGAAAATCGCTCGTTGTGTCCCTGTAGCGCAATGGACCTCTAATCCAAAGGTCGTGGGTTCGAATCCCACCTGGGATGGCCTAATTTCCGAGAATGTGATTTCTTTTTACTATACTATTTTATTAGAATAATTAAATTTAAGAAATGAATAAATAGTAACAAACACAAAAAAATAGTGCAACACCCTTATATAGAAAGAAAGATGGAAAATTGCGAGGAAAATCGCTTTTTATTTTGTCGCTTAATATTGTCATTCTGTCATATGTATATGCATATTTATATATTATTTGTAATTATTTAATAAAAAGTAGTAATTAAAATAAAATTTTTCTCCATTGACGTAAATAGGAATTGACTTTAAAAAAGATTTTTTTTTATTACTTGTTTTCATTTAAGACATTTATAATAAAAACTTGTGTTGAAAGAAATTATGAACGTTAATTTTACATTCTAAATCCAATGGGTATTAAATAAAGTAAAAAAAAACCCATTATGCTTTTCCAATCGAATCATTTTCCACCTATTCAATAAAGAATGCGTAAAAAACAAAACGAAATTGAAACAGTATATAGAATATGTTTAATATTTCCTTTTTACGCAGAATTTTATTGTGAAAAAGTTTTCCTTCCTCTTCTCCTTCAAAATACAAATGAAGAATAAGTGACAGAGAATAGAATCAACATGTACAGTAAAGTGATGAATGAAAAAGTACTTTCGAATAACAGTATAAAAAACAGGCTATCAGAGAATTAATCCGATTATCTGAGTGATTCTCTTTCTGGTACAATACATGTGTCAAACAATACCTCAAGGACACATCAATTTAAAGCACGCATCCATGCACAAAGAACTTTCTCAAATCATTAAAAGCTTCTTTCGGATGTAAAAAGAAATACCGAGAGAAAAATCGTAATAAATACCGTAAAATCCGGCGTATAACGCGCCCACCCATATTTTCAAGATGAAAATTTTCATTTTTAGGTATATTCACCATGTAACTCGCACCCCCTTTTTTAAGAAGACTCCCGAAATGTACGTGCAAATTGTTCTTATATTTTGAAGTCAATTATTCGAGGTATTATTCAAAGCTTTACAAAAAAATCGTTTACTTCTAGAATTACAACCCTTTAAGTTCATAAGAAATGTCATTTTTAAATAAACAGTATTTCGATCTATGTAGAGGTCTAATTTTTTCCTATACTCATTTTTTTTTTAAATTTTTATTTTTAAATCTCTCATTTTTATACCCGAGTATCGTGCACCCATACATTTCGATCTTATTTTTTGTGTGAAAAGTGCGCGTTATACGCTGGATTTTACTGTAAACTGTTTTTATTAAAGCATAATGAAAATAATATAAATTTCTTTAAAATTAGAATGATTTTTACAGAATATAAAAAAATTATATACTCATACATTATACACAACGAATTTGACTGCTCTAATAATAATAAAAAAAAATGGTTAAACTTTACACTGAAATTATAAGTCAGAGTAAAAGATAAATTTAGGTACCAAATATGATTAATTAAAAAAAAAATCATGTAAACAATTGAATTTCTACGTAAAAGAGGTGTAAAAACGAAATTAATATATTAACCATTCTGATATAAGTTGTTGAGTTTTAAATTATGAAACATGAGTAGTAATAATTCCCTTCGAAAAATTAGTTTAAAAAAGACAAAATTTTGAACATTTTGCTGAATAAACTGTATCCTAAACCATACATTAAGAAATGAAACTAAGCATGAAATTATAGATAATTATCCAAAACCATATAGCGTTAATTTATCAACTAAATAAATAAACAGGAATTATTTCGCAACGTAATATAAAACATTGTTAACTTCAGTTGATTGACTACGTTCGGGTGAGTGAGTGAGTGAATATTAACGTCGCACTGTTCAACTACACGAGGGCTTTTGGCGACGGACCACGTAATTTTGAGCCATGGTCAAGTGACGTGGACGACACCTAAGCTGGCACCCCCTCTCCTAACTACCTCACCAACGGGAGGACGTTTGAACTCTTGACAGATTTAACGTGCATTGTTCCCCTACACGGCGGGTCTTTAAAGGTACTGGGCTCGAACTCGTGACAA
>BMAV01002453.1:113473-161811 GCA_019973955.1 Trichonephila inaurata madagascariensis | reverse complement strand
TATGAACTGCAACAGAGTATCTGACATAAATCAAATACAGAACTTTGAGGACTATTTTGACACAGTAGTTGCAGTATCAAATGTTGCAGCTCCAGGAGCCTATATGAACTGCAACAGAGTATGTGATTTAAATCAGATACAGAGCTTTGGGGACTATTTTGGCAGAGCAGTCACAGTATTAAATGTTGCAACCCCATAAACCTGTGCGAGTTGTAATATAGTTTTCTCATTGCCTTCATACCGGTGTATGTGTTTTACAACTTAATTTTATCAATGAAAACCAATGCGAACCAAGCATTATGGCTAAGAGAGGACACATTCCTTATATTAAAATCCAAATTTTTGTAAATATTTTACAATTATCTAACTCAGAATTTTTGCTAAGAATGGTCTTTTAAAAAGAGAAGTCTTATTATTTAATATATAAATCATTAAGAACACTGGATGTATAATATACACTAAATAAATACATAGAAATTAAAAAACTTTTTTTTTTTTTTTTTTTCAAAAGTCAGCTTCCCCAAACCCTTGTTCTTAAACTTTTGAAGATCTTTGCAGATTGTGTTTATTCACTAGATTCTAATAATAATAATAATTTGAAATCTTTTATAGTTTAGTTTCCTAGAATCGAGAAATTTTAAGCAAATTTGTTATTAAGAATATAGATATTTCTACAAAATAAAGAATATTTTTAAAAAGAAAGCATTCGACAGTAAAATATACATATTTTTTAAAAGTTAGTTAAATTATAATGCAATATATTACGCGGTATTATTTTTAATATAAATAAATAAATATATAAACATTGGTTTTAGTTTAATTACAGGTCTCAGAATAGCTTTTTTTACCTTTTACATGCTTACTATAAATTAAATAACTATTAAACAGCAAACAAATTCACAGCAACTATATTTCAAAAGAAACTCTACAATCAGTCTAAAATTGATGAAAAGAATCAATTTAAAATAAGTTATTAATTAAATCGGAATAAAGAATTTAAAATAATGACAAACACGTAGTGAATACACGCGGAGAAAAAAGTTTTGCTGTATATTTTAAACACTACGACTTCAACTTTTGAAGTGCAAAATTCTATATATAAATTAGAATTATTCATTTTAAACTTACTGAGTTACACAATGGAAGGAAACAACTAATACACAAAAAGACATTTCTACATTCATTCAGGAACTTAAGCCGACAAATTATGTCATTAGATCTTATTTAAACTTTATTTCACACAATTGCATGATCAAATAATGCTCTTAAAGTAGCTTACTTGCTCCTGTTCCTTGTGTTTCAAACAGCTTGTCATCGTAATAGTTTTTATCATCGAAAGAAATTACTGTGTAGGCTAAAAATGTCTCTTACGTACTCCTTTTAGAAACTGTGGTTATCAAGTTAACACCTCTGCTTATAGCTATCATTTCAAGATAAGGTTTATCTCGTATTTCATAAGGACCTATCCCTTTTTCCATGAAGAAATTAAAATAAAAAAAGAATAAATACTACATAAAAGATGAGTCACGTCATTGTAAATAATTCCAACAGTAAAGATTCTAATATATATTTATATCAGTGGTTTCCAAACGGTGTTCTGCGGAACCCTGAGGTTCCATGAGGCATACCCAGGGGTTCCACGAGTCACAATGAAAAATTCGAGAAGAAATAAATATGTATTCAAAGTGATCCTCTTTCAAGTTGATATAGTAACAAATATCTATATAGCTCGTCCTATTCATTAAAACTAATAACTTTACTAAGCAACACATTTAAATTCTTGTTATAATACAATAAATTAATATTAAAATGCTTCATATTTACATATATATTTATATATACTTCCTGCAAGATTGAGAATATTCTATTGTTTACTATCTCGAGTTCCATGAGATAATTTCTACACGTTAGTTAACAAAATGCCTTGCAAAACTAAATAGTTTTCTAATGGAAAATTCGCCTTTTCGTATTTGTGGTAAAAACACCTATTATGAAGGAGAAGAAACAACTTATCAACATATCAACAGATTCGATGTTAAAATCTAAACAAGAACAATATCTAAATTGAAAATTCATACGAAATACACGGGTTTTCTCACACAGCTATAAACATTTTAATACCATTCAGAGCATTGTACTTAAGTGAAATATATTTCTCAACAAGACTGGCTACAAAAATAAAGTATAAAACAAATTAAACTCTGAATAATTAATGCGATTGCATTTAATCTCAATAGCCCTAGGCTTCGACAGTTTGTGTGAAAAAAAGTAAGCAGTTATCCCATTTATTAAATAATGCATGGATAAGTGACATTTGGATCAATAATTAATACTATTAATGAGTAAAAGTAGATAATAATTTTTTAATAATAAATGCTACTTTTTTTAATTGCCTTTACATAAAGTGCCCATAACATGTTGATCTACTTTAAATATTATTTTGAGATATATTCTTCGAAGTATGTGTTTGGAATGGGGTTCCACGAAAACACTTTCTAGTCCAAGGGGTTCCACGAAAGCACCTTTCAATTTCTAGGGGTTCCATGAGGTAAAAAAGTTTGGGAACCACTGATTTATACTATTTTAAATGTGTCCCCATTACTATTTTTTTATTAAGTAAAATTTATCGAAATGTATCAGTTATTAGTATACTATTTTGGGGATCGAATTAAAAAAAATACTAAAGCGTCTATTTGCGAACGATTCATATTACCAAAATGAATCTGTACTTGAAGAGCATTGGACGTTCAAGATTGAGGTTGAACCCACAAGGCACGCTAAGCACATGCCTAGAGCGCAACAGATTTGGCAGCGCTAAAAATTGGAGTGAGGAAAAAAGAGAAAAAAAAATTAAAATTACAGCGAAAGTACCACTGATTGATTGATTGATTGAATATTAACGTCGCACTGTTTAGCTACACGAGGACTTTTGGCGACGGACCACGTAATTTTGAACCATGGTCAAGTGACGTGGACGACACCTGAGCTGGCACCCCCTCTCCTAACTACCACACCACACCAACGGGAGGACGTTTCAGCTCTCGACAGATTTAACGAGCATCACTGCCCTACACGGCGGGTCTTTAGTGGTACTGGGCTCGAACTCGTAACAAGGCAAGCCATGGTCCGATACCTATACCACTCGTCTACCGCGGCCATAGCGAACGTACCACAACCTGGCGAATCGGGAGAGAAACATTTCTGCCCTTTAGAGAGTAAAGACTGAAATGAGATCTACTATGGACAATGAAAAACTTAACAGTTTGATGTTGCTATGCACTCAAAATGACATTGCAATGGAAATTGATTACAATGAAGTCATTAATGATTTTCTCGAAAAAAATCATTCGTTTTTCAAAGAAAATCTCCGTTATACAAGTACAATGACTCAATAAAGAATAAGGATGTCAAACAGTAAAAGACAATAAAGCGATAAGCAATGAAAAAAAAATGATAATTAACAAGTTGAAAACAGTTCATATAATAAGGTATATTCCATACTGTAATTGCAAACGATTTCATTAATTTACTGTACTAATTTACAAAAGGGTGGGAGGTCCGTCATGCCGCAAAGTAAGAAATGAACAAGAGTGGCCAAACCATACCATTATCCTTTCCTTACGACTGATAATCCATAACACGGCGGGTCCATAGATGGCGGATATAATGGAAAGACTATTCAAACAGCAAAAACAAAGAAAGGGAAAAGAGTAAAAAAGTTGAGGGAAAATCCCTCCAGAAACAGAACAGGAAAAGTAAGAACTGAAAGAGGAAGGAGGGGGTGCTCTGGAAATAGGGGAGGGGGCGTAGCTTTTAAAAACCTAGGACACCGAGAAGGTTAAAAACGGCCCTGCGCCGAACATAGAACATATTCTTCTAATTTCATCGGTAGTCGGGAACAAAAAACAATAACAATAAATTCTTGAATAAATAATTAGCATTTATTAATAAAATTAATTATTAATAACAAGTATTCAACTGCGTACTACATACATAGGATTATAATCAATCGAAAAAAATCATGGGCAATGGGGGGGGGGGGCAGACGTGCTGGACCACATCCACCCCTTTTGCGTCCCACTCTGGTAACAATTCTTTATTAAGTTGGGTTATACACAAAAACAACACACATCATAAACAAAAAATAATTAGCAACGAACATGGACGGTTTTTCATAGCGACCATATTTTTTCCTCGCCTGGTCTTTACTGATAAGTGGTCTCTAGAGGGCGCTTTTGCAGCTTAGGACAGTCAGTTACATCTATTTTGAAAAGAGCGGTTACATGTTTAAAATCTATTTTTAAAGCTATTTGACGATGTATATTGGAAACAAATAGAACGACGTTTAAATAATTATTAGAATATATGCTTTTTCGAATTCATTTAACTAGATTTAAAATCCAAAATTGAGTCTATATATATATAAATAAAGTAAATGCATGAAAAATTGGTAATTCTGAAGTGAGATATCCTTTGAGCAGCGAAATGAATTATATTTTCTTAAAATTAAGATATTAGTACTTTCAAGAAAGAAAATTCGGACTTTTTTCATTATTGGAGATGTTTCTGTCACCCAATAGTCTCCGCAGTAGCGTTGTAGATAAATTATCGGCTTGGTGACCCATAGGTTCAAGACTTGTTTTTACTCAAAATCATCACATGGTATAAAAGAAACTTTTATAAGTTAAACAGTTGAATCTGAAAATATAAATAAGGTGTAATCTGAATGGATGATGAAGTACTAGGGTTAGTTTCATTTCTCAGAGCTACTTGGTACGTTGCCCATAGATGTAACGCAGAATATTAGGGCCTCCTAAAATCATAATTGTGGGGGTGTACGTTACACCATTGGCGTTGTCATTAGCCAACCATGCAAATTCAGTGCGACAATAAAGCTAACAAAAAACTAAATCTATTTTATATTATTTGAATATAACAGCATAATTTACAAAGCTCGCCAATTTAGGAAGGGGGGGATTACAAATGAATTCTCTACAATGTTTATTAAAGTTTAAAACGTAAGAGATTCTATAAAATCATGATGTATTTATAAAAATACAATATAATTATTAATCAGAATACAATAATCCTTTTGGTTTAACAATAGCATAGCCCCTTGTATTACTTTATATTAAATTCAATACACATAGAAGTACACACATAATGTAAAAACCACAATTTATACATGTTTGAAAGTGTGTAACAATACACATTTTATCCTTGCTGTACTTTGTAAAAGAATTTTTAATTTAATTCCGGGTGAATATTACAAATAGATCAGAATAAGGGCATAATTAAGTTATTTATTAAAAATATTTTCACATACTTTGACATATTTATTTGAAATAATTAAAACCCGAACTGATAAAGAAAATAGCAAGTGCATCAGTAATTGATTTTATTCGTGTTCGCAGTTTTTAAAATTGCTAAATATTCGATTTATTTTTTGCTTAGTTAATCATTGATATAGTTCAATAAAGTGATATTTTTTGGAGGGGGGGATATGGTTACTTTTATTATAACCTATAAATAAAAGCAGAAATAAATAAATATTACTTAAGAGTCCCTGAGAAAATATAGAAACTCCATTCGTTAGAAATTACAATAATCTACAGTTATATAAATAAACTATAAAAAAATATACCTATTGAAAAAGAGAACTGTGAAAAGAGAGCAACAGATATTTATGTAAAATACAGAATTTAGAACAAGAAATACTCAAAAAATAAAAACACATACATTCAACACATAATCAAGGCATGGAATTAAATACAAATCCAGACATTACTTTTTAAATACCCGATGAAAAGTTCTAGAACTATTTTTAATGTTTCCAAAAACTTCTTTCTAAAAGCAGAAGTCCAAAGAAAAAAAGAGGATTCAGCGAATTAGCGTAAAAGCCACATCGTGACCGCAAAAGGTCAATCACTTTTCAGTTTAACTCGTAATTCAAGTTCCGGTACCATAGATTATTCTACCCAAATTAGTAGAAATTCTCGTCTTTTCTTGTTTATTTTTAAATAGCTTTAGTGTTAATTGAAAAGGATTAGAAATATTTGTTTTCAAGCGACAGTGCGCAAACATTAATTTTTACGGCATACACCTATTTCTTTTTTTAAAGTGTACTGCTGAGGAATTATATCATTGCATGATTGAATTATTTATTCTTAATATTTTTTAAAGAGACATGGTACGATTTAAGCAAAAAATTTTAATTTAAGGGTTTTAAAAAAAATTTTGACAGCCTCCTATGTGTGTATAATATGTAATAACAGATTTTGGGCTCAAAATTTCATAACAAGCTAGACATTTAATTTTTTAAGGAAAAAAATTTAGGAAGTGATTTTAAAATGCTACTCCTACAAAAATTTACATACATACATGAAATTTGATTTACGAGTACGTTAAACTATGTATAGCAAAAGTTGGTATGGGTTTTGCAATAACATGATTGGTATTCGTACAATACTTCTTTTTATGAATTGTTATTGAAAATTCCTTAAAAAATGTATAAATTCCGAGTTCAATTATTTTTAAAAAATAAATACTGTTTTGATTCAAAAATGCCTACCAACTTTTGTTACAAGTACTGTTAGCAATAGGTAAAAAGAATTCGAAGCATTAGGTACAATATTAAAAAAAAAAGCCGTAGCATTTTAAATGAAGGAGAATTAGTTATTTTATCTTTCTAAGATAAGTAAGTTTAAATTTTTGTTTTGCCATAGGTATGTGAATAAAAACGAACACAAAAGCTATCATAATTCTGCATTTTTTAAGTTTAGAGCTTTCAAATTTTTTTAGGTTATAGAACAGTTTAGAGAATAATTTAGGCTAAAAAAATTAGATTTGATTTTTTTACCGATTTTTGTCGATTGAATCCTACTGTGTCCTCTTAATAAAAAATTAAAATATACTTTTTTTTTAAAAATTTTTATTATGCATTGTTACAAATTTAACATAAAATATTTCCATTTTTAAAGAATTTCATTATTTAGTCAATTTATTAAGAATTCGATGTTTTAAAAGTGTACGTTTACAATCACGATCATTGTATTTATCATTTATGCAATAATTAATAACAACTATCCTAAACAAAAGCTTTAGGATAATTGAAGTACAAAACAGTTTTTTTTAAAAAAATCATTTTTAATATATGACCAGAATATTGTTAAAAAAAATTAAATATTACCTGGAAATTATAGATAATAATTCAATGAAATGTTTCATGAAAGAAGTTAATCAATTATTCTACATTATTTTATTTACAACTAACCGTCGAGGCTCAATTTCAGCAAAAACCGTTCTTAAGAGTTGCCAAATCTAAAGATGTCGCAAAATGCAGTAATCGTTTTGTGTGCATGTTTCCAATATTAGCTGCATATCACGGCATTTGGCGACTTAGCACATGAAAACTCTTCCTTAAAAAAGCAGTTTCGGAGGGGGGGACCCAAAATAAATTTTGAAAACTTTTTAGTGGAAATATGCTCACGGTTCCTTTGAACCATCAACAAAATTCCCAGCAAAATTTTGGAACGATACGATTAATGGTGCGGATTTGTATAAAACCCAAACAAACGTACAAATGTTCAACTTTATATGTAAGATAGTTCGAGAAAAAAGCAAAATGAAAGAAATCAAATTTTTACGTTATTTTAAAGAGACAAACTAAAATAATTTTTTAATTATTAAGACACAGAAAAAAATATCATCACTACCTTCAAGACAAATCAGTAAAATTCCTTAAAAGATCTTTAAGGTATCCGACTACGTTCGGAACTGTGATTTTGCAAAAGCGTGTAAATGGATAGTATTTATGATATTTTGTGCCACTTAGACTAGAAAATGTATATAAAATTGTTTTAATAATAGTATTACAATAAAACGTTATTTAAGTACAATATTTTGACAAAAAATGAACATAGAATGACCCATTTTCAAAATGTTCTCCATTTGTGAAAAATGCTTCTGCTATAATAATATTTTGCCTGTATATAGCTCAGTCCTCTCTACAGAGGTTCAACTAGAATTTTTGAAATATGTAACTTAGAAGTGGGTATATCCACGTTTTACACAACAGAGAGGAGAAATTTTAAGAAAAAGACGCCGATAATTATTTTAATGGGTTGTAACTCTGAAAATAATGTGAATTTTTTTTAAAAAAAAATAGTTCAGACTCTCCGGAGAAGTCTTTACTTTATATAAGCACACACACACACAAACTATTATTATTTTAGAAGCATTTTTTATAGAAGGAGAACATTTTGAAAAAAAGGTTATTCTAAGTTCCTTTTTTGCCAAAATATTGTATTTAAATAATTTTTTTTTGTTGTCAAAATGTCATTAAAACGATTTTATACATGTATTCTAATCTAAGTGACACTAAATATCACGAAAACTATCCATTTATACGCTTTTTTAAAATCATAGTTCCGAACGTAGTGGGATACCTTAAGCAAAATCAAATGTCAATCAAAATCTTAATAGCTATCAAAAAGTTCTTTTCATTTAAAATCGATCCATCAATATTGAAAGAACAGTACTATTTCCAAAAGTAATCAAGTTATTTGCTAGATAAGGCTCAGAGTTCGGTGCAGCTTATTTATTTCTTTACTTGTTTTCAAACTAAATTTTCATCCTGCCTTCGTTGAGACGAAAAAAAAAGAATCAGTGATTATCTAATGCCATTTTTTTTCACGGTCACCCCCCTTTGATCTCCTAGTAAACAAAACTAATCGCATTATGTTTCATTCCAAATATTGAGAACCAATCATGCGAGTAATCAATTGATTCCAAAAGCGCGCATCCCTATTCGAAAAACCAACAATCGCCAAGATGCCGGCAGAATTTAGATTACGAGGTTAGAGTTTCTTCCCGGGTTGAAAACTTTTTTCAGAAAGGGGGGCGAGGCCTTCACAAATCAAACAATGCCAACAAGGAAGCAGAAAATCCGATTCAAGAGGCTGGCGATGCGTTATGCAAAACCTTCTTCCGTCACTCTTCCGTAACTTGCCTGACAGTGAGGGTAAATATATGACAGGAAGCTCGGTTTCGGAACAATTGAGGATGACCTTAACAATAACTTTTTCCTCGTTATGTAAAAATGACGTTGCTGGATGAGTTGAGTTAGAAATGGTCATTTCCAGAAGAAGTTTCGTTTTCATTTTGTTTCTGGTAAATTGCTGTTTAGTGAATGTTTAAGTTGCTCTCTAATGCGCAATGTTGTAGCCAGAAAAATGCACCAAGTTGTTTTGGATCTTCATCCTTTGCAGCAACATTTTTTTGGGTCTAATTTCGATTTAAAATATTTCAGTCGATTTTCATTCCAGATTTCAATCTGATACTGTCAAGACAGTAGGAGAGATTGAATAATTTTGTACTTTATCTTAGTTATATATATTAATACCACCCCTTAATAGATGTGTTTCTAAAGTTCTGAAGTATTTTCTTCATTGTTTGGTTTTTAGTGCCAAAAATTTTTACTTAGTATTAAATTACACGGAATGTAAAAAAAAAAAACATTTGAATTTGTAAATGTTTGCTTCAAGTGTATAATTCTTAGTTACATGAATACTATAATAATAAATTATTAAAATTTATTTTCAACAAAAACTTCACACCGTATAGCAGGGATGGGCAGACTTTTCCAGGGTACGGGCTACTTCTAAATTTTTTAAGGTGTTGCGGTCCCCCAGTAGCGTAGGTGTGGTGAGGTAAGAAAAAGGTCCACAATATTTTTATAACTTAATAATAAATACTAAATATATCCTTACCTACATAACTAAAATAAAAAAAAATCACTTTTAAAACCGCATTTAAAGATAAATGCGATACAAAGTAATGATAATAACCACAAATATTATATATATATATATATATATATATAATATCAAATGATACCTTTATTATCAAACAATTCAAATACAAAAAATAAAACATTTTAATCTAAAGTTAGTTCTCGTAGTTATAGTCAGCAGAAGACATTGCATACTGTCAGCCAATCTTGAATATTTCGGGATATAATTACGGATTGGCTCTCATCAGGCGGTTACCCTAAAATGTTTTGGCGGTCCTCTGGTCGATCGCGATCGACTTAATGCCCACCCTTGCTGTACAGTGTATATCTGTAAATGGGATGTCAATTAAACTGCAAATTCAAAAGCACTTTTTAAAGGAAAGACGTATTCCTTTAAAAAAAAACCAAAACTTTTAACTGGAAGTTCCATTATTTTTTACAAAATAAAAAACATAGCTATTAAAATTACTTTAACCTCATATGTAAGTTTTCATAATTTGTATATAGAAGCCTTATTAAAATTAAATCAATACTTATCTTTATTACAACAGAAATGCATAATTATTGAGTCTCAACCATTTATACAGCACGTTAACAACAATTAAAACATATAAAAAATAAACTAATTATATATATAACTAATCTAGTTTCATGTCAATTTTTTTCTTTTGAATTTATAATCGAATTCTACTCATATTTGAAGCCTTATATATTCTGATAATAATGAATGTACATATCTTAAAAATGTACTAAATAGTAAACAAAAATTCCACTAATGGAAAAATAAAAAATGCTTCATAATGAGGTAGGGATCAGTTAAAAAATACTTAACAATTAATAAGTACGCAAATTCTCTAGATAAAATAATGCATAAGAGTGAATTCGAAAAAATACATCTGGGTATTTTTCCATTCCATCACTAGATGGCAGAACTGTTAACTGATTGTTTGACAAACGATCTAATAGTTAAAATAGATCGTTGGGATTAACTATTTGGAGTACTTAACCTTATCGGGCTCTAATCTCCTATCTGGTGTTTTCAGATAGCTGTACAGTGGCGTAATGTACACCCCTGCATTACGGGGGGCAGGGTTTCTAAGGGGCACAAAGCCGGACTGACGCTAAGTACGTACCTTTTGTAAGATCCTGCTTGGGGCCCTAGTATTCTCCGTTACGCCACTGTGGCTGTAATAAATTTTCTTTTACCCAGTGTAAGTTAAAATATGTGAGATAGTAAAATATTACTATTAAAATGAATAAAAATTAAGAGACGAAACATTTCTTCATTGTGATCCGCAAAGAATCGAAATATGCATATATAAGTATTTATGAGAAAAGAGCGACTCACTCATCACGAGATCTGTGGAACTAACTATGAGACATATAAGCATTGAAGTTTGACAAGAATCTTTCTTTTAATGAGAAGAGATCCGCTAAGAACCAATTTTTTTGAAAATCGAATCCAAGGTGGGTTGCGAGGGCATTATAGACAAAAATACCAGTTTTTGAATTATTACATCCGCCGATTTGAAATTTGGCAAATATGTTTCTTTTATTGAGTAGAGAGTTGATAAGAACGGGTTTTACGGGAATCGACACCCAAGGGAGTGGTAAAAAATTCACGTTTTTTAACTATTAGTCTTCGAGGCTTTTAATCTGGCAAACATATTTCTCTTCTGCTAAGTAGATCCACTAAAATGGTGTTTGAGGAAATAGATTACGAGGAAGGATCATTGCTGGGGCGTAAATGATGAATATACTTCCGTTTTAGAAATATTCAAATCATATTATTTTTAAATCAAAAGGCGAGGATTATGTGTGTGAGAATACTTTTTAATACAATCGAAGGCTTAATACTAGAACTTAGATAACAATTATCTAAAAAGAATGTATAGCCTTAAAATGTCGGGAAATACTGAGCGATGTGGGCGGGGGTAATGGCTAGTCTTACTACATAAATCCTGAAAATGAAGCTTCGTGTTCTTGTGATGATCGGAAATTAATTAATTTTTTTAAAAGATAAATTTGTAATACAAAAAAAATGTATTCTGCCTTTCGACAATCGAATTTTCACTCAACTCTTTAGATATTACCGAAAGAAATTTTCGCGTGTGCAAAAAAGAACCCAATAATTTATTCATATAAATATAAATCGATAAAACACAATTCACTCAATAACTCCGATTCCATTTCCGTGTTCGAATACGCGAATTTAAAATTTTTATTCCAGCATCTCAACTCCATTCGAAACATAGAACTATGTTACATAACTAAAGTAAAAAATAAATTTTTCTAAAAAACACCTCGCAAGAAACACATGAAGGCAATCATATCTTTCTTACGAGAAAATAGCTCTGCCTTCAAATAACTTCTTTCAACATTCTCAGAAGACCTATAATTTTTCTTCAATCGGAACCATCAGAACAGAAGACCCCAAACTTGTTTTGAAAAACGAAATTAAGCGCAGAAGATTCATCACATCAAAACGAATAGCCTTCACGCACGTATCACGATGAGAAACAAAAAAGTATTAATTCTGAAGTCGGGTAAAAATAATGCTTTTTGATTCCGGTTTCGTTGCATTAACTCCAATAATGATACATAGAAACTTGAATTCTGAGTCTGAAGCAAGTCAGCACGCACATTAGTTTGCTGTTTCTCTCAGTAAAGAGCTGACTTTTATAGGTAGATACGCTAAATGAATCTCAAAATGGAAACAATTTATACCCAAGTTTGTTGATCTCATATGTACATCCCTAACTTTATAATATGTTTATTTCTTATGCAAGTAAAAGATTAGTTTACATGTTAGATTTTCATTGGGTATTAAAATTAAAATAAATTACTTGGAAAAGCTGTAATTGGCTCAAAAAAGAAAAGGTACAGATCCAGTAATCAGTGTTACTGATAGCGAATGTATTGCATAATTTTGCATTACATCAAGACACCATTTTCTTAATACCACACTAAATCAACACAAGGGTTACAGACAATGCTCTCCGAAATTTTGAATTACATCAAGAGACAATTTACTTAATATTATACTAAATTCTCCAATAACGTTATTAATAATTATTTTCGTAATTTTAAATTACATCAAATGACGATATACGTAATACCACACTAAAGTAGGTCTAAGATTGGTGACGATCTTCCTAATTTTGTATTTTATTAAGTGTCCACCTACTTAATACCGTTCTAAAGCAACTTTAGGGTTTCCGAGGATAATCTTCGTAATTCTGAATTACATTAAACCAAGATCTGTATAATACCGCACTAAAGCAACATTAGAGTTACTGAAGAAAGATTCACAATTTCGAATTACATCAAGTAATCCATTTGCTTAAGACCACACTAAAGAGCATTATTAGAGTTACTGAAGACAGATTTTCACAGTTTTTAATTTACATCAAGTAATCATCTACTTGACACCACACTAAAGAGCGGTATTAGAGTTACTGAAGACAGATTCACAATTCTGAATTACATCAAGTAATCATCTACTTAATAGCATAATAAAGCAGCACAAAAGTTCCTGACGATAGTCTTCATAATTTTAATTACATCAGACGCGACGATATACATAATACCACAGTAAAGCGGCTCCAGGGTTATTGACGATAGTCTTAATTATTTTGAACTGCATTAAAGATCGATGATGTAATAGAATTCATCAGAAAAATATGTACAGAAAAAGGATCCCACGGTTTGACGATTAACATGATTTGACAAATGGGTGGAGTTAAAGGTGTTCCAGAACGACAAAAAAAAAGAAGGTAAGGGGTAAAAAAAAAGGAAAAACGCTCAAAGGAAGGAATGTCACATATCATACGTTAAGTCATGCTTTTGAAATCTGACCACAGAAGGTCAGACGTCGATAGAATAGAGACAGGACTTAGGATTTCCTGTTTTCGAAAGATGAGCGGATGTAGTTCACAAAAAAGAACTATTTCCGTAGTTTCTACCAAAGAATTTAAGGCTTTTATAGACTTCATGCGACATGTGTTTAGAAAGGGAAATAAGAGTTACTTAAATGAGAGTTTCCTCATCATTTTTGTTGTAAAAAAAATTGACATTTTGAAAGATTAAAAAAAAAAATAATATGCAGAAAAATTAGAATTGTGTGTGGAACTACTTGTAAAATGCATTCAATGTTAAATACATATTTGGGTTAGAAACGATTCTCTACAGATGCCGTTTATAGACAGAAAACACTTCGAATTTCTTAAAAGTATTATGATCATAATGCTTCCATAATTCAAAACTTTTTGTATTTGAAATCTATTCATCTTTCTTCCAGTAGTGTTTGCTTTGTATAGTCAGCCAATAAAAATAAAGAACAAAATGCACACGATACATTTATCAACCTTATTTTTTCAATAATATTCAAAATATTCAATTATAGCAATAAATCCAATCATACACTTTACTACAGTTCTAACTGATAACTTAAGACCATGAGAAAAATTAAAAATTATTTTAAAAAATTGTATATATTTTTAAGGTAACTGACTACGCTCGGAACCGTAATTTTGAAAAAGCGTATAAATGGATAATTTTTTTTTTGTTGATATTTAGTGTCACTTGGATTGAAATATACATATAAGACTGTTTTAAGAATATTACTAGAAGAAAAAAATTACTTAAATGTAATTTTTAGGCAAAAAATAAAGAATATAAATAACATATTTTTAAAACTTTCTCTCTTCACAAAAAATATTTCTATAATGATATTTTACATGTATATAGCTAGAACTATTATACTGGGGTCGAACTGAATTTTTTTAAAATATAATTTAGAAATAGATTTATTCATATTTTATTATATCAGAGAACAGAAATTTTAGCAAAAACCACTCGTTATTATTTCAGTTGGTATTAGCTCTGAATAATAATAATATGAATTTTTCAAAGCTCCTAATTAGCATCTGTACAGAAGTCTTAGCTATATAAAGGCAAAAGACAAAAAAAAGGAGCATTTTTCATAAAAGGAGAATATTTTGAAAATATGTCATTCTTTCTTCATTGTTTTGCCGAAAAATTACTGTAAATAATTTTTACTTATAATAATATTTTTTAAACTATTTTACATATGTACTAGAGCGGTCCCGACAGACGTTGTTCTGTACACACGTCTTAAATCCGAAAATTGCAAACCTTTTTGAATAAGTTGTAACAATCTGGATCGTTTTAATGATTTTTTTTACAAAGAAAGTTATTAGAGTACCTGACATCACCACATGCACAGTTACCACAATTCGACCTATCGATTGCTTGTGAATATGTATTTACTATGAACTAAGTTGAATATAGAAGCTATTCTGAATAGAAAACTTTTTTTGATTAAAAGGTAAAAAAGATAAGACTCGAGCTATTTTTATAACAGGTATATTTTTTTAATGCACAAAAAATACATTTATCGTAATGCCATTGAATGTACAATGTTTTTGGCTAATCCTTGAGGGGTATAAAAACAAACAAATGCGATGGTTTACCAAACCTCGGACATGCAACATATAATTGGCCGTGCGAAAAGCAAGGGCTTTCTAAATCTAAACCACAAATTGTCATTGCTTAACCTTGTGACTTATTAATGTTCATAGCTAATGCCAAGCGAATTGGAAATAGTAAATATTTCAATGGATGGGTGAGTCTGAAAGAATCATTGGGATCTGTGGTAGAAGTACAACTTCACCTTGAAATTTGCCGCTCAAAATAGTGGCCTCAAGAATATTGCCCATGATTTTTTTATGAACACACACGTGTCCTAACATAATTTGGGCGCATTTTTAACTAATTGTGATATCGGACCGAATTGTGAATCTAAATCATTCTCGAATCTACTTGAATCCACACAAAAAATATCATTTAAATCGGACCAGCCGTTTAGGAGGAGTTCAGTCACATACACACCACAGAAGAATTATATATATAAAGATTATTTGAAAAGATACAAATTAAAAACGCTAAAAAGCATGATTCGTCTACATTTTTATAACAATGAAGACCCGGTTTGGCCATTTTGGCTGAAAATCGATTTTCGACTCCAACTTACATTAATTTTTATAACAATAACGTTGTTACAACAATGCAGGTGAATATTGATTTGAATGTTTTTAATGTTTTTAATTAATACTCTTTTTAACTAATTGCGATATCGGACCGAATTGTGAATCAAAACCATTCTCGAATCCACTGGAACAGACACAAAATATTTCATCAAAATCGGTCCAGCCGTTTAGGAGGAGTTTAGTCACATACACACGCAAAGAAGATTTTTATATATAAAGATATTCTAATTCAACAGACACTAAATATCCAAAAATTATTCATTCATATATATGTCTTCTCAAAATCACCATTTAAGGAACGTAGGCGAAAATTTTCTTATTAGACAAATTTGCTTTTTAAAAATGATCATAAATAATTTTTTATTTAGTGTATTAGTTTCAGTTTAAAAAGTGAAAAGTATTTTTAAAAAGTCACCTCGAGTCAGTGAGAAAAATATATGCTTATAGATTTTTCGGATCTAATTTTCGATATTTATATATCGTGGGATAAAGTATTTTAATAAGTTAAATCCTGTCAATACGTTGTTAATTGCTAAAGCGTACAAAGAGTAGGTAGAAAAAAGTTAACATAAGAAAAATATTAACACAATGCTTTAATGTCTAAAAATTACAGTTTTATTTAATAAAATAAATTATAGTTTTAAATTTTTTTTAAAAAAACCCACGCTGTTATAGTTAATTAACCTAAAAAGTAAAAAATTCGCTTTAGGGTTGTAACTTAATCTTTCAGTCACAAAATCTGGAAATGAGAAATCGTTAATCCTGAGCAGAACTTTGGAACAAAATTATTAAATTATTGCATTGTCATCGATCTTTGACAAGTGCGCAAAATTTTGAATTAATCTGACCTTTTGAAGAGGGTAAAAATTGAGTTCAAAGATTCCGTTACTTACAAATGAAGCTAATAAAAGCGTGTTAAATACCTCAATCATTGCTTCTCTTCTCTTATAGCTTATTACACATTAATTACAGCAAATTATTTGTCAAAATATACCTGGAGTAAATAACTCTTTAAAAATGCTACAAGTTGTGTGTTAAGTCAAACGATAAATTTTAAAAAATTAAGGTTATGAACGAAAAAATAATGACATATTACTTTCTCTAAATCATATTGCATGCCAAGTCATACGTGAACGTTCTGTGGAGTGGAAAAAAAATACTAAACAGGGCATAACGACTTGGAAAGTAATGAGAAAAGAAGAAATTTCTTTGTTTTTTTATACGTCAAAATTTGATTTTACAGTCGATTTTTTTTTTCTGAATAATAATGCATTTTTAAAAGGTATTATTAGCACTGAATACTTTGCAGCAACCTTTTATATAAGTGTATTATTGAAAACACTGGATTAAAATTTTAAACAAAGACGATACACATTCAATTTTGAACGCCTGCAGAATAAACGAATGGTAAAATAACTTGAAATTTTAGAAATAGTCACATCATGATGATAACATCTGAGTAAGTACCTTAATTTACAGACTTCATAATAAGGTAATATAAAAAATAAGTCAATTCCTACTTAGGTCAACAAAGAAAAATTTTATTTTAGTTACTTTTTATTAAATAATTACAATTAATATAAATATGCATACACATATGACAGAATCACAACATTAAGTGGTAATATAGAAAGCGATTTTCCATTTTCCTATCTATATAGGGTGTTGGACTATCATTTTTGTTTGTTACTAATTATTCATTAAATAATGAATTAATATTTGAAAATACTGTATTAACATCCAGTGTCATCCACTACAAGTTTAAAAAAATGTATTTGAACTTGAGTGGATGAATAAAAAGTACTTTACTAACGATTGAAAATTTGAACAAGATATATATATGCATATAAAGAGAGTGTGGACTGTAATAGAAATTGAAAAAAAAACTTTGAAGGCCCTTTATATTTATCGAATACAATCCCGTATTACTTCCCATGCCAGGTTCAAATACCAAAAAAAGGTTCTTAGAATAATAAATTCTAACTGAATATTAAAAGAATAAAAGACCCAAAATAGAGAGAGAGAGAGAGGGGTTTAACATAGTTGCAAAGGTAGCTAGCGTTTTTTAATGGAAGAGGCTACAATTTCATACAAAAAATTATTATAACAGTGGCATAGCTAGTCTTGAGGGGGCCCTCTATCGAAGATTCCTTGGGGGCCCTCTTTTAGGCCTCTTAATAGCTTACGATTTTTGCTTACACGTGTTGGGGCACCTGTAGCTTAGGGTCCCTGTATTATTGATTCGGCTATTGCGATGGTAGCTACGCCCCTGGATGATAATTAAAGTTCCGCTTTCAAAATGCTGTAAGAAAGGAGTATTGGTTAAAATGACTTTAAGTTTGAGCTGAATATACTTGAAGGAGGGGGAAACGGTATGGCATAAGGGAAAAAAAGTTCTAAAGTGTTGCGAAGTGAGTGAATATTAACGTCGCACTGTTCAGCTGCACAAGAGCTTTTGGCGACGGACCTCGTAATTTTGAACCATGGTCAAGTGACGAGGACGATACCTGAGATGGCACCCCCCTCCACACCACACCAACGGGAGGCCGTTTGAGCTCTCGACAGATTTAACATGCATCGTTCCCCTACACGGCGGGTCTTTAGCGGTACTGGACTCGAACTCATGACATGCAAAGTGTGGCAATATATTGCGTAGAAAACATCGTAACGGAAGTGGATTTGGCTACAGGTGACATTTTGAGTCGAATTACAACTTTCTGGCATGATTTGCACATTAACCCAACTGTAATGTTCAATGTGCATGATTGTTTTAGATTTTTGACGGAAAAAAGACTTCTAAGTCATTCAACACTTGTTGCACTGTTAGTGAAAAGTCCATCTACCACGGCAAGATTGATCTACCACGGCACATTAGATGGGGAAATTCGGTTTTAAATTATCCTTGGTAGGCTAAGAACAGACCATTACAGAGGAATGAAGATTGATGGGAATGGCCTTTTTCAACTTCAAAATTAAATCCGATTCAGGAAAATATGCCCACTTTAGTATTTTTGTTGCATATTGCGTGAATTTAGTATCCTACAGTTTAGGACAATTTTTGCACTGATATTTGTAAAGCAATTTACGGGATCCATTTCCAAACATAAATTTGACTTTAATCTCTGAATGAGTGTCCGCTGAAATTCAAGACATTTTCTGTTTGTCTGAAAAAGACAAATATGTTTTGAATACGATAAAGTAGGAAATGATTCTCGAAAGCAGGCCTGATAACTTGGGGTTATCTCAGATTTAATCTTGAGTTATGAAAATATCGCTAAGTTCGTATTGAAGAAACTTTAAAAGAACTTTCCATTTCTATTTTTACTTCAAAATCTTTCATTTCAGGGTGATTTTTTTAAACTGACTCAGGGTGATTTTTTCAAACAAACACAATGTGACACTATGAGCTACAAGTGGCAGAGCCACCTGAAGCTCCATCCAACAATCTCAATTACACCAAACTTGATATGGAGACTTATGATGACATGAGAAGTAAGATTCCGTTGAAAATACATTTACTTCCAAAAATCACTGACAGGGGTATTTATGGTGCTGTTATAGCCGACCAAACCGAGAATCAGCATAAAAAACGGGTATGCTTTCTTATGTGACAATCACGCCAATAATTCGGGCTATGAACACATGCAAATAGGTCAGAAGAATAATAGTCTCAACTCAAGTGAATATGCGACTCCCATTATTAGATCACGCTTAATTGGTAAAGCTGTATTACACAAGGTGTTACACAAAAAAAACGACACCGTGTAGCTTGGTAAAAGAAGAGAAATGGCAACAACTGTTTTGGTGACGTCATCCCACACACCTCCTCTATCCATGAGGCCAGTTTTTTCTGAATCGATCACGCCAGTTGGGAGTACTGTGTCATTGAGTGAACACGTGCAACTGCATTCTACCGGCAAAATGTCGAATCAACATCAAGTCTCTTGTGAAAAGAAATCAGCCTCGAAAACATTTCAAATATTAACCGAGGCTTATGGAGATGAAACTTTGTCTAGTGTACATGTGTTTGAATGGCATAAGAGGTTTTCAGGAGAAAGGCAGTGCGGAAGATGACGAACCTACTGGGCACCCAAAGTCAGCGATTACGGACCAAAACATAGCCACAATTCGTGATTTGAGTGGGTTTCCACTCATTTCAGTAGTCAGACATTTAATTAATACTACTACATTGAAGTACTAAAAAGATTTCGTGAAAAAAGAAAAAAAGGCTAGAATTGGTGAGTGATAGATGGCTGTTGCACCAAGACAATGCATACGCTCACATGGTCCTATATGTCGAGCAGTTTCTGACCAGCAAAAACATTACTATGATGAGGTATCCTCCTTATTCACCTGACTTGGCCACATGAGACTTTTTTTTTTATTTTCTACAGTTAAATCTTCCAGAAAGGGAACCCATTTTACCTCAGTTGAAGATATTCAGGAAAAAACGGAGAATTTTCTGAAGAGCCTACCAAAACCCTCGTTCCAGAACTGTTACTATCAATTGCAGCACTGAATGCAGAAGTGTGTGAATGCTGAAAGGAACTACTTTGAAGGTGATACTATCACGGAGAACTGATTCTGTAAGCACAATTATTTATTGGACCAGGTTCGTTTTTGTGTGTTACACCTCACATTATCTCAATCATCTACAGCTTCTCGTGGGCACAGAATCCGACAGAAACTACACAAGGGGACCCAATCGCTTAATATTTTGAAAGGAATAATTAAAAAATTCGAAGAAACAGAGTAACTGATAACTCACCAAGACACAGGATGTAAACCTGTGTCAGAAGAAGTGATAACAAATGCTGCAAATGTATAACAACTGTTTGTGACATACTGAGTATGGCCGCAGGAAATGAGCAGATTATTCTCGGTGTAGTCTCAGAGAATGGCAGTCATATTAAATGTGGACTAATTGCTCGCTGAGGAAGTTAAAGTTGTTAAGGTATCCGACTACGTTCGGAGCCGAGATTTTAAAAAGGCGCATAAATGGATAATTTTCATGATATTTAGTGTCACTTAGATCAGAATACATGTATAAAATTGCTTTAAGGTCATTGTGACAAAAAAATTATTTAAATACAATATTTCGGCAAAAAATTAACTTGGAATAACCTTTTTTCAAAATGTTCTCCTTTTGTGAAAAAATGCTTCGATAAAAAACATATTTTGCCTTTATATAGCTCAGACCTCTGTACAGAGGCTCAACTATGATGTTTGAAAAATTCATATTATTTTCAGAGTTACAACCCATTGAAATAATTATCGGCGTGTTTTTCTTAAAATTGCTCCCCTCTTTTGTATTAAAACATGGATAAATCCACTTCTAAGTTATATATTTCAAGATTTTTAGTTGAGCCTCTGTACAGAGTTCTGAGTTATATACAGGCAAAATATTATTATGATAGAAGCATTCTTCACAAAAGGAGAATATTTAGAAAATGGGTCATTCTATGTTCATTTTTTGTCAAAATATTGTACTTAAATAATTTTTTATTGTAATACTGTTCTTAAAACAGTTTTATATACATTTTCTAATCTAAGTGACACTAAATATCATAAATATTATCCATTTATACGCTTTTGTACAAAATCTCGGTTCCGAACGTAGTCGGATACCTTAATGAAGCTTAACATTTCAATATTATTTTGTACGTTATTGCTATTTTCTTTTTTTTTATACTTTTTGCACTGTTCAGCGCCATAAATACCTCTATTGGTGATTTTTGGAACTTATTTTTTTTCCCACGGAATCTTCCCATATTATCTCATTAATCTGTATATAAAATTTGGTATCTGTATATAAAGTACGGGTGGTTCTAAATAGTGACATTCAAAAAAAATCCCTTCAAAAAATATTAACAGCACGTAAATATAGTTAAATAGTAATGCAAACAACGAATGAACGAAAAAGTTTTTGGATATATGTCGAAAAAACCAATAGCAAAGCTCTTTGCCACACACATGATAGCGTTTGTAAAACAAACTCTCAATAAAAAAATTTTAAAAATTGCAGACTCGATCGATCGATTAAATTTAAAACTGACGACATTTTTGAAAATTTTTCAACACATTATTTTTATGATCAAACACTTTATATTTCATCAGACCAATACTAAATTTCCGTTTCAAGGACAGTGCCTTAATCACGATTTTTCGTGAAATAGAGCTCGAAACTTGGGAATCGTGAATTCTGTCCTAAAGCGGATAGCACGAATTTTCCCGCTCTTGTTTATAGACACAGGGTTACGAAGCAGGTGAGAATTTCTCAAAAGGCGCAAGTGCAGGTATTATAAGAAGTTAATATCGCAATCAAGCTTCATTTGCTTTCAGTGAACGCAGCCTTGTGAAGGTTGCTAAGTTAATTCCACGTGCGGTGGGCGTAAATGTTAAACTAGCCCAAAATAATCCAAAGAAACTTTAATAGCAATTAACTTCATGAAGTGAGCTTAATACAGAAAACTCATGGTAGGCGGTTACCATTAAACGAAAAAGAAAACAAAGTAGATTTATTATAATTATAATGATGTCTAGAATACAAGATGATTTAGATTACCTCAAGGATTAATTACAGCGCAAACGTGGCTGTAGGCAATTTGGATCATACTTATTTTTAGAAATACAAATACGTGTTGGATGACACTGATAATGTAGAGAGTAGCAATTAGAAACATTAAACTTGTTAAACTTGAATATTTGACAAATTAATGCTCGCATTTTACGTGCAATACTTTACATTTCTCTGTAATGTTGCTGACTGCATAAATAGCAAAACAGAAATTAGACTCTTATAAAGTTGAAATTTTATTTATTAGGGTGTTATATATGTTTGAGAGGAATTTTTGCATTATTTTAAAATTAAAGTATACATAATTCCTCCAAAATACAATTAATTAAATTTACATGATTAGTCTGAATAACACATAAATCAATGCCAATGCATAATATCTTAAACATTTTGAGAATTAATATATATATATAAATATATAAACAGAGTTTGTAAAAAATAGTGTAACTTCCTCTTTCTTTTTGTTCTTGAAAAAGGATTCTTAAATTCTACGGAAACGATTTTACTTCAGTTTTCTGAGCATAAATACAGTCGGACCTCTATATAACGAAGTTGCTAAATCCCGAAAAAAGTTCGTTATATGGAAAATTCATTATATAGATGTTCATCTTTCAATTTTTTTTACACAAACCAGGTAAAACAAATTTTAAACTCATAAACACTACGTATTAAAAAAAAGTAATTTTCACACTTTTTTGTAAATTAATATATATCTATTTTATACATTTTACCTATAAAAAGAAGAAAAAAGAAATGAAAGTAAGAAAAATTGCAAGGAAAGTTTCTTGACGCCCTTTGCACACTTCCTGAAGAACTACGTTTTTACTTTGAGGCACAAGCACTCACGTTTTGACATTTTCGAGCCACAAGAAACGAAGTTACCAGTACGACTGATCAACACTACAAATGAGCGGAGACTAGTTTAAAGACACGGGGACACGAGACAACTCCAAAGGGATGTCGAAGATGTTTCCTGTGAACTGGACAATGAGGGTTGAAGGTTGCACTTCTTGGATGAAACGCCCAGAATTCTATTGCTCTCGCCGAGTTAGGGATCTAATAAAACCAGTTCAAGATTTATGACCACCATAAAATGAGTTAAAAGAAAGAATAACTTGAAATGTCCAGAAATACTTTAAAAAAAGGGAGAAAAAATATTGAATCACAAGAGAAAAAGTTCGTTATATAGGAAATGGACTTCGCTACTGGGAGGTTATTTTACGAAGAAAATTGTGAAATGTTTTTGGTTCCAGGAAAAAGAGTCCGCTATATAGAGAAATTCGCAATATAGAGGTTCGTAATATGGAGGTTCGACTGTATTATACTTTTGCTTAATATTTGCTTCTGTTAGATAGCATTGATTTCTTACTCTACATCTGGCTCAAATTTTCTGTAAACATAAATTTTTTTTCAAAGTGTTAGAGTCAATTTTATGTTATTCCATTTCTTCGGCTTTTCAAAAGTCATATGCGTGTGACCGTTGGATTCCTTAAGCATGTTGTAATAATCACAATTCACAAAACTCCTTTCAGTTTAACACATATTTCTGTAAATGATATGAAATTCATTACAGTTTTGTTATTCTTTAGTTGCTATTTATATGTAGCAGCATATTTTGAAATGTGACTCTTGGCTACGTTTATATGCAGTTTCACTTTGTGAGCGACTTACACCTGAAGTTTGTCCTTAACCGTCTTGCCTACCTAAGGGTGGGGGAGGAATGCAAGCAGAACCATAATAACAGTTATTTATTCACTCAAACACACTAACCAACAACAACTTATTCTCAAAGTGAACGTTAAAGGAGTAACACAGAGAAAGCAATGAATATTAAGCAAATATGCACAAATAACTTATTTAACTCAACGTAATCTAACGAGGGTTCCTGACCTTAAATCTACTAATTCAACATAGTGGCCAAACACCACTTTTAAATCTTTACATGCGAAAGTCAACTTTATTCAATCTCAGCGAATATAACAGCGTCTTATATATATCTCCTTCTACTATAATTACAAAACTCTGATTTTATATAGTCGAACTAATCTGAATATCATGATTTCTTCTTGAGAGGGATGGCTGTGAATTAAACGGGAATGCTAGCCCGAAGATTTCCCAAGAAGATTCCCTAACTTCTGTTTAAAATTAAGTAACCAATTTTAACAATTATTTCATTTAATGTAAGTGTAAAAAACGTCCGTGTTTTCGTTGGAGTCACTTAAATTAGGTCTTAATCAAATATCGAAATAAACTTGTCTCTCTCCAACTAAATAATTTTTCATACAACTTCCACAATTAAATACGCTTCAACAAGACATATAAAACATTGGGCTTAAACATATTTATAATTCTTTTACAATAATTTTATTTATTTATTACAATGCATTTTGGTAAGAGTGGTTTCACTAAAACTTGAAATTGGACCATCTTAATGGTGACTAAGTTTCGATTAATTTTAGGAAAAAAAAAAAACTTTTTAGATTTTCTTCTCATTCAACAATTTTTATTTGTTGTTCGCTTTTTAATCGCAGCATCTTACCTCATCTCTTTAAAATAGTATTCTAGCACGTTCTCATGCACATTTCCCTTAAACAAACTTCTGCTGCTACATTGTTATGCTGTTGGATATGAGAACGCCACCTTGGGAAGGAATAGCGACAGATTCAAATAAGCATTGCCATGTTAGAGATAGGGAAAGAGAGAGAGAGATAACGTAAGAATATCATGAAATGTCAGTGGATGTTAGCACAGCGATTAGTAAAGGTTTTGATGTTATTAATAGTATCACAGCAACATTGATTTTGGAAAAGATCCTGAGTAAACCTAATCGAAGAAAATTGTACATACTTCAGACTAAGCACAGTGGAGACTTTATTTAAAGATAAGCATATATTTTTGTTAAGATTTTGTTAAATATATACCACTCTATATTGATATTTTGATCAAGAATAAAACTTATATTAAAACTTTTATCAAGTCAGTCTTCCTTCACAACGAATCCAGCGATATTTGTTGATGATATATCCTAGGAGTTATGATCTCGGACTCGTGAATGGCGTGTCATGAGCTCGAGCCTTAGTGCAATTGAAGACTCTCCGTGCAGAGAGGCTGACGCACCTTAAGTCTGTCGAGATACAAATTCCTCCCATTGGCGCAGTGTGGAAGCATGAAGAGCGTGTGCAAGTTCATGTGTTTTACTCGTCACTTGACCGAGGCTCAAAATTACCCAACAGCCCTTGTACTTTCTTATAGTGTGACGTTAATAAACACTCACATGCTCGCTCAAATTTGTGAGTCTCAATCCGTCATAATGTAACAACTATTTTAACAGTGTTTTGTAATTTGATCATATGAGAATACTTTTTTTCAATTCCTACACACTATTAGCTTACACTCTATATATTTATTTATTTATCTTGGTGGAATTTTCAATCGTTAATAAAATACATTTTAAAGCGCTCCATTGAGCTGAAATTTTAATGCATGATTATTTTGGATGACAATAATAAAAATTAATTGATGAAAACTAATTATTTAAAGAATTACAAATACACACACATGCACACAGCCACGTTGGCATCATTTTTCGCGACTTAGCGACCCTTTTAGCGACTTGTGTCGAAACTTGAAAAGATTTTTTTCTCCCGTTTTAAAGCATTCAGTTGAACTGAAATTTTATAGACACGATTGTTTTGGATGACAATACGATAATGGTAATAATAAAAATTAATTACCACTTAATGTTGTGATTCTGTCAGAAGTATATACATATTTATATTAATTGTAACTATTTAATAAAAAGTAGCTAAAATAAAATTTTTCTTTGTTGATCTAAGTAACAGTTGACTTAAATTTTTTTTTTATATTACTTGTTTTCTCAGAAAATGTATTTACATAACTCTCCAATCATGCACTAATTTTAAAAGTCATTTTCTTAAATAAAAATTTTACTTTGTCCACTTGTCTTTACTTTGTTTACTTGTCTTCTAATTAAAAAAGAAAGATAGAAGAGAATTCTTATATAAAAATTCAAACAAAAAATCAAATCAAGGGAACAATGTGAAATTTCCCTTCTGTGCAAATAATCTTTTGTATTATCAAGAAATTTTAGCTTCGCTATGAATAAAAATTACCTTTGAAATAAATAATAAGTGAAGAAGGAAATATAGATTAATATTTCAAAAATTATGTAAAATATTAAAGAAAATGTGGAATGCCATAAAAAAATTTAACTTTTAATGTAGCATTACATTTGAGAAATAATATTACTACGAATAATTAATAACAGTACAAAATACATTTGAATTTCATGCATTCAAAAATTAAGTAATGGTATCAATACAAAAATATCCCATTGATGCATATTATTTTTAACTGATTAGATTTATCATTGCATTACATTTCCTCGATTCAACTTAACACTATGATTAAGGCTGTTTTCGCCATATGCACAATAGTGTAAACAACGCGGAACACAATTTCGGTCTGAAAAAAAAGCCTCAATTTTTATAAAAATTTGTGACATTCTAACTCGTGCATTTGTTTACAATATAGTTTTTTTTTTTTTAATTTTCAAAATATTTCATAAATAATTAGTTTTTCTTTTTAAGATACAAAGAGATAGCTCATTTAGCATAATGGTATAGGAGAAAAAATGCGAAACACATTTTATAAAAGAAAAAATATGCCAACTCGAATAAAAATGAATAGTTTGGTAAAATAAGAGATTCTCTACAGGATAGTGCAGGCAGAATATAATATTAATGTTTGTGTGAGTACTTATATATCTCAAAAAATATTCCGAATTTGGGTCTTATTCTTTAAGGTATCCGACTAAGTTCGGAACCGTGATTTTGTAAAAGCGTATAAATGGATAATATTTATGATATTTAGTGTCACTTAGGTTAGAAAATGTATATAAAATTGTTTTAAGAATAGTATTACAATAAAAAATTATTTAAGTACAATATTTTGACAAAAAATGAACATAGAATAACCCATTTTCAAAATGTTCTCCTTCTGCGAAAAATTCTTCTATTATAATAATATTTTGCCTGTATATAGCTCAGACCTCTGTACAGAGGCTCAGCTAGAATTTTTGAAATATATAACTTAGAAGTGGGTTTATCCATGTTTTACGACAACAGAGGAGGGAAATTTTAAGAAAAAAACACCGATAATTATTTTAATGGGTTGTAACTCTGAAAATAATGTGAATTTTTCAAAAATCATAGGTGAGCCTTTGTACAGGGGTCTGAGCTATATACAGGCAAAATATTATTATAATAGAAGCATTCTTCCCAAAAGGTGAACATTTTGAAAAAAGGTTGTTCTGAGTTAATTTTTTGCCGAAATATTGTATTTAAATAAATTTTTTTTGTCATAATGTCCTTAAAACAATTCCACACATGTATTCTAATTTAGATGATACTAAATATCATAAAGATTATCTATTTATGCGGGTTTTTAAAATCACGGTTCCGAACGTAGTCGGATACCTTAACATTAGCCGAAAATAGCTTTAACAGTACGAAATTCATTTGAATCTCATGCATTCAAAAATAAGTAATGGTATCAATACAAAAATATCCCATTGATACAAATTATTAACTGATTAGATTTGTCATTGCATTACATTTCCTCGATTCAACTTCCCAAAGTCTTTGCGTAAAATTACAATCGTCCTTTCGGCATCTGTTACGCAGTTAAATAAGCATCTTAGGGCTTAAATTGTTGACAAAAGCATAAAATATAAGACTCAGAAATGATATTCAACATATACACAAACATGATAAAAGTATATAAATTGAAATATCAGCAGAGTCTGGCATCATATCAGTTTCTTCTTACCAAAATTTACAACATAATCCTTTCAATACAGATAAAAACTATAGATAAATTATTACAAATAAATGGGTTTTTTTTCACTTATTAGGAACAAGAACATAGAAAAAAATTTTCGTAAAAATAACTTAGTTAAGTTAAATAAGGTAACTGACTAAATTCGAAACCGTGATATTGCAAAAGTGTAGAAATGGATAATTTTTTTTTCTTTTTGATATTTAGTGTCAGTTGAATTAGAATATTCATATAAAATTAAAGAAGAAAATTATTACAGGAATTTTTTAAAGAATATTATAATAATTTATAAAAGAATATTATTACAGGAAAAAAGTACTAAAATGCAATTTTTTGGCAAAAAATGACATATTTTCTAAACATTCTCATTTTGTAACAAATACTTTTATAATAATAATATTTTATCTCTCTATATATAGATAAAGAAATCGATTTTTTATAACTGGATTCAACTGATCGTAACTTTGAAAATAACGCAAATTTTTCAAAAATACTGGTTCGGGCTCCGTATATAAATCCTAGCTATACGAGGGCTGTTTAATAAGTAATAAGACTAAAATTATAGAAAAAAAAGAATGCCTTTAATCGTCATCATTTACATGGTATTTTTCAAAATAACTTCTACGGCACGTAATACATTTATCCCAACGTTCTGTCCACTTCTTAAAAACATGTAAAAGTCCGTTTTGTAAGAGCTTTATCAAAATCGCCTCCGCAGTCTTTGCACATGTTTTGTTGCTTGCAAAACATTTGCCTCGTAATGGTTTCTTAAGTTGAGGAAACAGCCAGAAATCGCATGGAGTTTTATCAGGATTGTATGGAGGGTGTGTTAAAATCTCTACGTTGTTCTGCTGCGAAACATCCAGTACGCAATGAGTAATATGTCGTCGGGCATTCTCATGGTGCAATAGGAAGCCATTTAGGAGCAATGGACGTTTCCTTCTAACGTACTGTATCATTGTTCGCAGTACATTCCCGTAGTACGAGCCACTTACGGTAGTACCGGGCTCGAAAGCGTGTTGCTACACAATTCCTTCATAATCAAAAAAAATTATGATCATAACTTTGCCAGCCAATTCCACAGTTTTTGCTTTCTTGGGAGTAGGTGAAGATGGATGTTTCCGTTCACTGCTTTGTTATTTTATGGTTGGATCAGTGATACAACCAAGCTTTGTCTGCTGGGATGAAGCGTTTTAAGATATTGTCACCTTCTTGTTTGAGTCTTTAATCATATCGTATCATATCAAAGGTCTCCGATGCTGATTTTTGCTTCCATTTCGACAACTGGTCGTGTCTCGTAAGCACTCGCAAACACACTTCAGTTCGAGCACGTGATACTCAAGAACATGAGTCTGTTTACGCCATCTATCGGTAGTTTTTGTTAATATAGACAACAAACTTTTCTTATGCCACAGAAATTAACATTCCTATGGGTGGTTTCGCGGCAGTAGAATTAGTCTTATTACTTATTGAACAGCCTACCTATATAGCCAAAATATTATTAATATACAAGCATTTTCGAAATAAAACAGTGTTTTGAAAATATGTCACTTTTCTTCGTTTTTTTTGCCAAAAAAATGCCTTTAAATAATTTTTTCCTATATTAATGTTTTTAAGACAATTTTATGTGTATACTCTAATTTAACTGACACTAAATATAAAAAAAAATATATTCACATTTATACGCTTTTGCAAAATCACAATTCTAAATGCAGTCACCATCACCTTAATTAAAGAAATGATCGATTGAGATTTCTTGAAAAATTATAAAACATCAAAACATCCTGCTCTCTTTATGCTATTGCAGTCAAAATATTGATTTTTTTTTCTTAAATTCCTACTATTGGTGCACAATCTCCATATATCTTGTTCAAATTTTCAAATGTTAATAAAATACATTTTAAAGCGCTCCATTGAGCTGAAATTTTATATACACGATTGTTTAGGATGGGAATACGGCTATTAAATTATAATTAATAAAAATTAATTGACTGAAACTAATTATTCAAAGAATTACTGGTACAGCCACGTTGGCATCAATTTTAGCGACTTGTGTCAAAACTTTAAGAGCGTTTTCTTTTTCTCACATTTTAAAGCGTTCATTTGAGCTGAAATTTTCTATACACGATTGTTTTGGAGGACAATACGATAATTTAATTATAATTAATTAAAATTTTAATTGACTGAAACTAATTATTTAAAGTATTACAGATACAGAGTCACGTTGGCTTCATTTTTAGCGACCATTTTGGCAACTTGTGTCAAAACTTGAGAAGGTTTTTTTCCCCCGCGTTTTAAAGCATTCTGTTGAACTGAAATTATTTATACACCATTGTTTTGGATGACAATACGATACTTTAATGATAATTAATACAAATTAATTGCTACTTACTATTGTGATTCTGTCATGTGTATATACATATTTATATTAATTGTAATTATTTAATAAAAAGTAATTAAAATAAATTTTTTTTCGTTGACCTCAGTAGAAATTGACTAAAAAAAAATTATAATATTTGTTGTTCTTTTTTTATCCGTAAAAATTATTATACCAGTTTCGGCGCTATTATCTCACACAAGATAGCTTTAAAAGCACTATCGCCGAAATTTCACCCATGACTTCAGGCTAAAAGCATTTTTCGTACACGACTTTTCCAAAAGCAGAACGAAAACAAAACTTATTTCCGCTAGAACACCGCATCACCCTGGTATTTATTTGTCTAATGGCCACGGGTTGTCTGAACTCCCAAAAATGATACAAAGAGGGTTATTACCAAAAACACCTGCTACGTAGAAGTACTCTCCATGTTCGTGAGTTACGTCATGAGCAACAGAGGGAGTTTATGCGTGAGAAACGAGTTTTTAGGAATTCATACTCCAAATGGGACAATAAATTTATCCAGGCACACGCAGAAACGTCATTCTTTTATGTCGACTTTGAACTCACCCCTCCACCCCCGGTACTATTCTTTTCTGGGCACCAACAGTTTATTTGTCGCTTTTAATGACGCACGTGATAATGTGTTGTATAAAACAATACAGTATTAATTTTATTACGAACCATTTGACTTGGTAAAAGAAAAAGTGAATTGTATTAAACATGGAAAAGTTCCTTCGTAAATGCCACTTAAGAGATGAGATTGATATTTATTTTTTTTTGCATAAAGCACTGCACAATGAGAGATGAATAACAGTATAGTGAAATAAAAAATGTCGGAGAAAAAAAATAAAACGTTAATATTTTTTTATTTGGTTTTCATCTAGTACAGTAATTTATTAGTCTTCAAAAATATTATTGTACACTGTGTAAAGGTGCCACACGTAATCACTTTTCAAAATATTATCCAGTTTTATCTATTATCTATACTTATATCTTTCTAAATTCTGAAATCAAAAGCCAGGTGCAAAAGATCAATGTATGAAGAAAAATTAATTGATCAAAATGGGAAAACTACTATGTTTACTACAACTGTCTCTGACTTATAGAGCATAAAAGTAGGATTAAGCTTGCTTTATAGAATCTTAACCTTCCCCTCCAACAGAAAATTTATACGTAAGAGTGAAAGAAAAGTTGAAGAAAAAAAATGCGATGAAAAACATTTTGGCCTAAAATTTGCAGGTGTAGACAAACAGTAAGCTGTTAAACATTTGTAGCTAATATGAATGAATGTAATATAAATAGAAACAGCGGCAAAAAGTTATAATTATAAAAAGAAAACATACATTCAATCAATTTTCAATTTAAATTTCATATCTCAACTCTCCTGACGAACTTCAGAGTCCAAGGTGTATCCTAACATTCAGCAAAACTTCAAGGATCAGGACTGGCTTTCTCACAGAGCAACTCTGGCAAGCAGAAATGATGTGGTTGAGAAGCTCAATGTCACCATTCAGAAGCAGCTTCCAGGGCAAGAATATCCCTACAAGTCCATAGACTGCATCCTTAATGATGATGAAGCAGTACAACATCCCATTGAGTTCTTGAATTCCATCCAAACTCCTGATTTGCAAGCCCACAACTTGTTTCTCCAATGATGCTGATCCGAAATATTGATGCACCTAGGCTGTGCAATGGCACATGATTAATTGTGAAAAAGTTGATGCAATATGTCATTCAAGCCATAGTACTCACAGGGTGTGCTAAGGGTGAGGATATCTTTATTCCAAGAATACTTATCATTCCCTCAGACAACACCATACAATTCAAGAGAATACTGTTCCCTTTGAAACTGTGCTTTGCCATCACAATCAACAAGTCACAGGGCCAGTCTCTTGTAATTGCTGGTATAGACTTGAAGACACTATGCTTTTCTCATGGGCAGTTGTATATGTGGCCTGCTCCAGAGTGCACAAAGAGGAAAATCTTTTTGTACACAATCCAAATGGAAGTGCCAAAAATGTTGTCTATCACATTGCTTTAAGATAAATGTACCCTTTTATTGCTGCAAATAAACAGTTTAGTTCGCTTCTACAGAAAACCTTATTTTAAACCCGGGCAAAGCCGGGTACTCGCAGCTAGTATGTATAATAAAAATAAATAAAAAAAAATGATGGTCAGATTAGATATCCTATATGAGAAAGGAAAAATTATTCTGAAACCAAAAATCAAGAACAACAACAAACCAGTATATACACATAAAAAGTCAGTTAACCATAATGGAAAAATATTATGCTTTCCAAAGCTGTCACAGAATTAGGGTTGTGAAGTAGAGTTAAGCTTGGTTTGTGGGTCTCCACCTTTCCCTTCAGCAGTAACTTATATGTAATAGTGCAAGAAAAATTGTTGAACATATAAGAATGTAGAATTGTAGAATATGTAGAATTGTGTGTTTAGCCAAATAACTTAATGTCTAAGTCTGTATCTATTTTATTTTTCAGTAATTTATGTTGTGAATTGAAAACTTCTTTTAAAAAAACAAGAGAATTTGTCTACTTTTCTATTTTAGTTATTATAAAAAATGCTTGTTCCAAACAAACTGAAATGCATTTTTAAAAGCAAAAAATAAATAAAAAAAAAATAAATCACAGTCTGATGTTATCTCAAAAAATTGATCAACTTATGCATATTATGTCAAGTAATTTATGATACTTCGATTATTTTGAATGACAGGCAGCTTCACAATATCGATCAATAAACTCATATCTTTATAAATGCATTATTTAGATGCAGAGAAATACACTGACGGAAAAGTAAACCAACACGAAGTAAAAATTATTGTAGAGTAAAGAAATTTCGACAACACAATTATCTAATTAACATGCATAATTGATAAAATTTTCAAGATCACAGGTTAATTTAAGCTCAAGAAAATGCATTTCTAATGTGATATGCTGTTACATTAATAGATGGTGTAACCTCCAGAATTTTGAATGCAAGCGTGCATGCATTGTGTTATACAGGTGCCGAATGTCATTTTGTGGTATGGAGTTCCATGCTTGTTATACTTGTGTCAATATTGGGATGGTCAGTGCTGGCTGTGGATGATGCTGAAGTTGTCATCCAATGATATCCCCTACATGCTCAATTGGAGACATATCTGGTGATTTCGCAGGCCAAGGTAACATGTCAACACTCTGTAGAGCACGTTGCGTTACAACAGCGGTGTGAAAGCGAGTGTCCCCCTGTTGAACCCTTGAATGTTATTCATCATGAACAACAGTACTGTAGATTGAATTACCAGACTGAAGAAACAAATTTGCAGTCAGTGTTTGGGATAACCATGAGAGTGCTCCTGCTGTTATAGGAATTTGTTCTCTAGACCAGGACACCAGATATAGGTCCAATGTGTCTAGGCCGCAGATAGTTTGGTTGCAGGTGTTCCCTTGGCCTCCTTCTGACTAACACACGGCCATCACTGGCACCAAGGCAGAACCTGCTTTTATCAGAAAACACAACAGATCTCCACTCTATCCTCCAATGAGCTCTGGCCTGACACCACTGGCGTCGCAAACGACAATGTCTTGGAGCAGTAGAATACACGCTACAGGGCGCCTGGCTCGGAGCTGTCCTTGAAGTAACCGACTTCTAGCAGTTGGTTGTGTCACTGTGATACCAACTGCAGCTCGAATTTCTTCCATAGGCGTAGTACGATGCGCCACAGCCGTACGTCGAATACGGCTGGTCTTCCCTCACAATAGCGCCACGTGGCTGCCCGGAACCCGGTCTTTTTGAGGCAGTACCATCCCTTGACCACTGCTCCCAACAATTATGCCCAGTGGATACATTCCAGCCAAGTCTTTCTGCAATACCGCTGAAAGAAAATCCACCTTCTCGTAGGCCTTTTACATGACCTCGTTCAAACTCGATAAGCTGATGATAATGGCTTCTTCGTCTTTTTAAAGGCATTCTTCGCTAACATCATCTTAATACGTCAAATTTCACAGACAACTAACGTTCGCGAACTTAACAGCATGCATTTAAAGCAACCCTGATTTGCAAATTCTGAGTGGCGCTATTAGTGCCACTGTTAAGGTATCCGACTACGTTCGGGACCATGATTTTGCAAAAGCGTAAAAATGGATAATATTTATGATATTTAGTGTCACTTAGATTAGAAAATATATATAATTGTTTTAAGAATATCATTACAATAAAAAATTATTTAAGTACAATATTTTGACAAAAAATGAACATAGATTGATCCATTTTCAAAATATTCTCCTTTTGTGAAAAATGCGTCTATTATAATAATATTTTGCCTGTATATAGCTCAGACCTCTGTATAGAGGCTCAACTAGAATTTTTGAAATATATAACTTAGAAGTGGTTTTATCCATGCTTTACGACAACAGAGGGGAAAAATTTTAAGAAAAAAACGCCGATAATTATTTCAATCTGTTGTAACTCTGAAAATAATGTGAATTTTTTAAAAAAATAGTTCAGACTTTCTGGAGAAGTTTTTACTTTATACAAGCACACAAAATATTATTATTTTAGAAGCATTTTTTATAAAAGGAGAATATTTTGAAAAAAGTTATTCTAAGTTGTAACCCCCCGTTATTTAGACTCTTCCATATTAACAGTAAAGAGACTTTTGCGCCCTCTAGCGAACAGAACAATCTTCAGTGATGTTTCGCAACTGTAAGGACGTATGAGCATGCGCTCCGATCCCTTTCAATTCCATTGTATTTAAATAAATTTTTTTTGTCAAAATGTCCTTAAAACTATTTTATACATATATTCTAATATAAGTGACACTAAATATCATGAAAATTATCCATTTATGTGCCTTTTTAAAATCACGGTTCCGAACGTAGTCGGATACCTTAAACGCGCAATTTGAATCGATGTCATATTTCAGATGTTTAAACACGTCTAGCAAATTTCGTTTATCGAACACAAATCTTTCTTGGTGTTGGGATTTTTTTCTGTTAGTGTATGACAAAAACTTTTGATTTTGATTTTAAAGTAGCAACATATTCGTAACGAACAAAAATATATCAAAAGAATATTGCGATGGATTCATTCAAACAAATACATATTAAATTACTACAACCAAAGGGTCAAACGCAAGGCGAATGACAAAAACAAAAGTCTTTTACAATTTAAAATAACAGTGTATAGGGTAGCATTTTTCACCATTTAAAAAAAAAACATATGCATATAATCAATACAAACAATAATCCACTATCTTCATGTACAGATTATCTAGAAGAAAAGAAACATTTTGAACCATTGAAGCTTCAAAAATGCATAAAAAAACTTCTGTAATTGATTTCAACTACATATCTCTTTGTAGATCGGAATCAAAGATAAAAGAACAAATCAATTTGCACGGTGCTTGGTTCCACTCGAATTGCTCTTAACAGCTCGTCAGTCACAAAACATAACATTGCTGAAGGATTTGGCGTATTACGATTTAGGGGTTCGTTTTCCCTTTCCTAGAACCATTTTTAGCCGAAAATATGTTTGAGATGAGTTTTTTTTACAGTGGTGCATATGCTGTAATAATATTTAGTATTTTTTACGGAAAGCAAAAACATAACATTTAAGCAATTCATTAGTTGTTTAATTAGCGTTTAAATAGAGCGGCACAGTGAGTTTTTGCGAATGGCCACGGTGGAGAGATTAGGTAAAATACTGTATTCTTAATGAGTTTTCATACCATGCAATTAGCAATTTTAAGAATAGGAATCTCAGTTACATTGAACATATTGTATAATTCGTATTTTATGAGAGATAGCGGCAACTTGTGCCACAGATTCGTGGTAATCCCTACGAAAGGGAATTTTAAACGCATCTTCCCTATCCTAAGAGGAAATTCAAACAATAAAAGAAAGGGTACTGAATTATTTCGTTTGGGGAAGTGGCAACGATAATTCATGTTCGAAATTCATTTTAATCAATCAATGGTTGGATTTTACATGGTTTTGTGTGTGTAACATCCATGCTGTGTGGCGGAAAAACGTCACAATGGCAGTCAATCGAGTCGGTTTGGTCATAGTTTTATGGTATTGTGAGTCAGGCACATTTATTTGTTACGGGTTACCTTTTATAGTAGTATTTGAAAACGTATGCAATATACTGTCTAATTAAAAGTGTCACAGGTGGGGCTCTACTTTTACATAGATGCTCAGGGCCTCAAGAAGCCTTAAGATGTCATTGCACGAAAACATTAATGGCAAGTAACACTAATATATTTGTTTTGTATGAAAAATGCAATTTCCAACGGCGGTTTCTCTTCTAGATCTAGTTAGAAAGCGCTGTTATATATTAAACAAGGGAACGTAGTTATTTATGCTATCTCATCTTCGAATGAGTAACTTTAAGAAATGCGTAAAGCGCTAAAAGAAGTAGAATTAACAAAATCAAATCACTAAAAACTGAAAAAGAAGAATGATTGAATATTTACATACTATGCTATAAAATTTATTATTTTTAACTTAAGGAACACTTTTAAGATACATTCCATCATTGTACAGTTCTGTGTAACAAAAAACAAATCCTTGGTGAATAGAAATTCTTGGAAAAAAAAGTCTGATTAAAAAGAACTAATTCTTTTCCGTTCTCCAACAACTCAATTGATTCAAAGCCTCAAAACAGACACCAACAACAACAAAAAAGATGTCAGTAATTTCTTTCACGAATCCAGAGAACGACATTCCAGCATCCAGGTCACGAATGTCGTGAGAGGAGAACGAAACCGAAATTCATTCCCTTTATTTTTGTGTGTAATGTATACATTTTTATTTTCTTTCCAGAGTGCGGGCACACATAAAAAACAAAAGAGGGGAGTTTTACTTGCACGCATCGCCACACGCGCGCTGGATGCAGATATAGGCTTTTATTTTCCGCGTTCGTTTGCACAGTTATGCATCAGCAATAACAATAAACGGACAAAAGAGGCGAATGATCATAAAACATCCCGTCGTGGCTACCTTGATTGCTTCGGGTAGAACAGTACGACTATATGGAAGATCTAGTACACATATAACTAAAACAAAACGACTGAGAACCATCTGGTGTTCTTACAACTTTTCATGCGCAAATTATTTTAAGCTTCTAGATTCCTCTCCCCAATAGAGGCAATTGTAAAACTCCGTCTTTATATCAAACCTTCTAAATTTTTCGACAAATTTTTGGACATATTAAGATGACTAGTTTTTTTTCTACAATGAAAAGGAGGACGAAAAACTTAAGAAAAAATTACGACTAGATATATGAAACATTTTAATTAATTCAAACAATACACTAAGTACGCTTATATCCCTTTCAATTATTTACTTAATTCTTTCGTGGGCCTCAGGATGATTACTTCCAATCTACATGATCTTACAAAATACATCTGTATGAAGCGCGAAACCCATTATAATATATTGGCCTTGCTATTATAACGAAGGGAAGACTAATTCCCCGTTTCAGTTCTGTGCTACTGCACATAATCCAGCGATTATGACAGCTGTAAATCGGATAAAAAACAGATGGTACTAAAGAAGAAGTACCTTGCCCAAAAGCTATCGCTGTATGTAACGATGTCATGGGAGGGGTTGCTCTCTTCGATCAAAGAAAAGAAAGATACCAAATAAGATCTGTAAAATGGAGGTATCGTATCTAATTGTCATCAATTTTAATATCAGGCATTTCTTTCAATAAAAACTCAACACAATTTTCAATATATGCCCAATTTACTTACGATGAAGTGAGGCATAACAGTTTGGAATGACATCCCATAATACAGAGATTAACATAGTTTTAAAATATTGAAAAGGAGGACACTTTTCGAGGAAGGACAGAACTGATAAAAGAAAGACTGTCCTCCCTAAAAGAGGATGATTGGTTCCACCTAATATATATATATATATATATGGAATCCTCATGATGCCAAATGTTTCAAAAAGTAAAAATTGTTTAATCAAATCATTTCAATGTCTCCATTTTCAATCAGAGGAAAAATTGTCTCCGAAGAAACTGGTCTGAACAATAGAAATGAAGAGTATGCAAAAATATTTTTATGAATCATTTCTTTATTCGTTAATCCAGTAAAATTATCTATGATCTGTTGCGTAGCTCATTGAATATAACTGAGGTTGTTTTGCCTAAATCTAAAAAAATAAAACCAATACAATTTTTTTAAAAAAAACAACTGTTTTTCAGGCAGAGAATTGTTTTAGAGAAAAAATATTTTACAATTTAATAACCAATTTTAATTTTTACAGAGCCGAACACCAAATATTAATGCTTGAAGCAGTAAAATGATTGAGTTTTTGCTCATGCTACAGAAATGAGAATACTCACATACTATACTATTTCCATAATCAAGTATTATAAGCTTTGATATTCAGTTACTTCGTAACTAAATGAATTGAACATTAACGCTCAAAAAGTGCACTTCTCTAAAAGTACTTACCAGTTATAGGGACTATGGGTTGGTGATATATTTTCTGAATTCTCTTAACACGAACATAGGTGATATTATACTATAAGAAATTCAATTTAAACACAATGAAAAAAAAGTTACCGTTTCATCAACGTTACCTATTTTTAATGTTAATAGCCAACAAAAGCTAGAATTTGGCTCATTTTCTACGTGTTGCCATACTTGTCATGATAATTCCGATAATCAATGAGTTAACAATATATCATAAAAAGGAAAGAAAAACTAAATTCAACCTAACCGCTGTAACAAATTGACACTAACTGAAAACAAAAAGCCTCCAGTTTCTAATATTAACAACCAATATAAGCCAGAATTTGGCGTTTTCTGCCTTGTTTGGCTTCATGGACAGTAAAACCGATAAGTATCTCATAAAAACTGCTGTTTTATTATTTCATTTAAAAACAAACATTTTTTTCGACATTCAACAGCCAGCTTCACAAATAGATAGTAGATAGTTTTAAGCCTATAGGGTTTTAATTACTTAAATTAATTCAATATGCCATATCAGAGGTGGGCAAATAGCGGCCAACCAAGACAGTCAGAAAAGATGATTGTGTACATCCGTCTCATTAAACTGATTCCAAAAACAAATGTGCTTTCAGCTATAGATGATATGAAATTAGCGCAATAAACAAATTAAATAAAACACTATCGTTAATTTATATTTATTGATTTTTATGGTACCATTTCCGCTTTTTCCGAGATTTTGAGTTAACTAATGAATGCAATCATTTAAAAAGGTGCTGTCCTCCGGTATCATCTGCTTCCACAACGTAACTCTTGAGCAAAACAATGGCCCAACCCTGTAGTATATGAAACTCATTCAGGAAAATATAGTTTTTATAACAAAAGATAAGCCGTAGTTTTTAATAATGGAAAGTATACCAATAATTATTACCACTTGTGATGTTTTTATAATCCAAGACAGGGAAAATAATATTATTTATGCTACTTATATACCGCAAAACAGCGATTCTTAAATTTTCGATCGTCGTGGACCCCCTTTATGTATCAGCCTGATATGGTAGACCCCCAAGGTTTTGAGCGCCCCTCCCTGACTGCCAATACCTGGCTGAGCGATTTAAAGGTTCCTCAATAATCCTAAGACTGTCTCTGCTTCTTGTACAGATTTTAATACTTCTTTTTTTTACTTGAAAGAAAAAAAGAGCACCAGTAATCATATAATTATATAAAAATGTTACAAAATACTAATTTAAAATAAATAAATGATGTACTTAACTGTATTAATTGAAAAATTGAGTCTAGAAATCAATTTAGTGATCAAGTCTAGAATGGCGCATTTTTCCATTTTGCCACGAGATAAAAGGAAATCTTAACATTAAAATAGACCTTCGTGGACCCCCTAGAAAGTCTCTCAAGGGTTCGCGGACTACAGTTTAAGAATCGACTCCATAAAATATTAATTTTAAGCACGTTTTGAGTCTCAAACCACATCACAGTTAACTGAGTCGATAACAATACATATACCAAAGTTTAACCTTGATTTCTGATAAATTACCTTTTTTTTTCATATCCGGAAGTTTAAAAAAATGCAATTCATCATTTTAAAAAAGTGATATGCTATATGAACAACTACATGACTTTTTACAGCCAGTAACAAAACAAAATTCCAATATCTCATTCATCATTAACTTTAGTACAGAGGCTCTCAGAGGAAAAGTATTTAAAATCAGATCATGTGCCAGGTCTATACCTATGAAGCTGTAATAATATACAATAAATAGCTGAGCATTTTGACCTTGAGTTGCAAAATCAACAGCTATAAAAATAGTACAAAGACGTTGTAATGGAAGATATACACAGTGGACGATAACAAAGGGTTCAGAAAACCTTTCAGGGAAAGATTTTGCGAAATCCATTCACCTTACTACAATAAACGTAAAACATTATGAAACCGGACTGAGCAGTAATTACATTTCTAAGGGATAGTATGCAATGTAAGTGAGCAACAATAGACAACAATTTGAGGCGCAGACTTGTCACATTCTTATACAAGTTCTCCTTGGATTAATGTCTATTCATGTTATTTAACTTTGCCGTAAAGTAATTTATTGTAGAAGTCTCCAAAAAAAAATTATGGCCTTAATGTTACTGAGTTTAGAAATCTATGATATGAAATTGTCTGTTTTATTACATGTAAGCGAGAAGAAATAGAAATTTAAATCTTCATATGATGATATGATACGCTATAAATAATAACTTAACGTATTATGTACCGTATTAAATCCTTAAATTATGCATAGAAAACGTCTTAAAGGTATTAAATCATAATTTCTGAACTTAAAGTATTAAATTGCTTCAAAATAAACAATTTTCAAAAATGATTCTATTTATGCAGACGATAATAAAACTCCGTTTAAATTATTTTTATTTTCAAACCACATGATAAATTACTATTTGGTAGAGATGGAATTCTTTTCTTATATCGAATAAGAAGACTAAGATGCGTATTAAAAACCTTCAAAAGTTTAAAAAATTGTTACAAAAACAGAAATTGTAACTTGTATCTTAGAATACCTAATTAAGAATACCCAAGTGGACCGAAAATTCAGTCAAAAGCCATGTTGTGATTACAGTCAAATTCTGGTCACTATTCTAACCACGAATCATAAGATAATTTTCTTTCACTAACTTTAATATTTTATGGAATATAACTTTTACTTGATGTTTTTTCGTCAATCAATATACTGCAAATTCTGAAATATTTAGTTAAGTCACTAGGAAAAGTTACTTTTACAGGTCGATATATTTGTGAAGTCCTAACAAGTCTACAATAACACATAATTGTATCAAAAAATGAGCAAATTATTAAGTTAAAACTTAATTAAAATTTCTAAATTGTAGTGGGGGCTCAAGCATAGACCTAATGATGAATAATTAAACTATGGTCTCAGTTTAAGTCAAGTCCATAAAATAAAACTTTTGAGCCTTTTTAAGACTTTAGGTTGATTGATTGTTTTTTAACTCCTTGCGTACCAGACTGCGCTTTCTCTCTCTAGTATATATACCCAGTAATCCCAGACTTCTGGGGATACTGAACTTGACGATACGACACACACATTTCACATTTTTCTTTTTCACGCTGACTAAGGCGCGCGTTCGTTTGTGTAACGTTTCGCTTTCTAAAGCATGTTTGTATGTTTATTTTTACTTTTTCTTACTAATAGGGCATCAACGTCGGATTTTAACGAAAGTGATACCGAATGAAAATGTTTGCCGGAAACTGATGAATACAATAGTGACTCAGATATGGATTTAACTATTTATGATGAATAAATGGAACAAAAATGACAATGCACCTATGCAATGTATGCGAAAAAGTTTTTTGTTCCAAGGAAAATTCATAAAGATTCAAGATTCGTAATTTTAATTTTCCTTTTTTTTTTTCAAATATTTGTAACTTAACTTTTGTAATTTTATACAATCCCAATAAAAGAAATCTACCTTATAATATTTCCTGTTCTGGTTACACTGGTTGTACACCTAAATAAATCCTGTATCCACATGAGATTTCACTGGGATTTTGCCTTATACATAGCACGTATCCACCAGTGGTTACATGGTACGCAAAGCAGTGGCGTAACGGAGAATATTAGGGCCACCCTACAAAATCAGGTTTTGGGCCCTAAGCCGAATCTTACAAAGGGTCATCACTAGGTATCAGTCAGGTTTGGGACTGCCTAGAAACCTAGACCCCCGGCGATGCAGGGGTTTCAGGGGTGTACGTTTCGCCACTGACGGGGAAGGGGTTAACGTAGCACTCTGAGGCAATAGGAGGGTTATTGGTGATGAAACCCATAATTCTGAATCTTAGATAAGTAATAAAGAGGACACATCTGAGCTGGCACTCCTCTCTCCAAATTTCCACATCACGTCAACGTGGGATTTTGAATCTAGACATATTTAACGATCATCATCCTATCTGCATGGAGAGGCTTCAGTGGCACCAGAACTCGAAACCAGGACTCAACAGGGACAACACCGACCACAAGTTCATGATAATGACCACTCGGCTTGCGCGGTCTTAAAATTAATCAGATACAGATAAAAAAAATATATACATTTTTTTTAGATCTTTATAATTTGAGAAATGACTTCCTAAGAAAAATTACGATATTCAGAAAATAAAAATTTATTTCTACATTAAATAATACTTTTCAGCTCTTTTCTCTTATTAAAATATGCGACTACTTGTAACAACATTTAAAAAAAAAAAAAAAAAATAGAGATATGAAAATTTTTTTTGTGGTTTTAAGATTTATTTAATACATTTAAGAGAAAAATGCTAAAATTAAGGAGAGAAAAAGAAATTATTATAACTAAAATGGGAAAGAATGGATAAAAACTTACAAAAAATTACATAAACGTGGCCCATTCTGTACAATAAGTTAATGAACAAATTCTCGATTTTTCAATTTTGATGTGTTACTTTAGTATTAATTTTTTAATTCCTACACTATTAGCTCACACTCTCTATATATTTATTTATTTATTTATCTTGGTGAAAATTTCAATCGTTAATAAAATACATTTTAAAGCGCTCTCTCTCAATTGAGCTGAAATTTTATATACAGGATTCTTTTGGATGACAATACAATAATTTAATTATGATTAATAAAAATTAATTGATTAAAACTAATTATTTAAAGAATTACAAATACAGCCACGTTGGCGACTTGTGTCAAAACTTGAAAAGGTTTTTTTTTCACGTTTTAAAGCATTCAGTTGAACTATAATTTTATATACACGATTGTTTTGGATGACAATACGATACTTTAATGTTAATTAATAAAAATTAATTACCATTTAATGTTGTGATTCTGTCATATGTATATACATATTTATATTAATTGTAACTATTTAATAAAAAGTAGCTAAAATAAAAAAATTCTTTGTTGATCTAAGTAGGAATTGACTTAAAAAACTTTTTTATATTACTTGTTGAAAAATGACTTTCAGGATAAGAGATATTTTAATTTTTACAAAAACTAGAGCACTTTATTTTAGTTATTATATGAAATTGCTTAAAAAAACAGCAATTACATTCACATAAAAACTGTAAATTTTGTAATAAAACAATGGTTTATAAATCTGAAGATTAGAACACTTCTATTATTACACAGAACATACACAAAAAATTTCAGTTAATTATTCAATTAATTAGTCAGTTAAATTTTTGAGCAATAGCTGTCCCCGTTAGAGTTTTTCTTTAAAAAAACACACATTTCGAGTAAAACAACAAAGATGTCAAACACAAGATGTCAAACTTTAAAAGTTTGACATCTTGAGTAAAATTATGGCAACTGTTTTCACTAAAATTCTGTAGTTTTTGTTCTAGTGGATGGAAAATAAAAAACTTGGTATTTTTACAAAGCTAATAAGACGGTCTATAAAATAAAATCATAAAAATGTGTCAATTTTTGAAAAAATTCTCGATTTTAGGATAGTCGGGTACCTTAAATAAAGTAAAAAAAGTTTGACATTTTAGAACATAAATAAATTCCAGCACTTATATTTAATATAATTTATATTATATTGCAAAGTAATTTTAGATTCAAATCATATCCATTTGGAATCCCAGAACTTTCTAGAAAAGACATATTTTAATTTTTTATTTCTAAACCATTCAAGTTATGATTTTTATACTCACGATTTGTAAAAATAAGCTATACAATATTCAGATAAAAGTTATAAATAGTTATTGAATAAAATTCCGAAAAGTTGTTTTGGATTTGATTATCTATTGTATTGAAATTAAACTTGAATCGAGCAATTGCATTAATTTTAGAATCTAAATCACGAATTTCAGTTATGTTAATTGAAATCTACGATAAAAATTTACTGGTAGATATAATCCTAAAGAAAAAAGCATACCTTTAAAATAATGCAATAGCAAACAGCAATAAAAATTTTTACAGAACCGCAACAGAGTTAAACAGACAACGAAAACATTTTACGGTTGCCATTTTGAGAAACTTTTCTGAAAGATATATTTTTTAACTATAAATATTTATTAAAATGAAAACTGGATTTTGTTCAGGAAGAAAATGAAAATTAATTGAGAAAAAAACTTAAAATCTGTGAAATGAAATCTACAATTAATTCTAAATTCCATGATTAAAATTTTTATCTGAAAATATATGTTTTGAAATATTAAAAATAGATAATAATGAGATTAAATTGTGCACCTGTATGTGTTTTGTAAAGCCGCAAGAAAGACCGGATTAGAAAAAGGAAGCTTAATCAAACATACAGTTATTAAAAAACCCAAAAATTGTCTGAGCAATTAATAAACTCATAATTAAATGATTAGAATAATTAGATTTGAGGTGGGAGGGACTGACTACAGTGGGAACTGTAGTTTTGAAGATTATGTAGTAAAATACGTTTAACCCGAAAACGCTTTAAAAAGAAATATACTGGTCCGATAAACTACTCGTCCCGATAAACTACTATGTATTGTCATGCATTTTTTCTCTTAACGCGAAACTAAAATCGCTTAACGCGAAAAGGAATGAACAGAATAAGGAAAACACCAGGCACTTCATGAAATGTTTAAGAAAGTTTCCACATTATTGGACTCTCCTACAGTATCATCGAAAGAATTCGCTGCAGTAAATTATGATAAAGTGCGTACATCCCCAATTATGAAAAAAAAAACATTTTAGAGTTTGTTAAAATCTCAAAAAATATCATTAATGCACATTTCGACTACGAAAATGAAATTAATAATGCAGCTCCTGTTCCCGCATTATTCGAAATGAGGAAAATCATGTAAAGTATGCGCAGTTAAATAAGATGCACATTGGAATGGTGAAATGAATAGCGAAATGAACCACAACAAACACTTTAACCTACTAGCACACATGTGATTTGAACATTAAAAATTAAGCATAATGTATACAAAAAGAATTGTACTTTGTAATGCTGTGGGCGCATGAATTGAATGGCTGGAAACACGTGATTGTACTTATCTCGTGTGACTATGACGTCACATCAATTTAGCCTATTAGTACAACAGTTTGTATTTGAGAATATAATTAGAAATTTTGAAGGAGATTAACATAGCATTCTAGAACAGAAGTGAGGAACCCGCGGCCTAGTGCAACACGGCAACACAGACATATTATAATATCTCTACACAAAAACTTTTCCTTACTATTATTGTTGCGACTGATTCTATGTACGTTAAAACGTATGTTTTTTGCATTAATGGCGTTTAAATATTAATTTGAGTATTAATTTGATTATTAATGAAGTGTTTTATTATAAATTTCTGTTGACTGAGATACAAGTATGTACTAAAAAAAACCTTGCGGCTTTGCTTATGTAAATCTGGTAATGTGCTGGTAATAGACTCGTCTCGCGCTGCTAACAGCCAATGTGAAAATCTAGGCATTGTTTTACTTACCCTGTGGTTTTACAAGCACTTTTCTGTTATTGTATCCCTAGCAAGTATATGTCGCAGGAAAATGATGAAATTAGGAATCTCATCAAATCCCTAAGGGAGATGATCACTTGACAGTGGATGTTAAAATAACGTCTCTTCACGGTCATTCCTCTGATAAAAGTAAGGGATTTGAACGAATCCCTGAGCTATTTCAATGAAATGATGAAATAATATTGTCAAGAGAGTTTAAAAGTGTTTATTTAACAAATAGGGTGCATTATCAAATCAGAAGTAAGTAATACAACAATATGTGACGGGCTCATCGCGATTTCTACTAAAACTCTTTTTGGGTTTCTTTAGGGCCAGAAGGGCAATTCTTTCCGACCAACTCGAGAAGTGAAACGTGAAATATTCAAATTAGGAATCTTATAAATAGTAGAAGTTTAGCGTACGCAGGGTGGCTATGGGAAGTGAATATACGAGGTCTATGTTTACAAGTGTTTAAACTAAAGTGAGAGGAAATCCCGCATTCCAGATTTAATCTATCCGTGCCAGTGCGTTCAAGTTAAAGGTGGATACCATTCTACAAGGATAACCGCCACGTCAGTTAGGATTCGAGCGAATTGCTACTTACCCAAGTTAGAGTGGTAAAACCATTTAATTAAACTACTAGGAACTGTGTATTTATTGAGATTAGGATTAGTCGGTAAAGTTAGACATAGTGGTCAGTTACGCGATTATTTGGTAATGTGTATTATGTGTCTCCTCACCCCAGATTCACTTGGTTTGAATACTAATATTATTATTGTATATTGTTTAAGTTAAGATCTTAATAAAGAGATATTAAGATTATGGCAACGTCTAGTTCTTCATTCACTCCCACATCTTTAGATCGCGAGGATAATGTGGAAGTAAGGCAACCCCCACGGGCACTTACTTGCCTTACTAATAGTCAATGAAATACAAATTATTTATTCGAAACTAATTAACAAATAATTAGAAAATTAGGGCTGGTAATCAATCCCTATGTTAATCCTATGGTGCCATTTTTTAAAAAATATGGAGTTGATATTTAGGGGATTGATAATACTACCTGTATGGTTACGAAGTACAAGGACTCGACACCCTAGGTGTCCCACCCCCCTGTATAGCATTTTGCTTGACTAGTTCCTTTCATCATATCATTGAAACAGTTCAGGGATTTGATAAAATCACTTATTTTAGTCAGGGAAATGACCTTGAAGAGACGTTATTTAAACATCTCCCGTCAATTAATCATCTCCCTCAAGGATTTGATGAAATTCCTAATTTCGCCATTTCCCTGCGGCATATACACTTTCATAGAGAAATTTAATATTCGTTCCGAATGTGAATACAAAAGTATTCTATATAGTAACTTTTCCTGTCAAATTATAAGAATTCCTTTTTTTTTTTTTTTCTTTTTTTTGGGGGGGGTACTATTTCTATATAATGCACCAAGTTGTTAAAATTGTCCAAAACTGTAATAATCTCATAAAAATGACATTTATAGGTACATTAATCTGTGCGGCCTCCTTTTTTACTACCTAATTTACATGTGGCCTCTAATGATATAAAGGTTACCCACCTCTGTTCTAGAATTTAAAATTTAGCTTGTAGGTTAGAATATTAATTATAATTTTAAAATTTTAAAAAGGAAAACCGTTACTTTAATTGGTGATGTCATTCAAAACAAAAATAATAATGCAGCACACCAACATGTGTAATTGCC
>BMAV01002453.1:62793-113073 GCA_019973955.1 Trichonephila inaurata madagascariensis | reverse complement strand
TTCAAACGGCAAGTGTCATGTGAAAAAAATTATTTATTTATATATGTATTCAATAATTTAAACTATCAATTATCCCTTATCTTTAATTTGTCATTTACAGGTATCATTTTTACTCTTCACCGAGATAGAAAAACTCTTTCAAAGGCAAAATATTTTTTTATTCGCAAGAATTTCATTCAAATAATAATAATAATTAAACTGATTTTATCAGATTAATTTTATTAAATAAAATTATTGCCTTTTTGTGAAAAAATGCGCTTTTTAAATATTTTAACGTAAGCTTTATAACAAGTATTCGAAAACACGGACATAGAAACTGTGTGAAGTATACTTCACAGTTAAAAAGCATATATATATATATAACATTGAGGAAAGGATTTCAAAGGGTTAAATCAGTTATTTCAAAAGAACAAAAATTTATCTTCAATTAATTTAGTAAAACTTTTAATAAATCAATTAAAGAAAAACTTTAAACAAATTCAGCGAACTTAAAGGAAAAAAATGCGTCTTTTTAAAGAAAATGTGATTTTTTTTTAGAGATCGTTTTAGGAACTTATATTCTGCAAGAATTCATTGTAAAGGCATATAATAACATAATTTATGTAAAAAAAAAGATAAATATTTACAACGTTACCTTTACTATTAATATTATCGTTATTACTATTATTATATAAAACACGTATAATACATACAAATGAATAAAGATATGCATCAGAATACTTAGAATAGAATGAAAACATAAAATTAAATTTATCTAACAGAATAAGATAGAATAGACATTAGAATAAAGTATACGTTTTAGAAAAAAAATTTACATATGTAGTGAAAGTGCAGAATAGGATATACGATGTTAAATGTAATATTTCTCAGAATATACATCTAAGAATACAGAATTTCGTTGAATTTCTAGCGTCCAAAGCTATAAAATATTGAATTTTACACATGTGCAAGGAGTATGAGTTGAAATACACTTTTTTTATATGAAACGATTGCTTTTTGTAAATTACAAGACAGAGGAAAAAAACTGGAGAAACATTCGAATTTGGATCACACATTTTATATCAAAGCAAAAGCAAACACGAAAATGCTACTCTGATCTTTTGGCAATTAGATAAAAAAAAGAGAGAGAGAGAGAAAAGCGCAGACGTTTTTTTTCTTCATCAGTTAAAAGTAATTAAATCTGAAAACATCTGGCAACGAGAAGAAAAACAATTATTGCATTGTATGACAATTCTCAACAAATAATCCTTCTTTATAAGTTTCCAGATCATAGTAAATATTCTTAAGCTGATTTGGCAACAGAAGTAAACCATTAAGAACAATAAAATTTTTATTTTTCCGGTAAATAAGACCAGTTACTTCAAACTAATATTTTAAATTCATGTTTAACAGAAATTTACGTGCGTTTGCCATTTCTTTAAAACAATCTTGTTACATTATCATTATATATAAGAAAAAAAATCAGTTTTTAGTTCATATAATAATGCAAACATATAAATGTGAAGATTTTCGGTAGTCAAATTTCTGAAAACGATACATTTGAATTTAGTTTTATCTTTGTAGTAAATTTAGAATACTCAGCAAAAAAATATATTCCAAACTTTTAATGCTGTCATAAAAATAATACGTTGAATATCGTTTTCACAAATTTTACTGAAACTCCATCAGTGGCGTAACGTACACCCTCGCATTGCGGGGGAGCCAGGACTCTTGGGGACTCAAAGCCTGACTGACGCCAAGGACGCTATATGTTAAGATTCGGCTTGTGGGCCCAAGACTTTAACGGATAATAATAAGGGTGCCCTATTATTATCCATTACGCCACTAAACACCATTACGTCGCTCCTTTAAAAAAAGCTTTTTTATATGAATGCTGAAATATTCAAGATTATAATTTTTAACTTCAGGCTCTTTTACAAATATTTCTTCACTGGTTAAAACCAATTAAGAAAGCACAAATAAAAAATTGTCATCGAAAACAGAATACAAAATCGTCCTTGCTGGTTAAGAATCCAATTTACGACTTCAATTATTTTTTTAATCATGAGAAATCAAAAAACTTTAAAGCAATTTCAATAATTATTATTTTTCTGATTTTCGAAGGATAAACTATTTCACAATACATTTTTGTTCAAGAGAAATGATGTCATATTTTTAATGATAAACTATTACGATGCAAATAAATTCATAGAGTACCGTAAATACTGTCATTTACTTCCGCATCGATTTCAATGAAACAGCTATTTTCCCATATTAAAAATATCTTACTTGAAATTTATTTTATTTTTCATTTTTCTGGCCTTGAAATAAATATTTCCGGATTAAATACCAACCAAAATGCATTCAGTAACTGTGGGTTAAATAATTAAGTTTATATAAAAGTTATATGACATGCATATTTTCATATAAAAACTATTATATTATACACTACCATATATATAAACTATACACTTTATTATTCTATTATATATAAAAAAGGTTATATTCGTAAAAAATTTGGTAAAATATTATTTTAAATTATTTATATTGTGCATTTCTAATGTTTAAAATTTTTATTTCTATTTTGTATACATTTATTTTTATACGTATTAATAATTATCATCTTCAAGTGCTTGAATATATTTAAAAGCCATTTGTTTACATTCTACTTTCAATAGACTTTAACAATTTTCTAAAACTCAATAAAATCATTTCTGGTTGGTTTTTTTTTGCCAATTTTTCATAAAATTGTATAAAAAAAACAAATTAGAAGAAAAAAATTAAACTTTTAGAATTATCTGTTTTTTAAGGGGAAGATAAAATCATAAACATTTCATCGTTTAGAATTCTTTGTGTTTTTATGCTAAATTATTTTTCAACAGTAATACAAAAATACAAATTACATCAGCTCTATTATTTTCTCTATTTTATCAATAGTTTGTAAAAATTAATAAGGAATTTAATTCAAAAAGAAAATTAAACAGTTCGAATAGTCTGTCTTTTTCGGTACAGGTAAAAGCGTAAACATTTCTTAAATTCGAATTATTTATATTTTTATTCTAAATTATTTCAATAGTAATGCAAAAATGCAAATTACATCCTCTATTATTTTCTTAATATTTGACAATAATTCATAGAAATTAATAAATTAACAAATTCAAGAGAAAATTAAACATTTAGAATCGTCTGTCTTTTTAGGTGAAGATAAAAGTGTAAATATTTCTTTACTTAGAACTATTTGCGTTTCGATATTATTTAAACAGAAATACAAATTACATAATCTCGATGTTTTTTTATCTACAAATTAACACTTTTCTCACGGTATGCATTTCGAAATATTCCATCGGAAATTTATCACATAATTCTCATCATTTCATTGACAGCCACAAGCGAATTTCCTTTTGACATATCCGGCATACACAACCAAATAAATTGCCTATAAACCAAAATATCCCGGATAAGTTTTGATTTTATTTCTCCCCCTTTTGCCACTAAAAAAAATACTATTATACTATTGACTTACATTTGATATGAGGTCATCGAAGATCAGCGGAGAGGTCCTGGCATCTTTCAGCGGACACAACCGGAAGTGTATGGAACAGTGACGGGGATACGCGAATCGGGACATCGCAGTCGACTTTATGCAGATACAAGAGATACGAAAACGCAGCGGTCAGTCTGGACGTCCATTACATCATAATAACCGCGAGCACATGCGGCGAGAAATGTTTTGCCGGATGCCAAAGTTTGGACGCCGCCTACAACCGCGTGTACCGTTTCGAACGGGTTGCAGCGGCAGGTAGCCAACACACACGCCAATTGGACGCCAAGATAAGCAGATCAACAATGAAACAAAAAAAAGAAGATAGGTTGAATCTTGAGACAGTGGCTTTCGTTTTTGTTTCTAGTTGTTTGAATAGATTAAATGTGTTTGTGAGGGAAAAAGAAAATAGTGAACAGCAGTTTTTTTTGTTGTTGTTTCTTCTTTTCTTTCACTTTTGTAAGCAAATTTTATATCACTTTCACTAGTTGAAAAATGTATTGGTTAACAGCAAAAGGTTAAAAAACTTTTTGAGAATACAAACATAAAGGCGTTTTACATTAGTAAAACGGCACTAATTTCAGCGATAAAAAAGATATTTAAAAAAATGAATTTCTTATACATTTTACTTCGTATGGGGTGAGGGGGTATAATAAATAAAAAAATTATATCTCTTTGATAAATTTTTAATGGCAAAAGTACCAATAAAATGAGGAAATTAAAAAAGAGTATGATATTATCCATACTAAAAAATTATAATATAAGCATAAATAATTCTTAAATAAAGTCTACATGCAGGCAATATTAAAATAGATATGATGCTTGTTGACAATTATATTATTTATTTATGTTAATATTAATTTTTTATTTATTTTTAATCACGATTATTTATCTAATTTATTAACAAATGAAAAATGTATTGATGAAAACCATTCGGTATGTGTTACAAAAATTCTGAAACTCAATTGTACAAATATTTATGAAAAAAGTTTACTATTTGGTTTGAGACTACATAATACGTAATTTCGTTTTTAAAACGTTATAATATTTGAAAATAAAATTTTTAATTACTGGCGTGTTTTCACATGATTTTTTAAAAAAAATTATGCTATTTACAATTCACAAAAAAGTACTACTGTTAAAAACAGGAAAATTCGCACAATGCTCAGAGAACCAAAAAGCTTATTTATATTTAGATTTTAGAAAAAAGTTTTAAGGAAAAAAAAAGTATATTAAGTTGATTAATTTTTGAGATAAAAAATAAATTCTTTAAATAATAATTTTTTATATATAGTTGGTAGATATAGACAGAAATACAACCAAATAATGTGAGATGTCTTCAAAACAAAAACAAAAACAAAAAAAAGACAGAGAGAGAGAGAGAAAGAAACCGGAAGTTTCTATTTTGAAACCGGAAACTGTAACCCTTAATTTTTAAAAATATTTATTGCTTACATTTTAAGAAAAAGTTTAAAAACACGTAAGATATTTTTAAGAAATCTTGACTTATTTCATACGTATATTTTCGTTTCTGGGGGGGGGGGGGGGGGGTAAAACCAACCAGGAGGGCGCGAACAAATCGAAAAGTCGAAAATAAAAGATTATTTTAAAAAATTATCTATCTACTGAAAGAAAGCAAAACAAAAAATATAAATTTTGGTCTTAATAATAAAATTAAATACACACATTTCCACTGATATAATATACTTATAAATGTATCATACACATTGTATTTTACGATTAATTCATAAAATACTAAGAACAAGTTTAATAACTACTAGTGACCTCATGTGGGTTTGTCATAAATTATATACAAAATTGAATACTTATCTTGTTAATTTGTATGGTTTATAATTAAATTCGTATTGCAGCTTTAATCAAAGTATATTATTATTGAATCAATACAATGTTATTGTATGGGGGGCGTTGAAAATTATGATTGAAAATAGGGTCGCAAATATTGAAAGTCTGAGAAGCACTGATGTAGAAGGTTTTATAAAATCTAACAAGTAGTCTTATGATTCAAAGATATTTTTTTTCTCCCGCAAAATTTCCTCTTGGCATGCTAATAATTTTTTATTCCTTGTTTTGTTGAAAAAAATACGCTCTTTGTTGGAGTATGTATTTTCCGTAATTTGTGTAATCCTTTTTCAATTAAACTGAGGCTTCCTGTCAAATTACTAACAATCATTCGATCTTCTGACTATATAATTAAGTCTAAAAACTCAAGTCCTTCAATGTCTTTCTCTTGCTCATGCATTTCTATGAGCTCATCAATTGTCAGCTCTTGATTATGGGAATACAGAAATTCTTGAACGTCATTAATATCCACTTCTAAATTTATTTTACTGGCTAGATCGGCAATTTCTTCAATCACATTACCAATTTCATCAGGCTCTGGCACTGATTCCACTTGATTTTCAGTTATGATAAATAAATAAAAGGACGAATCGACGAGATTCGAAAATCGCATAACTCCTAATTCGCGTAAGTCAAGGTATTACTATATGTCATTTTTTTCATCCTTTTGTGCACAAAAATCGCATAATTTTTTTAAATTTTATTTTAATAATATTTTTAAAACAATTTTACTCGCACATTCCAATCCAGTATTGTTGTTGTTGACGTGTGTTTTTTATCCTGGGAGCATTTGAAATACAAGTGAAGAAGAACAGAAAGCATACAACACAACACAGAAGAATATACACATTTATTACAGATGATGATCTCAGCATATAACTCCCCTCAGGGGGCTCGCCTTCTTTAGGTGGGTATGGGTGTCACAATCCCGAGGAACCCTCTCTATATAGTGAACTTTTCCTTTTCCCAAGAGGTTTACTATCTTTGGTAAACACGGGTGTCACGTCCCCGGGGTACCCCAGTGATCCTCCTCTATTTTCGACCCTCCATCTTGTCATCCAATTTCTTCTTTTCCCGTCCAGACCACAGACCTATGAATGTTTGGCGCAGTATAATCAAAACTGGTTCTTGCGCCATAAAACACCAAACTCAACTCAACTCAACCCAGCATATAAAAAGAATGGGTGCGTTGCTTTCCTTTCGAGACGGGAATCCATTACAGGCGAAAGATTGACTTCTTTCCCGAGGAAGATACAACCATATCTTACTCGGGATTTGAACCCGAACCTACTCGGTTACAAGCCGAGAGTCAAAGCCACCATACCAATTCAGTATTTAAAAAAATTTTGTTTATACGCTTTTTCAAACTCACGAGATTCCGAACATAGATACCTTAAACCTACTGCTAAAATTTTCATTGTATCAATAACGTGGCTAACGAACAATTCGTGTTGTGACTAATAATTAATAAAAAAAATTGTACTAATTAATTTTTCGTTGAAGTTTTGTTTAAATATTTTTAGTACAAAAATACTTTTTGATGTGTCATTTTTTTTTTGTTTGTTTAATCATTTTTGAAAGTAGCTATTATGAAAAGATATAAAGCATACTCCACTTCTGTTTTGTGTTGAGTATCAATCATATAACTTTAGAGATTTCTTTCTTTTTAAAAAATTCCTTTCGAAACCAAAATAGAAAATTAAACAAAAATTTTAATTTTGCAAGTGTTTCTTTTTTTTTTTTTTTTTAATTTATTATGGAAACTGTCTCTTGTTCATACAAATGTATTTTTATCCATCCATTTGAATACGAGTTATTGATTACACAATTATACTTAAAGACACTACACTTCAAGTATATATTTCATACTCGAATCCTGACCGCATAATGCTCTAAGAAAGAAACAATAACCCGACAGAACACACCAGCTTCCTGGTAGAAAGTGCTTTTTAAAAATAATTTCTTCTATACCAGTTGTAAAAGCGACTTCACCGAAACACAATCGCCATTCTATAATGTGAAATGTTTGTGGAAAAAACAAAAGTGGATCAGACTCGTAAAACCTAAAAATGCGGACACTCATAACCGGAGGTAAGGCCGAAAAAGAAAGTAAAAAGATCACATCTGATCTGGTTTATTTTTAAACCTAGGTTTCATGTTACTTCTATCATTAATTCTGAGTAATGAAAAATATGAACGTTTAAAAAAAGATTACTGCTGGATAAAATATCATGTTTCTTTTTTTCCCTTTATGCTTGAATTTGGATGCTTTAATTACTACGATTTACAAAAATATATAGTTGTTATAATAATGGCAACACTCGCTAATTTAAATTGAGCAATGATTTTTAATTATTTATGTTTAAGGTATTCTTCGAATGTTTTAAAGAACAAAAATTAAGCCTTTTTTGGTTAATATCAGAGAGAGAAGATTCTAACTTGAAACACATTTCCATATTAAAAAGATACAGTATTGAAATAAGTTCATGTAATAAAAAAACGTATGATTTACTAATGCAACATCTATTGGTCATTTTGAACTAGTAAACATAATGTAAAACCAAAGGAATTTCTACTTTTCTCTTCCAATCTAGATTAGTGTACATGTTTCCGAAAAGAAAAATACTATATCTTTTTTAATGATTCACTTGTCAATTTTCGAATATTTAAGAAATATTAAGAAAATGTTTCAAATACCGGGAAAAAATATAATTCCGAAGAAATCTTCATTATTTTGTTTTCTTTCAGATGTATTTTATTTCATCCAATTCGATACAGTAGTCAAGATTTGTGGTGAAAAGTAGAAATTCCATAGAATTAACGTTACTTTCCCAAATTCAAAATGGCTGGTAGACGAGAATTTTAATAGTACAATGGGTAAATAAAAAATTCAATGAATAAAAATGTCCAACTGCATACAGACTTTTTATAAAATGGGTATAACAACGTAAAAAACACAACACATTTATTCTATTTCTTCACATTCGCAATGCTATATCCATGAATTTTCCAAATTGTTCCAAAAATCGTTTTAAAGTTGCAAACGATAAATACAACGCGACGAAATCAATTTTTGTTAGTTTTGCTTTAAGCCGCCACAGCAGCAAAACAGTTGATGAGCTCCATCTAATTCTAACTGCATGTAATTTACTTTTACGTTATACACAAAACTATAGATTTGGATAGAGGAAAAGTATAAAACGAAATAAAAACAGGATTGTTAGGTGATATGCGGTGATTTTACACAGTGAGTTTGTTTTCTGTTCCTTTACAATAAGCGACATAATTTTTAAAGAAAGGCTAAAAGCACGATTAATTTCTATTAGAGTAAAAGTTAAAACTTTGGAAAAACCGATAGCAAATACATCTTGATGTATTTATATCTAAAAAGCTGTTCAAATGTCGATGACCTGACCAGAAAAACGTGAAATTAATTAACAACAATTCTAAAAAGGAATTACCGCTTTAGAGTTTGTCAAACCAATCCAGAGAATAGTTAAGCTGACTTCATAAATTTGTGATAGCATTTATTCTTCCCTTATGGCATAAGTTTCTGTTTCGTTATGATAAAGAAGATGCAAGACAGGAAAAAACATGAAGTCATAACGATCCTTCTATAATGGGTCATTGAGTTAAAATATTACTTAGTTGTGCTATTAACTTGAAGCGTAATAATTTATGTTGTATTCATTAGGAAAGAGTCAAGTTGTGTATCTTGAAACACTAATTAAAAGTCAAAACATTTTCAAGACGAAGAATCTTGAAAATTAGGTTAATAGCACTAAATAAATTCTAGATTTTGACAGAACACGGGACGTTTTTCAAATATAATGGCAAACAAATATTATAAATAATATGGAACACATAAGTATAGTATTTGTATAAATTATTATCATTCTAATTCTATTACATTCTTCAACCGGTTAGTTTTGATTAGATTTTAATTTCTGTCACAGTCTAAAGTAGTGATACTGAACCTGCGGCCCGCCGGTCTTTTCTGAGTGGCCTGGTCATGGCCCATTGCACTAAGAAAATCTTTTATTGGAGAAAAATGAACTAAAGACTTAGCAAGAAATTCTATTAATCAAGCAGTTAATTATATTAATTTTGTATGATCAATTTGTTTTTTCTGTAGTAGAATGTAAGCAATTGGCTTGGTCATAGATAAAAGGAAATAGAAATTATCCCATAACTGAGTAAAAAAAATAATTATTATTATTGTGTGTGTTTTTGATAGAAAAGTTAATAATATATTAAAATAAAAGCCAAAAATGAATTTTAATATTTTGATAAATTTGGTTATCAATGTTGCTATGGTCTTATAGTGTGTTTTTTCCATTATCCGCATGTCGCGGCCCACGTGAAATACCTATCATGTCTTTGCGGCCCGGCTCGAAAAAAGGTTGAGTACCCCTGGTCTAAAACAACTCGAGGAATATTGGCAACGATCCTCGTAATTCTGAACCACGGTCAAATGATGAGGACGACATCTGAGCTCTGACACCTCCTCCTAACTTCCACTCAGTGCCACATCTACTAGTTAGTGTACATCGTTGTCAAATCCCAAGCACTTATTAATATAGATAGTGTAGTTCACTTAGGAAAGTTTTTGAATACATCTTATTGAATGTTGGATTTGAAATCTCAACGTAAACACGAGAGTTACAGTTCTGAGTGTCTGTAAATATATTTCAGGTTAGTGAATTTTTTATTAGTGAAATACTAGTTCAGGGGTGGGGCGAACCTTTATGGATCAACGTGCCTAAACGTGTTTCTAAAGAAGTGTTTAATGAGGTATAAACGTGCCGTCAAATAATTTTGGCTTGTGATTATTGGGAAAATATTAAAACTAAATACGAAATCAAAACTCTTTATTTACTACGAAAAAATACTTTTTGTACTGTATAGTAGTAAATGTTTCAGTTATACGTTCAATTCAAATTAAAGTATCATTAGTGTGACTTCTGTAGTTGTATATTGGATGACAAATAACTTTATATTAGGATTGTAAGATGTTACTTTTAGTAGAATGCGTGTTGAATATTAGAGTCATCTACCAAATGGTTTCTAAGCAATTAGTTATTTTTGCTTTGGTTCACTTTTTTGACAAGAGGAGTTCTGATTTGTTTCAAAATGCCGTTTTACAGATGATGTTATGCATATCACACTATTCCAAATCATAAAACACACACCGCTCTGTCGCCCCCCTTTACTAATATAATGTCATATTTCTAGTTTCACCAAATTTGAAATTCTCTACTATCTTGCACTTTTTATTCATTTGCTTAACTAGCCATGTTAAATAACAGTTAAAAATCGTAAAAATAACACAAATAAACTTTAAAATACAGTTGTGTCAGCGAAATTGACTATGTTATGCGTAGACAAATTTTACATCACAAGCAACTGTTGTCCATGACGTAACTAAGGCAAGACAACAACAAACAAGGGTGCTCATCGCCGCGCCGCGACCGATCACTCGCGTTTGATCGCATTACTTCATAGGTAACTTTGTTATTTTCAAACAAAATGTGTGTGTGTGTGTGCAAACCATTTTTACCACTGGAGTGCCCAAAATATTGTGTCGCGTGCCATTGATGGTACGCGTGCCACTGGTTCACCATCCCTGTACTAGTTGATCTTTCTTGTAACTCAAGAGTAAGGATATTTAATAGGAACCATTAACTTGATGATTTGTGCATTTGCTTTTATTTCCAGACGTGTTGTTTCATGCAACTACTGCGAATACGAGTCACGATCTCTCGAGTACTGCCAAAACCTCCTCTTCGTATAGTGAGACTTCAGGGGAAACGTTGAAATGGAATCAAAATTCGAATCGTGATTTGATTATTACATTGCTAGTACCGTTTGAGCCACTGAGTTATTCAACTCTTGTAATAATAATTATTATATTTAATAATTAGTATAATTAGTTATATTTAATTATAATTATTTTTACAATTACACCAAAATGTTTTTAAATCTCCGCCATTTGGAAAATTGTTATCAGTTGTGAAGTACAGTGAAATACGTTTAACGCGAAAACGCTTAATACAAAATATCGGTTAACATGAAATATTATAACAATCCCGACAAGCTACTATGTTTTTCATGCATTTTTTCCCTCTTAACATAGAATGAAAATCGCTTAACACGGAAAAATTTCCCTTCTGGAAAATTTGAGAAAGTTTCTGCATTATTGGGCTGTCCTACTGTATCATCCGAAGAATGATGATAATATGTGTACAGTAGATGATGAGAATGGCCGAAAAAGACATTTTGGAGTTTCTTCAAAGCTTAAGAAACTTTCATTCAGGCAGATTTCGACGACGAAAATAAAATGAATAATGCAGCTCCTGTTCCCACTTCCTCCGAAATGAGGAACCTCATGAAAAGTATGTGCAACTATTTTGATGCACATTCCAAGGGTGAAATAAATAACAAAATGGACGACATCGAACAATTTGTAGACAATTCGATGCTAAGAAAGACAATGCAAAGAAAAAAAATCAGATTAGTTTCTAAAAACAATAAATGCTTTGTTTTTCAAAAAGATTTAAAATTTTGTATTAAATTTCATTAAGTTCTTGTGAACGGTTTTTTCATTGATTTTTATTAAATACATGCACATATACATATCTATGTTAATAAAATGTACCCTAATAAAGCTTACTTTGTTGAATATATGTTTTTTTTAACATTCTTTAAATCGAAAAAATATTTCAGCTCTCTCAGTTTCGTGTTAAACGATTTTCAATGTATTCACACGTTCGTCTACTGTTTTCAGAGATATCCCCCTCCCCGCAGCACTTTATAATACGTGCATCATACCTCTAAAGCAGATGTCTTTAACGTCGGCTCCCTGGAGCTTTAGCAGGGGCTCAGCAAATGATCATTTAATAAAAGCGCCAAAATTTTAGTAAGATTTAAATTTGTATATTAAAATTTAATTAATTCTCTTAAAGGGGTAGTTTGCTTGTAAAATAAATATAAACAAGTTTTTAATGATTAGTAAAATCTTAAATTTAGGAAAAGTCACATGCTTCAAGAATGAATGGATAAATCAGAAGGCTTTTCAATGAAGAAGAAACACTTGCTGACATATCACAACCTATTTGATGTTAAAGCTTAAATTTAAGCAGGAATATCTTCCAAATTTAAGGTTGCAAATTTGCAGAATACGCAGTAATTTCTACATTTTAACATTTTCATGCCTTTCTGAATAATTCATTTCAGTTAAAAATATATCTCAAAGTGTGTGTGTGTGTGTGTGTATTTGGCAATAAAAACAAAATATAAAAACAAATTAAAAGCATAGTAAGAAATGCGACTACAGATAATTTCAAAAATCCTAGACTCCGACTAACTGTGTAAAAAAAAATGCACAAACACATATCCTAGTTATTAAACATAATGCAATGGTAGATGTCACCTGAAAAACATGAATTAATGAGTAAATTGCATTAATACCCTGTTAAATTTTTTTAATAAAAAATACAATATTTTTTAAGATTGTCTTTAAAGTTTCTATAACGTATTGATATACCTTAATTATTACTTTAAGATGTATTCCTCTAAGGCTTTTTTAAGGGGTTCCCCCGAAGCACCTTATAGTTTCGTGGGTACCGTGAGTCCACAAAGTTTGAAGACTTTTGCTTCTATAGCAGTGGTACTTAAACCGAGGTCTGCGGACCTCTAGGGGTCTCCATCGGCTTTTTAGCGGGTCCGGGAAGGTTTCTCATTTAATGTGTGTGATAAGACTTCCCTCTTCTCCTGTCTCTAAAAGATCCCGTGGAAAAATTGAAAGATGTGTCATCCAGAGATTACAATGTAATACCAAAAGTTCAATAAAGGTATTTCGTATTTTTTTAGATCTTAATACCGGGATACCGGTTTTAATACCGTTAGTAGAAATTTTAGAAAACGAAGGAAAACAGTAGTTTTTTTTTGTTTTATTTGCTAGTCTTATTAGAGAGTGTAAATATCACAAAAAATAATTATAACAGTGGATGGAGTAAAATTATACTTCCTCCATTCACTTTAATAACTTTTAAACATTTTGACACTAGGCCACCAAATTCTTTCCATCATATAAATAATGGAACCAAACTGAAATATTATTAACTAATTTTTCATGTTATTTAAAGTTATTCTTATTCATTATTATGGATTATTATTTTTATGTGTGTGTGTGTGTGAGTATATATACATATACATATATGAATCTGAAAAATATTTTGAACCCTGAAGTATGATATGCGAATACAATGTGAATAACAAACTCAACAATTTAAAAAATATCGAAATATTACGCACTTTCTTCACAACTACAACCTTGTTTTTTCACAGATACTAACATCAGACTACGAATCCTGCTCGCGTGCAGTATCGCTCTGAGCTGTAATAGGATAGTTTTGACCCGCCTCCTTGGATGATTCACATATTTGATCAATTCTCTTGAATGTACGATGCAACTTTATATCCACAGTCTAATTAATTTCGCCCGTCAGGGATACATAAAAACAAAAACGTATACTATTTTGCTATGTTGACTATCCCTGAACATATAGTGGAACCACTTTTAAAAATTTCTAGTAAATTCTAATAATACGGTTTTTAAACTTGTGAATACTGGTATTCCAAAATTGTACAAATGGCTCAAAATACCGGTATTCGGTATCCCAGTATTGCATTCCCTCTGGTGTCATCCTAGAACAGATCCCTAAATCGCCCCCAACGAAGAAACTCTACTAGAACATGTATTTCGATCAAGAATATTAATTCAGGGAGAGGTGTTTAAAATCTTTGTGGTGTTCGTGGTGTATAATGATACATATAAAGGGATAGGAGCGTGGTGATCAAAAGTTTAAGAATCGCTGCTCTATACCAGTGATCTGCAACCCCCGGTCCGTGGTTCAAATGGTGCCGGCCGCCTAAAGAACATTAATTTGCTGCAGTAGCGCACACAGAAATTTTTCAAGGGGGGTGCCCAGGTCCACCATTCTTATATCATGCTCCTTTTGATTTTGTCGATTTTCGGAAACAAAAACAGTAAAAAACTAATTATTGAATAAATAATTAACATTAATTATGAAAATTAATCATTAATAACAAATACTTAATTAAATTTTACGTACTATAAACTTAGAATAACAATCAATCGGAAAAATAATCAAGGGCTTTGGTAGGGGTCCGGACCCCTATGACACCCCCCTTGAGTGCGCCACTGAACTGCTGCCATTTTATTTAAAGTGGTGCATTTCTCTCGGATTTGCGCAACTTCCCACGGAAACCACTTTATATTCCACGTTAAATCACTTTTACTGATTTTTTTTGGTGTAGCTATATTTTATTCTGAAGGCATATTTATATATAAATGTAACTAAATTAAAATTGTTAAACCAAAATAATCTAAAATATAAACAATCAACGTGCCCCACCCTCAGAGGCCGCGGTAAAATTGTCAAACGTTGACCGGTCCGCAGCGATTAAAAGGTTGCGGAGCATTACTCTAAAGGACTAGTTACAAATGTAGTGGATACGAATAAGAAGTATGTGTTGTTCTGATAAATAATCAACCCTTGCACGCGAAGTGATTTAGTTGCGTACACACATCAGAGCTCCACTTAATTTACAAGACTTTGAAAACTGCCTCGGAGTACTTCCTCCGGCGGGAAAAATAATTAGAACAATTTTTTCTCTTTTGTGTGAGCTCTAGGAGAAAAATATTTTTTTACGACAGCATTCAAGAAATCTTTCTCAGATTAAACTGTCAAATTGACGCTTGTTCTGTCTAAATAAACAGCAGTTCCATTAATCAGGCATAAGATCGAAAAAATTTCGTAAACAACTCAAATAGCTTGCAGAAAGAGATGCTTGGGAGACTTTTTTTTAAAAAAAATGGCACAGGAAATCCATTTGAGTCATAGCATTAGTTCCGCTGTTCTGTGTGGAATTTGAAGATTCACGCATAAAAATTCAAGCAAAATTAAGTTAGGAAGAGTGTTTTTTAAGCTTAATTAAAGTTTTTTGAAGAAAAATGTATTTTGAAGAAGAGAAGGGTTTTTAAGATAAAAAAAAATTACATTTAAAAATGAATTCTATCCATTACTACCATATAGAACATCTTTCAATGGAATAAATAAAAAGAAAATTAATTTAGAAATTCAAAAGAAATATAATTTTTTCGTAAAAAAAACTGACAAAAATTTTAAGGAGCACAGTTTTTTTTTTTTTTTTTTTGGTCTTTCAAACAAAAAGAAAGATTATTACTTTTTTTACCTCACAAAAAATGTGAAGGTAAAAAATAAAGAAATTAAAGCTCTAAGTACTTCATATTTCTTCATGTTCCGCGGTTTGTTTCAAATTAGGCTTAATTCAACATTGTTTATTTATTTCTCAGAAATTTACATTTAACTCAATTGCTTAAAAAAATCATAAGAGTTCATGTATTTCAAATAATTTGAAGTTTTCTCTAATCTTGATAGAGAAGTTCAGAAAGCATAAAAATCTTTATAGAATCTTCTAACACCGAATATTAAACTTTTGCACCACTATTAAATAAAAGAACATTGGACGAATAACTATGCTTTTCTTTTAAAAAATTGTTTACAAAAATGTATTATTTCATAACTAAGTTTTAATAATATTACATAGAATTTTACACGAAGTTACACTAATTTTTTTTTTTTTTACTAAAAATAATATTGTCTACAACACTCTAGAACTCTATTACATTTGCAAAACTTTATACATATAAAATAAAAGTGAAGAAGTACTAGAACCTACAGTGCTACAGCAGGAAGAAATTGGAATACCATCAGACACAACAAATGTAGATACAAAAAAGTCTTAGGACTAAACTGGAGACCTATTATGATTTCTAAAGCTGTCGCTAAATATATATATATATATATATATATATATTTACAAAGTTTTCTATTCTTTTTAATTTTTTTTGGGATATTTTTCCTCTACATATTAATATCAAATAATATTAAAAATCCAATAAAATAAATCTTTATGCACCAAGCAAATTTTTAATTTATTCTATTTTTTTTAATTCCTTAAAACTTTTTGTTAGTCTTACGTGCTTAAAAATTCTAGTTAATATCTGTAGTTTATTTGTCAAAATTTCAATTATGGCTTATTCGATAGATTTTCTATTAGGATTAGAGACTCTATACTTTCTTGTAGCTGCCTGCGTTCGAATAGTCTTAGGAAGAGGTTTCATGGTCATGTTACCATTTTTATACTTTCAAACTAGACGTTTTTTTTTCACTTTAAAATTCAATATATTATAATTACCTTTTTTGGAAATACTATAACCGGGATTTTTACACCACTTTATAACTTATCGATACGAATATTTCTCGTCGGAAAGAGCGGTTACGTAACCTTGGAGCCTTCTGTCAATTTTAGGAGCCATTTTCAAAATAAATATTATATTTTACATTGTAATCAAAAGAAAATATTAGCAGACGATTATTCTGAAGTTTCCAAAGTTTTATCTCAAAATACAAAAGAGAAAATAAATTACAAAATCGTTTCCATAAAGTGCGAATGACCTTCTGTATATGTTCCAAAAAAAATATTCAAATTAAAATTCTAAAATGGAACACATCTTGTACATGTCATTTTAGGCTTTAAGTTTTTTTTTTTTTAATAAATTTATTTACAAAACTCCTCATGCTCCGCATTGCATAACATGAGACTTACAGACGTAAGTGGTAGCATCATTATAAAATTTAAAACAAAATTAAAAATACTTAAAAGACAAATATAAAATAAGAGGAAGGGAGGAAATACACAAATATAAAGAAAGGGAGCTACCTTTGAAACTTTAAACATCTATACATTAAACAAATTTTCTTTAGACATTAAAACTTTCAGTACAATTGACCAACAAAGACAAAACAAGTAGTCAGGACATACCAAAGCGTTTCAACTCCTTTTTAAAATTCTCTTTTACAAAAATATAGGTTACAATACAATAAGACATGTTCCGCGATTTCAGCATCCAGACCACAAGAACAAATATCATTACCAATTAAATTAAACCTAGATAAATAGCTCTTAAAATTTCCATGTCCTGTTAGAATCCGGGATAACTTAAAATCAGTAACAAATGTTTTACATTTTAGCCGTTGATAAATGGTCGGAAAAAATCTTTTTAGTCCACAAAGATTTAGATGAGGCCAAGAATTCGGAGTTCCAGGCGGAAACAGTTCTTTCCCAAGCTAAATGCTTCCAGCGGAACAATGGCACAGACATTGAAAGGTTCATAAGCGTTAACTGCAAAATTATCCAAGCTTACCTTAAATTCATTAAAACTTTCCATTTCCAGGCTTTTCAGTAATACTTCCATTTGCAGGCTTTTCAACACAGAACTTACTAGGATTAGACCGACTGATACTGAAAAAAGTATGCCATACAATACGACTAACAAACAGCACAAAAGGATGGGCATTCCATGCTAAAAAGAATAAAATTTGATGCATTTGATTCGTTTCATTACTGCTTTTGACGCTTTTTTGTACAGATGGTTACCAACACCTATTTAGCATTGTATACGAGCATTGTGGGAAATGACGACATATACTAAAATGGACATTTTTAACCTAATGAATCAAAAATTTTTTACGGATCAGTGAACATTGTCCTTTCATGTATTTTGAATACATTTTACCGTTCAAAAAGTACTGAAATATGCGCATGAATGTTTAACAAATCTCAAACAAACCTTCTACGATAAAATTCCTATTTTTTTTAAAGTAATTGGTATATGAAAAACGAGGATTATATATAAAACAACTCTGTTGAAGAGAAATTGTGATTTAGAAATGAAATTCTTCAGTGGGGTGAGAGAAAAGTCATTTTTTATTTGTATATTCAATTCGTTTGAAAAACATATGCAAACAGAATTAATAACTAAATATTAACCTGTTGTGGCTAATGCCACCTGTCTGACGCAGTCAGATCGAGGCCAATGATATTCATCGTAGCAAGGGGCTAGAAGTACGCCTGTCGTTGGTCTTGAGCACCATACAGGTGACAGAACGAATTAGCTTGGCGAAATTCTCCGAAGGGTCGATAGATGGCGACACCACCTATCTCCACCTCCACAATTTGGACATGAAACTGAAGGGGAGGGAAATATTCTCCAGTCCCCTGCACTCGTGATTAAGCCCGCAAGACTTTCGGACCCACTGATTTAACGAGCACGTACTCCGTGTGTACTCGGAGGGTATTTGGTGGCATCGAGCCCAGGCCTTCCGGTCTGGAGTCCGATGCTCTAACCACTAGGCTACCCACGGCCGCAAAATATTAACCTTTTTTTCCCTTGGTTCATTTTTAATATAAATTACAGCATATATATATAACTTGCAATTTAAAGTATCTTCATTTTGAAACCATGTAAAGCATTAAGGTATATGTCACGGAAAAGAACATACATATTTAAAATGTAACTGTCTGTAATATTTTTTCAGTGTTCCATAGATTTGTCTTGAGTATTAATTCTTAAAACGTATTCAAAAGAATTGTAAAAGCAGAAATTTTTATATTTCGAACAATATGGAATACATTTTAAGGAAATACAGTGAAAATCGTTTAACACGAAACTGAGGGGGACTAAAATATTTTTTCGTGTCAAAAGAATTTCGTGTAAAAGATATTCTAGGGGGGGGGAAAACACATATTTAACAAAATTAAATTCATTAGAGTAAATTTTATTAACATAGATATGTTCATACGTATGTATTTCATAAAAATCAATGAAATAAAATTTTGGATAATGCAACAGGAGCTGCGTCATTCATTTTATTTTCGTCGTCGGAATTCGCAACAAAGATATTTTTGAGCCTTAATCAAACTTCAAAATGTTTCGTGTAAAAGGCCGAGGGGATTTCAAAGCCAAGTTTGCATGCTTTCTACGAAACATATGAAACCATCTCTCTTTCATTTCACATCTCTCTTAAATCTCGCCTGAGCGGCTGGTACTTTCCGTGTTTTGTTCTTTCTCAGAAGAGAAATATTTTCCTGTTAAGCGATTTCGTGTCAAGAAAAAAAAACAAAAATGCTTGAAAATACCAAGTAGAAAGTCGGAATCGTTGTATAACCGTGTTAAACAATATTTCATCTTAAGGTATCCGATTACATTCGGAACCATGATTTTGCAAAAGCGTATAAATGGATAATACTTATGATATTTAGTGTCACTCAGATTATAAAATGCATATAAAATTGTTTTAAGAATAGTATTACACTAAAAAATTATTTAAGTGCAATATTTTGACAAAAAATGAACATAGATCGACCCATTTTCAAAATATTCTCCTTTTGTGAAAAATGCTTCTATTATAATAATATTTTGCCTGGATATAGCTCAGAACTCTGTACAGAGACTCAACTAGAATTTTTTAAATATATAACTTAGAAATGGGTTTATCCATGTTTTACGACAACAGAGGGGAGCAATTTTAAGAAAAAAAAGCCAATAATTATTTCAATTGGTGGTAACTCTGCAAATAATGTGAATTTTTCAAAAACTCTAGCTGAGCCTCTGTAAAGAGGTCTGAGCTATATACAAGCAAAATATTATTATAATAGAAACATTTTGCACAAAAGGAGAACATTTTGAAAAAAGATTATTCTAAGTTAATTTTTTGCCAAAATATTGTCTTTAAATAATTTTTTTTTGTCAGAATGTCCTTAAAACAATTTTATACATGTATTCTAATCTAAGTGATACTAAATATCATGAAAATTATCCATTTATGCGCTTTTGCAAAATCACGGTTCCGAACGTAGTCGGATACCTTAAACGTATTTCACTGTATATTTATTAAACGGAATTAAAAGATTAGCAAAAATAGAATTACAAGAATAGAAAAATTATATTCTGTATTGAAAAAAAAAAATAAAAAATAAAATTTTTAAAGTGTTGCAGAGCACGCTAATAAATTTAAAAAAAAAAAAACCATTTTCTTTACGCAAATGCTCAAGCGAAGAAAGAATTCTTTTTTTTTCAGCGAAGCACACACACACACAGATGCAAAACAAAGAATACTTCATCATAAGAGGCCAAATCTGGCAACCATTTAGAACATTTATTATTTTACTCGTTAATGCCTCCTGAATATCATTCGCTTCATTAATTCACTCATCCACATACACCCGTTGGAGAAGAAAAAAATAATATTCTAGCAACCAAATCAGCACCAGGAAATGAAAACACGGTTTGTCTCAAGGCCTTTCTCTGTTCATTCTGATATCTATTATGGACGGATTTTACATAGGTTGCCGAACAGGCAGCTGAAATCTGTTATAATTACTGGTAGTTTTGTTTGTTATAGTTATTATATGTGTGTGTGTGTGCTATTCTTTTTCACAAAGAAACGGCTTTCTCTCTCAAAGAAGTACATCATAATTTTCAATTAGAATTCTGTTAATCTTTTCGAACATGTACGAGTATTTGGGCGGGATTGAAAAGGCAAAGAATATTCCATGAATGAAGTACAAGCATGCTTTTTGTCTTTGTCCTTTTTTTTAAAAAAAAAAAATGTTGTTGCAGCTTATTTTGAAATAAATTACGAGAATTGGAGCCTGAAATATTATGACATGTTTTTCTTTGGATGTTATTTAAGTATGTTCATATATTTTTTTTTATTTATGAAATATCAGGCAAAATTCTTTGTTAAAAGTAATAATTTATCACATGCCTAACATATTTTAAAATCCACTTCTAAAAAAAACCTCCAAACGAATTCAAAATAATTATTAAAAGCAAATAGAAAATTAGCATTATTTATGTTTTATTTTTATAGAGCAACATAAAAATAAGGTAAATCAATTGCATGGCAATACCTATAACTCCTTAAATATATAATTTTACAAAAGAAAAGTATGTAACAGGGGTCGGCAACGTTTCAGCTGTGGTGTGCCTTGCCTATCAACCAATAGGATTCAGCGTGCCTCACACAGCAGGACATTTTTGAAACAATGGACTAAATTCATGATGGTCACATGATAACGGCAATCACGTGTTTCCCATTGATTAAAAATTGACATACTAAGTTGTTCAACTTGTAAAGTATAGATAACACTTAAAATTTGATGATTGGGTAAAAAGTTCACGTGCTAAAATTCTTCAAACAGCTTCCAAAATTAAAAAAAAAAAAACATTATACGAATACTTTTAAATTGAGTGCATTTTGTTTAACTATATGCATTATTATATCGTTGACAAATATGTACTTTCTAAAAGAAAGTTCCCGCAAAAAGCAAAAAATGGCAACAGTGAAGCACATGAACTAATTGGCTGAAAATGCGTGATTATATTTATGATATAATTATGACGTCGCATTAATTTATGAACTGATTGGCCGAAAACATGTGGCTAAGTTATCATGTGACTAAGACGTGTTCCCGCGATAATGTATACAGGGTTAGAGAATAGAGGTCAATAATATACATATATATATATAGAGAGAGAGAGATGTAGTTTTAATATATTATATATTAATTTTGCATCATTTAAAGATATTTCTTAATATAAAAATAAACATCATAAAATTTAAGTATTTATTTCCCTGAAATAAAAAAAATAAAAAATTTTAATGCAAACCATTGCTTGCGCCGCTCTACTTTCCTATCGAAAAATAAGAGGTATAATTTTTGACTTTCAATTTGACACGATTTTTGAGCATTCAGTTGTTAAAAAATTTCCTTGCGTACTGGAAATATTTTTCGTAAGAGGAAAGATTTCTTACTTAGATATGTAGAACCAAAAACGGAAAGTAGAGAACCTGAAATTTTTTCTCTTTAAACCAGCGATACTCAATCTGCGATGGCATGCGGCCTACCAAGCCTTTTTAAGTGGCCCAGTCATGACACACAGTGCTTTGAGAAATTCACTTACTTAAGGTGTCCGTCTACGTTGTTCGGAACCGTGATTTTAAAAAAAGCGCATAAATGGATAATTTTCATGATATTTAGTGTCACTTAGATTAGAATACATGTATAAAATTGTTTTAAGGACATTTTGACAAAAAAAAATTTATTTAAATACAACATTTTGGCAAAAAATTAACTTAGAATAACCTTTTTCAAAATCTCCTTTTATAAAAAATGCTTCTAAAATAATAATACTTTGTGTGTGTGTGTGCTTATATAAAGTAAAGACGTCTCCAGAGAGTCTGAACTATTTTTTTAAAAAAATTCACATTATTTTCAGAGTTACAACCCATTGAAATATAATTATCGGCGTTTTTTTCTTAAGATTTCTCCCCTCTGTTGTCGTAAAACATGGATAAACTCACTTCTGTTATGTTTCAAAAATTCTAGTTGAGCCTCTGTACGGAGATCTGAGCTATATACAGGAAGAATATTATTATAATAGAAGAGCATTTTTCACAAAAGGAGAACATTTTGAAAATGGGTCATTCTATGTTCATTTTTTGTCAAAATATTGTACTTAAATAAGGTTTTATTGTAATACTATTCTTAAAACAATTTTATATACATTTTATAATCTAAGTGACACTAAATGTCATAAATATTATCCATTTATACGCTTTTGCAAAATCATGGTTCCGAACGTAGTCGGATACCTTAAAAACATTGTATTAAAAATTTGGAGGGAAATTCTTTGTCAAGAAATCAGATATATCAATTTTGCTTTCTGCAGTCGTTGTCATACGGGTACGAATTGATATTCTTTTTCTATTTGGAACGGTGACGGTTAGTGATAACAGACAACAGTGGAGTAGCGACAATTTTATGGGTGGAATTAATTTTTAACTATCTTTCATATCTTATACTCGAATACTCGAAGAAAATAGATCGTTTCAAGACGATTAAGAGGTTAACTATTTTGTAGTGAAAAATAAACATGGATCACAGTAATTGTTTGATTTGTCACGAAAATACTGTATTTAAAAAATACCAATAAACAGGAATCATCCAATGATACTTTTCCTCGAAGATCTTTCAAGAGATGATAAATAGGATTTCTTGAATAATCTTTACAACAGCAACAAAATGTTTTGTCAGTGGCAATATCACGGCGGTAATAAAGACATCCTATGAAGTTTTTTATATTATTGGTAATCATATGAAACGGTTTACTGGTGCAGAAATTGTGAAGGAGTGTTTCTTAAATGCTTCTAATTTAGAGTTAGTGACAAAAATAAAAAAAAGTAATAATTAAAAAAACAGGAGTTATAATATTTTGATCAATTTTCCACATTTTAAATTTCCAATGTTATCTTGGTCTTAAAGCATTCCCCATTTATCCTCATGTTAGGGCCGCATGAAATAGCTGACGTATGTCTGTATGCGGCCCAGCAGAAAAAAAGATTGAGTACCTCTGTTTTAAACGATTAAATCTTTCCAGCAATGACATTCAGTAATTAACAAAACAGCTGTAAATTTATCTTTGGAGTTTTCTCTTAGATATTTTCGAAATTCCGCAAATGTTCAGAATTCAGAAGATGTTAGTAAAATAAGGTCCGCTACAAATTTATCAACTTCTATCCACTCAAATATTGACAGATTTGTAGAGTAGTCCCGAGTGCCACTGAGAATGATACTGCGTGCCATACGTTGCCAACCCCTGGTATATAATATTCAAACTAATTATCATTATGCCTCAAGAAGCACTTCATTATAGAATTAAGCCTCTACACCTAAAAATACCAAGCCTATGTTCGGAGGAGGGATGGGGGGATGCTTGACGTTTTAAAATACTTTTTGAAAGATAAATTATAAATTTTTTTTTAATCGTTTTAGTTACAATTTAGATTTTTTTAACATATAAACCATTTGCTAAAATGCTTAACTATGACAGAAAAAAAGAATTATTCTACAGTTTGATTTTTGTCTTAGGGTTTTTAATGCGCAATCCGCGTCTTATTGCAATAATGTCTGTGGAATCAAGAATAATTTGAATAAGGGTGATATTGAGATTTTATTTGATATATGGAACAGTATTCTCCAAAGTGGGGAACGCGTACCTCAGAGGGAACGTACAGGGATACTTGAAGGCTTACCAAAGAAATAGGCTTATTTAATTGGAGGGGTATAATGCAAAAATATTCTAATAGAGTTTTCAATATACAGCATCAAAAATTTCATTTTCCGTCCTAAAACCTTTTATTTATGTGTGTGAGAAAAAGGTTCACTTTTATAAAAGGCAGGTACCATACTTGTAGTTAAATTTGAGTCAAATCTATCACGTGCATATAGTAATGGTACTGGTAGGGGCGTAGCTACTGACGTATCAATGATGAGGGGCCCCAGCTACAGGGGCCCCAACATGTGTAACTACAGACCCACTAACAGGGCTCTCAGATCTAAAAAAGGGCTTCGAAGGGATTTCGATGCAGGGCCCCTCAGATCTACCTACGCCAGTGGGTACTGGACACTTTCTTTCCATCAAGTTAAAACAAATTGACTCGAAATAAAATAGAGCTGAGTTGGAAATATTTACTCTCGACAATATCTACTTAAATTCAGTCTGAGTTCATGTTAAAATACATATTCAAGCATATATAGAATTCATATAAAACATTTTGATTAATTTCGTTGTTATTGTTTTTATTTCACTGAGTAATTTATTTTTCAATTTTGATTCATATAAATTACTGAGGGGTGTCGAGATTTTGTTAAGTAATTTGAGAGTAAAAAACCTAGTACATGCGAGACGAAAAAGAAAATGGCGTGGAAAAAAAAAGGGAAAAAAATCGTCTGCCAAGTGTCTGAAATTGGAGAATCAATGCACTCCATTTTAAACTGAAATGAAAGTAAAGTAGAAAAATATCACTCAATCGTGTATATTTATTATCTGTTCTTCAAATAATGACATCCGATAGATATTACGCTCTTAATTCTTTTCAAGCCTCGTACTATTAAATGGTTTTTAGAATAAAAATTCTGTAACGAGTTGGAGAGTGCACTATTTTTTATTAATTATATTTTAATAAAATTTATCTCCACTTGTATTTTAGTTAAAATTTTAAGTATCGTTTACGAGCTGAATTCGACATAGTGATAATGTGAAAATTTACTCTGTAATATTTTTTTTAAGAAATTTCTTTAGATGTTTGACATTATATATTATGTTATGACTTCCATTTTTTTCATAAATAACAAAATAATAATAATAATAAATAAATAAATCATAAATTTGAATAATAATGAATTTTAATGCACCCAAATTTAAAAATTTCGAATTATAAAACAAGACTATATTTGCAACAACAAATTAATCAATCTGTTTCACGAATTTGAAGTGCAAGTTCAAATTATCAAATTAATTTTTTGAAATGAACTTTGAATATTTAAGGCAAGTATTACTTTTCAGTTATATATCTGAGAGGGAAATATAAGATTTGAAAATAAATGGTAAATTATTATAGTTTTGATAAGAGGTGGTTTTTTTTTTTGCGAATATGTAGAGCTTAAGTTTGAGGAATTTTAAGCCTACAATAAAATAACTACAGTAAAATATTTTTAAATCAATATTATTTTCTCAAGGGAAAAACATTTTTATAGTTGGAGTTCATTGCATGTTTTCGAGAGAGATGGCACTCAAATATTTTAGAAAATTCAGATAATTATTATTGCTGTTGTTACTAATGGCACCTGTCTGATCATGTCAGATCGAGGTTCACGAAATTCATCGCGTCAAAGGGGTACATTTACGTATGTCGTTAGCCGTAGTTTTCAGCGCCATACCGCTGACAGTACGTCTTGGCTCGGTTCCACCCTAATTTTGAGGGAGAACGCCCGAGGGGTTGCCCCCACCTCTCTTCCCCTTCCACCACCCTCACGAGAGGACTTGCGCCTAGACGGCTTTTTAGAGAAAAGCCCATGCCACAAAGGCACTACACATTTACGACATCCATACCTTCTCCGGTATTCGAACACCGGCCCTACGGCACAGTAGTCAGTGTCACTAACCACTGTAATGGATGGGTGGCAGATAATTTTTATTCTAATTAATAAACCATATTTAATGATTTTTTTTAAAAAAAATTTTTAGAAAACAGTACAATTTTTTTTTTATTAAAGCTAAATGTGTTAAATCATCAAGAAAAAATTGAAAGTGACTATTCATTTAGTTTTTTAAAGCATTCAGTTGAACTGAAATTTTATAAACACGTTGTTTTGGATGGCAATACGATACTTTAATGATAATTAATAAAAATTAATTACCGCTTAATTTTGTGATTCTATCATATGTATACACATATTTATATTAATTGTAACTATTTAATAAAAAGTAGCTAAAAATAAAATATTTCTTTGTTGATCTAAGTAAGAATTGACTTAAAAATTTTATTTTTATATTCCTTATTATTGTTTTGTTTGTTATTTATATACTTTGAAGGATCCTTTGAAAGTAATTCATAACAATTTGAATGAAGTAAATTGATCTTAAAACATTTTTGGCCACACACACCTACCACAACCAACAATCTATCAGAAACTTCTCCCTTGGTAACAAACATTTCATCACCAGGGGCGTCTTAAGGCAGGAGACACAATGGGGACCTCGTATGGTTCTCGATAATAATTCTAAAAATTTCCACGGTCGAATGTTTTTTCCGTTTGTATTCTCCGAAAAATTGGGAATTTGAATGATATGTCAGCTGGCTACATGTGATGACCATCGTCCAGGTATAGGCCTAGGCCTACCACCATACACCATCATGACTCCTTCAATCAAATGGTAGCAATCGGTCTAGCCGGTTTGTGCGATTGTAAGACATGTTTGTTTCGGGTTATTGTTTATACGAGTATTTGAAAACGTATGGTATGTACTGCCTTACTTTTAAGGGTCATATGTGGGGCCTACATTTGTGTAGGGAAACATGGCCTCAAGAAGTTTGAAAACGTCCCTGTTCATCACACAAGCTTTACTCTTCTAAGTTCTTAGGTAATCATTCAATGAATTTCGGAATTTATTACCGTTGCGTAGAAATTATGAAAAAATCGCAAGTCTGTGACATTGAAAAAAAAAGTATGAATATTCCATGCATAAAATGGTATCCCTAAAGAACACAACAGAGTTTGAAGAGACATTTTCTGTTTATAAACAACCTGTTTAACTTTTCCTGTTATAAACAACCTGTTAACAATTTCTTTGGTAACAATACAATAAAAAATTATCCATTTCTGCCAATTGCTTCAAAGTGAGTTATAAATACAACTTCTAAAAATTAAAATATTTGTACAACATTGAGATGTTCTAGGGATATTTGTACAAAATAGGGAATTTTAAAAATCTTTTAGTGATAGTTATGTACTATAGGGATATTTTCCCATAACATATGTCATACGGGTATTTTGTAGGGATATTGATATAACATAAGAATATCTGGTAGGGATTTTTGTATAACATAAGGATATTTTGTTAATATCGCGATGGCAAACTTTTTTTAGATTTATAGCTCTGTAGCAGATAATTATTGTAATAACCCGAGTTGTTTCATTCAACTCTGTTACTTTAAACTTTTTTTTTTATTTTTAGCTTTTGTAATAATATTCATACACATACATACGTAAATATATATATTATATACATATATATATATATGTACATATATATATTATATACATATATATGTACATATATATATTATATACATATATATGCACATATATATATATTATATACATATATATGCACATATATATATATATTATATACATATATATGTAAATATATATATATTATATACATATATATGGGCACGTAGGTGTGATGAGCAGTTATCATTATTTTGTCAACTATTTTGTTGTTACATTCCTCTTTAAGTAGGCATTACAAGTTAAATGAAATTTTATTTATTATCAGGAAAAGAAAATTAATGTTTCAACTTAATTCTTTGCTCATTGATTCAATGAAAAGAGGAGGTGACGTAGAGCATACGATTCATCAATAATTAGTAATGGTATGACTGTAGCACATTACAGTACGTTCACAGCAATAATTCTATTAAATAATGTCTGATCTACATTATGATATTTTTTGACTAAGTCCATATTGAAAATACATACTGTTTAAAAAAGGTACAATAAATTAATTCAGCAAATCAATTTCCACATGTACAATTCTGTAAATAGCCTATAAAAAATTTTCTTTGATATCTATTTTAATATGATTTGGAATTTAAAATGCTCAAGTTATGAAAAGACTGTTATTTAAATGTAAAAAAATAACATGACTTACTAACATGCTAAAAAAGTATGGATATTATAATAATTATACAATCATAAGCTTTTATAATTTAAAAGTTCAAATAATCGTGAAAAGAAATAATTACTTATACAGTTTAACAGATGCCTTGTTTTTCTTAAATAAAAAAATAAACAGAAAATAATTTATCTAACCAAAAAGTAGGAAAGGGCTTTTTAAAGATTAAATAAAATATTCCTACGATTTTCCTCATTAACAGTCACATAAAAAAGAAAAAAAATCATTTCATAATTTTAACTGTATATTTCTTGTTATAATTTTAGCATTCTATAAAAATACCAAATATATTTCATATTAAATACATTTATTTTATGCTTTTAACCAAAATTGTCAAAATGTGAGTTTACAGAGCATCAATAAAATAGATGTCAGTTATGATTACAAAGTTAGATAACAGATGGCAGTACGAGGAAATCGAAACTGTGTAGGAGGTTTGACGAGAATTATACTATGAAAACGTTATTTTATTCAAAAGAGTTGTTGATTCATCAATTTTAAATCTGTAAAAATTCTGTATAATAGTTTCAGCTGTAAAATTGGAATGAAATGTATCAAATGGGAATTTTTAAATAATAATAATGCGACAGATGCGATATACATTTAAAAATAAAAGCGTTTTAAATATCGATGACAAATACAAACACACAAGTAACATAAAAAAATAAATTAAGTCAATTCCTACTTCAACAAAGAAAAATTTCATTTTAGTTACTTTTTAGTAAATAGTTGCAATTATTATAAACATGTACATACATGTGACAGAAACACAATATTAAGTGACAAAATAGAAAGCGATTTTACCTTCCAATTTTCCATTTTCCTTTCTATATAGAGTGTTGGGCTATTTTTGTGTGTGTGTTACTGTTCATTCATTCATTAAATTTAATTATTCTAATAAAATAGTACAGTAGAAAAAAATCCCTTTCCCAGAAATTAGGCCATCCCAGTTGGGATTCGATTCTACGACCTCTGGAATAGATGTCCAACGCGCTATTCATTGCGCTATAGGGCCAAAACAAGCGATTTTCCTTTCTACATATACTATTGGACTATTATTTTTGTCTGTTACTATTTATTCATTTTTTAATTTAATTAATGAATTAATATTTGAAAAAACTGTATTAACATCAAGTGTCATCCCCTACAAGTTTAAATAAATGTATTTAAACTTGAATGGATGAATAGAAAGTATTTTATTAACGATTGAAAATTTGAACAAGATATATATATAAATATATATATAAGGAAGAGTGTACTAATAGTAGGAATTGGAAAAAAGTCCCCAACACATTAAGCAAATGGATAAAGTATATTTGTAATATACCAAGGTTATTTCACAGGTCTCATTTTTTCCACTTATAAGATTAGAAGTAAAATGCAAAATTTATTGCATATATATATACCTTTAGAATGATTCCTGTGCATAAAATAATTTAAAAATACATAATATGATTTATAGTAAAGTACACTTATATTGTTCGTTTTTTAAAAATTATGCTCATGCAAACAGTATTAGATAAAAAGGAAAATTCAGATTTCCTTTATTGTTGTTGGTGTCAAATATTTTAACCAGTGGCGCACACAGAAATTTTTTAGGGAGGGTATAGGGTTTGGAAGTCCACCATTCTCGTATCATGTTCCATATTCTTTTGATTTTGTCGATTTTCCGGAACAGAATACATTAAAAAAATTAATTATTGAATAAATAAATAGCATTAGTTAATAGAATTAATTATTAAAAACAAATAATTAAATTTTACATACTACATACATAGGATTTGAATCAATTTAAAAAAAAAAAAATCAGTGACTTTGGGGGTCTGGACACAAAGACCTTCCTCCCCTTGTGTGGGTCACTGATTTTAACTCTTGATGGACAAGGATTCCCATTGTCATTACAAAAAGAAATCGTGCATATGCATATTAATTAATTTTTTTTAGATTAATACGTAAAATATTAATTATAATGATCAATTTCCTTTTCGAGAGGTTTACGGGGATAAATATTTACTTCAAACACATTTCAGAATATTGTAAAACAGAAAGATATATTTAATCTATCTTCATTTGTGTTATTTGTATGTAGAGAAATCTCACCATATCTGAAAATTCAGAAATTTTGTTTTGCTTGTAAAATACTTTTCATGACTTTCATAATATCCAAAAATAAATTGAAACAAAAAAAAAATTTTTTTTTTCCAGAATTTTATAATTTACCTACGAGGAAAAAATGTTCTATAATATACAGATAAAGGGGAAAATATAAAATTAAAAAAAAAAATTAGTTTTTATACTAAGTACCGCCACAAGGGTAATAAAGTTTATGTTTTTGAATTTGTTTTTTCAGTAAAAAGTCAAAGTAATGTTTGTCAAAGTAAAACAGCATTTTAATACTTTTTAGCATTTATTACGATGAAAAGATACCTACTGAATAGTTACAAGAAGAAAAAAAAAGACATCAGATGGATTTAAGAACTATTTCATATATATAGTTCTAAATTTTTTAAAGCCTACTGTCGAAATTACAATGCCCGATAAAGCGGAAGGAGGAAAAAAAGCTTGGATCGGACTGACCGGAAGTGGTGGGGGAGAGAGCAGGTGCTTTTTTTTTATATGTTGCTATGTACATTATACCAGTGGTCCGCAACCCCCGGTCCGGGGATGAAATAGTGCCGGGCCGCCTAAAGAACATTAAACTATTGCCATTTTATTTTAAGTGGTGCATTTCTCTCGGATTTGCGCAACTTTCCACGGAAATCACTTTATATTCCACGTTAAATCACTTTTATTCATTTTTGGTGTAACTATATTTTATTCTGAAGGCATATTTATATAAATGTAACTAAATTAAAATTGTTAAACCAAAACAATCTAAAATATAAATAATCAACGTGTCCCACCCTCAGCGGGCCGCGGTAAAATTATCAAACGTTGACCGGTCCGCAGCGATAAAAAGGTTGCGGGCACTGCATTATACTATTCATTACTCAGTACTCACTTATTAATAACCATCGGGCTTTGGGTTATTTATATTATAGAAAAATAATTAATTTGAGCCTAAAATCCTCTAACCAAAATAGAATCTTTTTCCGTTTTTTTTTTTTTTTTTTCTAAAAATAAAATTTTTTTTGGCAATTTAAATTTTAAAATAACATTTTAAAATTATTTTTCTTTAAATCTCCGTACCGTAGAAAATCTTTTCCGCACAGGTAGGTTTTGGGATCATTAATTATTTATTTTCTTCATACCTACTAAATATATAGGGTGGATCTTATGACAATCATCCGAAAATTAAATATTTATGAAAGAGCACTTTTTTATTTTACTAATTTTTCAAACGATATTATTATACCAAATATATGTTTAATAAATTAATAAATATATTTTTTTTTAATTACTAAAAAAAAATTTTTTTTTTTTTTTTAGAAACTTCATCCTCCCACACAATGCGTTACGCTGAAAACGATTTTCCCATATATCCCAGTGGATAATTAGTAGCTTTAAAGGTCACAAAAGACACTTAAAAATCCATCGACTCACCTTATGACTCTCGTCGTGATGATTCGCTGAATCCGGCCTATTCTCGTGCAAGAAAACACCCTCGTCACAAACGACCAAGTACTTGTGTCTGTTGTCTCCAAACAAGCTGTCAATTCGTCTCCTGGCTATTTTTTCATCCATCTTTCACTCGTAATCGCACAGTCCGACGTCTCTGATTTCAACGGATCTTCAGAAAGACGAGGAATGCGACACTCAACGGTTACTTTCAAGAGACCTGGGACCAACACGTGGGCTAAACGGGTGGAGGGCATAAAGCGCGTGGCCCGTGTTGCCAAACACTGGGAAGGGGCCGTCTCCATATCTTACAATTCGTATTCTTAGATTGTTTTATACGTAAGATGTTTGAAATTTAATTTGGTTTATTGAAAAGACCTTACTTTTGATAGAGTGGAAGCTTAGATAGGAGTGAAAACTTTGGTTTCGTCTTCGTCACTTAATCGTGGCTCAAATTTATGAGATCCGTTGTAAAAAGTAAAGGAACCCCTAGTGTTACTACCAGGGCCGTCTCTAGCATTTTTGCCACCCCAAGGGCTCAGAAGAACTCGGATAAGGTAGACTTAATTAGATTTTCTGTAATAATTCTGTTAAAATTACTTGAAAAACATTTAAGTCTGATTCATGCTGCTTCCTCAGTAATCATACGAAAGATTATTAATGCACAAACTAGATACTTTTAATTACTTGCACTAATATCATAAGCAAAAGAGCAATTTTTTTGGTAATGAATCCATATAGTAATATCTTTGAATGCCATCGTAATAAACTTGAATTTGATTTATTTAATTAATATGTATCATAAAATATTCAAAAATTGATAATCATTAAGATGATGATAGCACAATTATGCCCAACTTTCGCCATCATTGTTAAAAATTGAAATTAGACAATCTTGATAATACTTTTCTGACCTGATTGTTATTCGAATAAAATAATGGAGCGACAAAGCACAAACTATATAGAATACACTCACAAAACTACAACTGATTTTACGTACAGTTGACTCTCTATAATTTGAAGTTGAATGAGTGAGTGAGGGAATATTAACGTCGCACTGTTCAGCTATACAAGGGCTTTTGGCGACGGACCACGTAATTTTGAACCATGGTCAAGTGACGTAGACGGCACCTGAGCTGGCACCCCCCTCTCCTAACTACCACACCAACGGGAGGACGTTTCAGCTCTCGACAGATTTAACGTGCATCGCTGCCCTACACGGCGGGTCTTAAGTGGTCATGGCTCGAACTCCGATACCTTGACCACGGGGCTACCGCAGCCCATTCAAAGTTGAAGGGACCAATGAAAGACTTCACAAGAGGGTAGGAAAAAACTCTCAAAATACACGAAGAGAAATTTTTTTCTAACACATTTAAATTTGAAACTATGTAATAAAACAACAATTGTACATATACGTATAAAATTATTTTAAAGTATTTTTAAAAAGTACAGATTATACGGTATAAATATTATATGGAAGTTAAAAGTCCTGTATTAATAGAATACATTTATGTATTAAAAACAACTATTATTGAAGAATACATGTTGTACATAATTCATTTTTTTTTTGACGAAAAAGTCTGTTGTCTTTTTTTGTTTTATGGCATTTTATCTAACTATGGGAATAGATTTTCCTAGAATTAATGAAGCTTGAAAAACGTCCGCATCAACATGATTTTGAAGGGAAAAGTTGCATAATTTGTTTAGTGACACTTTAGCTTCTGTCAGAGTTATCAGAATCAACTCCGATGGTCATCAAAGGGATTACGTTACAGGGGAGACAAGAGAGCAATACATCACAAAACATACAAGCTCCAACCTGTTTGCTACATGGCTCTACATGATAGTGAGTGTTTGAACTGTCGAGAGTTTTATTAGATCACACTTTGAATTACCGCTCGTTGTATTCTATCCAGCTACAGATTTTACTTCGAAATAATGAGTGTACCAAAACTTATTGTTTTAGTTCGAAATACCTATCGTTTTTCTAGAGGCTGAGCATATACTTCGAATTAGCGAGAAGTTCGTGGTACCGAAAGTTTTAATTAGCGAGAGTCGACTGTGTATTATAATCACTAAGTTGTTTTATATAATGCTTATAAAATAGCAGGTTGAGAGAATATTAGGGTGTGGCTAAATACATTAAAAGGGTTAGAAGTAACGGATCGATATAAAGAGTAATCAACGCATGAAAACAATTTTGCAATTTGCTTTCTTGTGTGGCTGTTTTAAGAGAATACACTTAGTCCAAACTAAAAACAAGCCTACAAATAGCCAATCAACATCAATTCGTTGTATTTTCAGTATAAATAAAGACGATTTTAAACTTAATTTTTTAAAATGCTCTTTTATCAATTTTAAAATCTTTCCGAGTATATCTATAATTCAAAGTACCAAAAAACAGTAAAATTTACTAGTGTTGGAGTAAACATTAGAAAGGTAAGATCTAATCTAATTAACAGTAATAAATATAGTAATAATGGAAAAAATAAACAATAAGAGTCTTTTTCGCCCCTGCAAAGCCTGGGTAAAAGAATTTATATAAGAACTTTTATGAAGCAACCGTATGTTATAAAGAAACTTTGACGTACCAGGAGGGTGTAACTATGGCAAATAGATGTCTTAATGCAATGCGAAACTATATGGAATGGAATTTAATCGAAAAAAAAAATGAAGGCTCTACTGTATAAAAGTATTTTAAGATAGGTATCATAACTTATGCATGTGAAACTTGGTCCATGTCTCGAACAGATGAGAACATGATAAGTATCTACGAAAGGAAGATTTTAAGATTTATTTTTGGAGGAATTTAGGAAAATGAAATGAGGCGAAGGAGATCAAATTTCGAGCTCTATCAATCATATAATGAATCTGACATTGTTTTCATCAAAATACAAAGAATTAAATAGGCAAGTCACGTTATCAGAATGAACGCGAAGACTGCACCATTAAAAAAGTCTTCATTGTTCAACCAATTGGCACACGAAGAGATGGCAGGCAAAATCTTAGATGGATTGACGGCCTGGAAAAAGAGCTCCTAGTTTTGAGAACTAAGAATTGGAGAACACTGGTAGAAAGACGGCTTTCTTTGAAAAGGCTTCTTGAGAAGGCCAAGGCCCATCCTGGGCTGTCGAAGCACTGAGAAAGGAAAGAAGGAGGGGGTTAAAAGTTCAACCCCCTCTCCCCCCATACACCGACAAATTTTTAATTGTTATCATTGAGATTACTTTGTAATATCCCTCGGCTCGGGGGTATAATCTCTTCATCTACGTGACCTTGATTTGTAGGAGGAAATGATTGATCACGCACAAATTCTCCATAATAAATCTATAATTTATTACTATTCCAATATATTGATCAACACAAGTCTTACTTACAGGGAGGTAATCAGGAGTGATACAACGTAATTCTAAATTCTAAGTAAATAGCGCCTGGAATCCTAATCACTATCTTTATTAAAAGCTATCCTAAGAATCTTAAATCTGCCTTAGATTCCTTATAACACGCTAATGTCCGTTCTATAATTACACTTCTATAATAAATACCTTACCAATATCTCAAGGCGATCAGCCTCTCAGCTTTCTGTTTCTTCTTCTATTCTATTCTTCTACTATTCTACTTCTATTATACTTCCATTCTACTCTATCATTCTTCTATTCTACTAACCCACGTATGCTAAAGCTCCATTATATATCTATTAACTAATCCGCATATTGCGGTTTCTTCTTGAGAGAATTGGATTGAAATAATGCCATTCTGGCCCCAAAGATTCCCCAAGAGGATTAGTGTGAAAGCGCGATAAAGTCCCATCACAACTTCTCAGTGCTTCTGACTGCATGTTGTTCAGAATGTAGCCCTTAAAAGAGAAGTCTGTGTACACGACTGAGGAGAACAGTACACCTCTTGAAATAAAACGGAGGTTAAATTTTACGAATTATTACACATTAATAAGTAATACTGGAGGGGGGGGGGGCGGCCTTGTCCAAATTGTCAACACATGACTTTCACTGGTTCTGTAGTAGATTGCAGCAACTATTGGGTACCCAAAATGAATTCGAAAACCTCGACATTTTGTATTTTGTGGTCGTTCCCTCGTTCTGGAAGATTCGCGGTCAAAGTGAAGGCTAGAGCGAAAGTGGGCCGAGTGGGTGAAACAGCGACCACAGATTTCTCCTTTTCTGGGCATAACGACTGAAATCGAACACTTTTTGCTGACTCTTCTTCCGGTTTTACGGGTCGGACAGACCACTTTTTTGCTGCTCCGTATTTCCTCGTGCAATCAAATGTTATGAATGGAATCATTGATTTCGATCGCGACATGGCTGATTCATTCAAAATTAGAATAGTAGTCGCAGAGTAAAAAGAGGAGACCTGTTTCAACACTTTTTTTTCTTTATTTTTAGGTTGGTGATACTTGAGTAGGCATTGTGTGGGTAAAATTTATCGTCAATATCACGTGTAAATGTTTTGGTACACATATGTTGAAGCTCGATTGTGACTGGTGTGAGAAAATGGCCACATGGATTCGTGTGGATTGGGTATTGTTCGATTGAATTATGCTGACATGTCTTTTTTTTTTTTTCAGTTTCAACATTTTATTTTTTATTAACAGAGTACTAATAAAAAGATATTTATATTTCATAAAATATGAACTTGTAACTTTAAAAAATAAATTCATAACTTGTTAATTCACACTTTGAAATCCAATACTAACAATTATACAAAACATCATAGAGGAAAGGTCGAACTTTTGGAAAAAATTAATTAAAAATAATTTATTAATAAATCAATTAAGCAGTACATTAATCAAAGACGGTGTCAAAAAGAATTAGTTATATTAATGATACAACTGAAGATCATTAACAAGATTTTAATCTTAAAAAATTATTATTACTATTATTTGAAAAATTCTTAATTCAATGGAAGCAAAAATCTGATCAAAAGGTTTTTATTGTGAGTATAAGATATTAATTATGTTTTACATTAATAAGAAATTATTCGTCAATTTTCAAATAAAAGAATTAAACGCTGTGCTTAATCACACATTGGTGCTTTTAATTTAATTACATTTAAAATTGTTAAATATTTATGGGAAAGAGTTGAACGAAAGATTCGTTGATTTGGTATTGTTGTAATAATAAAATATTAATCACTGTAATTTATAAAAAAATTGAAAACTGCTTAAATGCTGCTTACAATAAAGAATTCAACTGTAAAATTTGTACCAAGAATTAATAACTGTTAAGCATCCTATATATATAACTAAAAAACCGGCGAGAAATGAAATACATATCTGGCAAAAAATGTTTGAAAATCAAATATATATCTAGCTAAAATGGCTAAAAACCAAATATGTGGCTATATTTGGCTGAAAATCTAATTAATATTGTGATATGGTCGATCTTTGTCGACCATATCGTGGGATTTCAGCGTAAGTTAGAGGTGTGGGATTCTCGAAATGATAAGACATTTTAGAATTCTTAATATGACTTTTATTAAGAGTTTAACTTAAATTACTTATATATCGAACAAACTTATATTAAGTGAGAATGAACCAAAACACGTAGCCGTAGTTAACACAAATCGCGCAATTGGATCACTTATCTATATAATTATATTATGTCCGCCTACTCTCAATCCTAATAATATATTCGCATTCAGAAAATAATCTTCCTACCTTGAATTCTAAGCAACGGTCCAATCCACTTCAGATATGCATCTAGGCTCGCGTACAATGGTATGTACCTTGAATGAATGGCGAGATTTCCGTGATTCTTAGGTAGGCCGTCAATTTACACTTCTATCTTTTCTGAACTGAACTTTCTCTAAATTGCCATCCCGCTTACTAAAACTTCTGTCCTTTTAAAGGTTATCTTATTTGCATCTATCCTTCGTTTCACTTCTTGGATTTGGGTTGGAAAAGATTTGCCATTAATCGTGGCCGTCAAAGAACACAGAGGTTATGTTAGAGAAAGGACCCGTGAGCCGTCACAATATCTAGCTCATCTGCTCAAAATTGCAATATTTTAATTATTTTAAAAGGCTCAAATTTTTAAGTAAAATCTTGAAATTTGGGTGACATATATGTTGGTTTAATATATTTCAGTTTGACAAACACATTTTCTTCCTACCCATTGGTTGAAAAAGTAATTATCGTGCACGCACCATAAATTAACCCAAAGTAGGTATAACTTTAAAAGAACAATTAAAAATTTGACGGGGTGAACTGGGTCTATAATTTTAGTATAACTGATATAAATTTCATGTATTTGAAAAAAATGGTAATAACTATAAAAAGGGACCCACATTATGAAACTTTTTAATTATTTTAAAGATGTGTAATAATCATAAAACTGGTTATCTTTTTCGGTACTAACGTATTATACGTACATCGGCAAATCAAAAATATATCATCAACTCAAAAGACGTCGATGAAGGTTGTCATTTTATCGTTTTCATTACTCTTGCCTAAAAATGGATGAGGAAGGTTCGATTCTATTGGCTGCATATTGCGGAATTTGGCGGCAACTTTTGATTTGACGAAATAGGTCGTTGGTGTAATACGTTTTTTGCGAAAGATATTAATAATCTGTACATCTGAAAATTTTTTTTTAAACTTATAGACAAATTCTGAGAAATAAATTACTTACTGGATTTTCTTTCCGCTTTTTATTTTCGGTAGAAGTGAGTTGAGAAGTTAACAATCTTTTCTTGAGAACAGCTTGTCTTGGGTTTGTATTATTTTGTTTTGCTTTATTGCTGCAAAAAACAACAAGTAGTTACATTATTGTCGTTCGAAAGTTATTGTTAATTTAAATTAGCATATCCCGCCGTATCGATGATACGGGCCCCCAAGCTAAAGGGGCCCAACATGTGTAATTACAGTCCCACTAACAGGGCTCCCATATCTTAAAAAGGGCCCCGAAGGAATTTTCATACAGGGCCCTCTCAGAGTTATCTACGCCAGTGCGTGAAGATTACATTATATTTAGCATTGTATTATCTAATCACATTTAAGTTATTTTTAACACTGTCTAGAAAAAGTGAAAAAAAATATGAAATTAAAATGTCCAAAACATTTTACCGGTTGATTTACAAAAGTAGAAGATTCTTTTTCTCAGTATTTCGATAAGTTTTCGAAGAAAATAAAAACTATTTTTTTCCCTCCTTCATTAGGCAAAGCAAAATGTACATTTTTCTTGATGTGTGTCGAAACACTTTTTTTCCAGACTTTAAACCTTTTGAAATGACTTAATCTGAGTATTTATCTTCTTAAAAGGATCAGATTTAAATGTTATAGTATTTAATTATATCTTCGCTTGCAGACTTATTACAGATATATACCTCTCAAATAACTGGGATTTGAATATTCCATTAAAAAGCGATTACTGTTTAATCTGCATGGATTAAATAACCATTGAAAATGCAATAAGGAAAATAATGTACGCAAAGAAGAAACTTAAATTTCAAATGCAAGCAAGAGTGTTATTTTACTACCAATTAAATAATTAACCAAATGACACATGTATTAATTAACACAAATATGTTGAATTGCCACTAAATTAAAGATAGAAAATGCTATAGAAATTATGAAACTCGGATTTATACTCACGTGTGGGCACTGTGATAATAACATGTACAGCTTGTATTGTGGTTATTGTTAATCAAATCACGCGTTTCAATTGCCAATGCGGGTAAAATTTCTGATTTATATACCCTCGATAGTGGACAAATAGTAGACGCTCGACGATTGAACCATTCACTTTTTGAAATCACACGAGAACTAGGTTTTTCAAGTTTGACTAAGTGTCAAGAGGATACCGATAATACACGGACGGTGTGAAAAAAACTAGCAACCGGACAAACTGCAAAAGACAACCAGCATTGAACAAGCATGATTTGAGACGATTTAATCGTATTATAGGCTGTGTCAACAAAGCCAAACATTACCTCAAATTACCCTCCAGCTGAATCAGAGTGACAGCCGTATACTCTGTGAGTAGACTGTACAACTCTCACTTCCTCCTATGGTATTCAAGAGCCATAAAAGCCCTAGAGTACCATTGCTCAATGCGTGCCATCATACTACGCGTCTTGCCTGGACAAGAAAACACAATCAAGAAGACTGGAGACGAGTATTATAGAGTGACGAGAGAACCGATTCCGATTGCTTCACTCTGCTGAGGCTGAGAATACGGCATAAGGCTTGTGAAGCCATGGATCTTGCAAGCAGTTGGAACAGTAAAAAGGGGTCCTCAATCATGGACTTGGCTGTTTGTTCTTGGCAGTTTTTGATGTTTGTACTAACCTTCCTCAATAAAATTCGGTATGTAGAGTTACAGGGTGATCATCTCCATTTAAGGTATACTGTCATTCACACAGAAATGGAGTATTCACAAGCAACACAACTGCCTCTCTTACAAGTCCTGGTTGACTACTGTCTGATAGGAAAAGTATTCCTCTGACTTCTCTTTCATAAATTTTCCACCTATAGAAGCCTTGAATATAAATCCTATGGAGCTCTTTCGGAATGTTTAGGAGGAAGATGTGAAAACACATCACACAACACCAGCAACCCTCACTGAATTATGGACAGCTCACACAAGTCAATATTTGGCAAACCCTTCTTGTGCTATGCTTTCGCAAAGCTATTGAATCAATGCCCCTTTGTTTGTCAGCCGTTATCAAGGCCAGATGAAGCAAACTCGTTATTAACTTACTATCCTTAATTCAGAGGCACTTCAGTTTATATCTTACACTAACTAACAAATTATACAATAATCTCTCTACTTTCAACCGGGTTCAAAATTAAGGTCTCAAAACGCGTTTTTCTCAATAATTCAAAATTACCAGCAGTAAAATCAATACAATACGTAATTTGCATATTTTACATTTATAATTTTAAAGAGCAATAACATTAATAACAGCTTATACAGTAAATTACCTTTATTTGTGAGTCTTTGTCAAAAGTGTCCTATTGGTAAAATTTGCAGCAGGCTTACCAAAAAGTAAACAAATTTTTTTTCCTCAATCACCAAAATGTGGACTAAAGTTGGATTAGTATTAACGCCTTATACCATGGATTAATTTGTAAAATAAAAAAACATTCCCAAATGCAGCGATATGCAGCCAATACTAGAAAACTGTGTCCATGTATGTAAAGGCACAATAATTTGTTCATGAATACGATGAAAGCATTTGGCGACGTTTTTCCATTTGATGAAATTGATTGATGGTACAGTTTATACAAGTACTGTAAAAATAATATATACCCTATATCAAATGTAAAAAAAAAGTATCTATTAAACGAATTTCTTCTGGATCTTTATCTTATGAATAATAGGCATAATTTCGGTGTTTTTCTTACCAGTAAAAAAATTACCATTCGGTGAAATTTAAAAAAACAAATTACTTAAAAAATTTATTTCGATAATTTTTTTTAAATTAAAATATTATTGAATTCACATTTCGAAATTGGTACTTACGTATTATACTGTGGCCAAACGAAGAGACATCATCAATTCAGAAAATGCAACCAAATGCAGTCCTCGTTATTATTACAGTGTTCGAACAAGTGCAGCGCCGGTTTCAACTATTGGCTGTATATCGCAGCATTTGGCTGTATATGGCGACATCTAATTTGACAAAATTGGTCGACGGTATAACACGTAAGTACCCAAAAAATTAATAACAATGTATCCGGAGTGAATTTCTTTGAAAACATGAAAAAAAAAAAGCAATAATTTCATTTGTTAAATCTCAATATTTACCTTCGTTCTAGGCTTACTGAAGAATTATCCATGACATCTTTAGGCTTAAAAATTCTTTGTAGGGCATTTTCCTCCTTCCGAAGCAATTGCGGTTGTACGTAAAACGGAGGTTTTAACTCACTCGAAATTTCTGCTCTGAAAAATTTTGGAGTAATTAACTTTTTATATGATTAAATGTTTTTATTAAAGATATTAATACCTAATTAAATAAATAAGCAAATTAATGCTTAATAAAATTCGGTACTTAATTGAAGTCGCACAATAAAATAATGAAATGAAAATTTAATGAATATAATTCAAATGTGATTAATTAACCAATTTTAACTTAGGGTTTTATTAAATTGTATAAGCTAATTGTTGTTCTAATTGTTCTTAAATGAAAATTAACTAATATTTCGAACACATTAAGCAATTTCGGTACTAATGTATTATACCATCGACTAACTCATCAAATGAAAAGACGTCGCCAAATGCTGCGACATGCAGCCAAAAGTAGAAAATTGTTCTCAAGTTTATACAAAACTCAATCTTGTTCGTAAAAATGTTTGGCGAAATTAGTCGATGGTATAATAAGTAAGTACTTTTTTCTCCCTCACATTGACTAATTTTAGAATAATCTTAATATTTCATGAACTTTAATTTTTTGTTTGCTTAATATAACACTTACTATTCTTCATTACAAAAATATACTTAATGTAACATTATTTTTAAAAAAAATTTTCGTTCTTGCAATAATTTGATGCCAGATTCATTATAATATAAGAGATTAGGCATTATTTTTAAAGATATTTTGAAACATCCATATAAGTACTGTTTTCACCTCTCTACACTTAACTTTGGAACACATTGAACTATTTCTATTAAATGCTATATTAGTCTTTTTTCATATCCAAAGTTCTTTTAAAAAAAACTTCGTACTTAGTATACACTGTCGACCAATTTCGCCAAGCGAAAAGGTATCGCCAAATCAAAAAAGCTATCAAAGGCATCGTTCTTATTATTGCGTTCCGACACGCGCGCTATTGGCTGCATATCGCGACATTTGGTGACGTCTTTTGAATTTACGAAATTGGTCCATGAGTGAATATTAACGTCGCACTATTCACCTACTCGAGGACATTTGGAGACGGACCTCGTAATTTTGAACCACGGTCTAGTGACGGGGACGACACCTGAGCTGGCACCCCCTCTCCTAACTTCTACACCAACCCATTGAAATCGGTCGATGATATAATATGCAGGTACCAACAATTTATTGTGCCTAACAATTGCAAGACTAATTTCTAAAAAAAAAAAAAAAAAAATGAAAAAAAATCCATTTTTCTTATTTGTCGTGTAAATTACAAGAAAAGAAACGCCAATGTACGATGCCTATTCATGAAAAAAAATTGTGTTTATCAACTTACTTGTTGGGAAATGAATTATCCAAATTCTCCTCAGACTCTTTTGATTTTTCTTCATTCGTGTTTTGATTCTGATCATCGGTTGAATTTTTCAAAATTTGCAATAATTTGTTCCTGATTTTTTCTTTTGATTTTAACAGATCGCGAATATTCTGCTTATCGTCGAATATTTTATTTTCTTCCAGCGAATCATTCGAATCCGGAACCATAAAATTCTCAACGGTATAACTATTTTCAGTAATTTTCGAGTTTACATCGAAGTCGAATTTTTCATCCGGTGACGACTTTCTAATTTTGTTATTACCCTCACAATATCTGGATGACGTCTCAGAACTTGTTTTACGTTCGATTCCAGTTGGAATAGTCGCCATCGAGGTATCCTTTTCTTTAACACTGGGCAGTTTACCTGAAGCTCTTTTGTTGTCTCCTTCTCCAACGCCTTTTTGAGCATTTTTTCGAACATCACCGGTAGAATTTATATTAGTAGAGCTATTCCTTCTTTCCCATCGACCAATTACCTCTTCTGCTCGCCTCAAGATCTCTGGAGCATCAACAATCAAATTGTTTTCAATCCTTTTATTCCAAAAGTGTTCTTTTAAGTCCTCGCAGGAGCTAAAGGGTCGTCTGAGCTCGCGTGTTACGTCTTCAGGCAAATCAGTGGTGTTTTGCAAGATCTTTTCAGTCCAACTAGCTTTCATCTTTGGTTGGTCCAATGAATCCACCCTCACAGTCAAAGTTTGGTTCAGAAACACGTTAGACATTGTAACCCAAGGCACTGATTGCAACCACGAGTACAAATTCAGGTCGGACGATCCAGAATCCTTATTGCGAGCCAGACCTCCAAAATGAAAATCCACCGCATCTGACTGAGTGTTCACTTTCGTTTCACAGAAATCCTCACAAGATTCGTAGATAATCCCTTTAACCAACAGGTCAGTGAGACGATCCGAGTCCATAAGTTCTTCTCTGAATTCATTCCCCAGACCTGGCATCTCCAGAAGCACCGAGCAAATCGTCTGGAAGCATTTTCTTCGGGAAGATATAGGATTCCAGTCTTTGTATTGAGCATCCTGAGACAGTTTTGTCAAACTCGCTAACTTCCTGAGGTTTTCGTATTCGACAGGACATGGGCAAAAAGCAGACAGTTCTGAGAAGCACAGAGCTATGGCATTTCCCAGATCTTCATATAATTCATTTCCGAGCTGAAAAAAAAATTTCCTTTCAATAACCTAAAATAGATTTATTTTGCTTTAAATTTATTTATGATTTTTAACGAGACAACTAAGCTAAGCTTAGCGTAAATATATCCATACCTCATCGAGTGTTACCACAAATTTCTTTTTTTCAGCAGCTATGTGTTTTTTGCATAATTTTCTACAATTTGCTTTCTTTCAGCAATATGTTTTTACAAAGGAGACAAACTTTAGGTTTAAACATCTGTTTTAACTTTAAATCCTTATGAATAATTTTAATTACAGTTCCGGAAGACATTCCTAGTTTTGATGCAATGAATCTTTGAATGGACGGATTTTCTTTTAGGATCAGAGAGACTTCGCTTTCTTGATAGTTGCCTGTGTTTGAACAGTCTTAGGATGAAGTTTTGTTGTGATGTTTTCATTTTTACTTTCGGGGTTAGATGTGCTTTTTCTCTTTCATATTTATATTATAAATACATTTGATTGAAATGCAATATAACCGAGATTTTTACACCGCTTTTTAATTTGCTGATGCGGATATTTCTCCTTGGAAAGCGTAATTACCTGACCTTCGAGTCATTTATCATTTTTAGGATTGTGAGGCTGCCAAATTTTTATCTCAAAATGTAAATGAGAAAATGAATTACTTAATCATTTTCATCAAGTGCGAACGACCTTTAGTAATATGCAATGTTTTGCATCCATTGCAACAGTATACTTTGTGTTTTCAAAATGATATAAATAAAACTATTATTCATATTATATAATACACTTGTGTTCACAATATGCAAATGATATAATGATTGATATTAGTTCAAATACAATCAACGTCCTCTTAACTACTCTTTGAGGTTTCAGGACCTGCCGTGTAGAACGGATGATGCACTTTCAAAATGTCGAGGCTCTAACTTCTCCCTTTGGCATGGCGAGAAAACAGGGATGTCTTAAGACTCTCTGAGGCCCTGGGTCCAGAGAAATCTTTTTTGAGGCCCTGCGCCCCTATGCAAAAGTAGGCCCTACCTGAGATCTTTAAAAGCAAAGAGTATATAGCATGCATTGTCAAATGAAATAAATAAATGTGCACGACTCACAATCTCAAAAACCTAAGCATTAACCGGCGCGACCTATAGTCGCATTTAGTCGAAATGCGACTATCGATAATGATCGGTCGGAAAATTATTGTTTATGGTATTAGGCCTAGGCCTAGACATGCATAAAGGTCATCACATAATAATACAGTCTTACAATTTCTGACAGTTGACACATGCAGTTTGAAATTCCCTGTTTTTTGGAGAATATGTACTGAAATAATATTTGACCATTAAAATTATCCGGATCACATGATCTTATTAAGACGGAGTCGAAAACGAAACGAGGCCCCCACCAAAGCCCTGGTCATGGGTGGAAGTTAGGAAAGTGATACTAGCTCAAGTGTCGTCCGCATCACTTAATCGGGATTCAAAATAACCGTCGCCAATAGCCCCAATTTGCTTTAGAGTGCGATTGGTTTTTTTCCTCCAGTGGGGGGGATGCATTTTAGCAACTTAGCATCTGCAGACACGGCACAAATCCCCAAACCTGAGAACCATTTCATGGAGGCACCATCTAGTGGCGGACTCGTTAACAAATTTGGATGATTGAATTAATTTTTTAATTCAATCTCTCGTCGGCTGCTAAATATTGCAATGATTTAATTCTGTCGAGAGTACCAGAGCCAAACTGATATTCAGAAGATATTTTACACATGCCATATAATCCTATGATATGCGTGTCTACCATTTTCTCATCCAGAAAAATCTATCGTCACCAGCAGGGGTCGAACCCGCAACCTTACGCTTACGAAGCATGCGCGCTACCTCTAAAACACTGGATATCTGACTCCTAAAAAAATATATAAAGTCTAAATTCAAGTCCAGTAGTAATTGCGATGATGTATTTCGAATTTATATATACAGTAGTTCTTTCTAAAACCTCTAATTATTTCTCAGAAAAATAATTGACATAAACATAAATATGCTGCTAAAGAACTAGGGCTTATAAAACTTTTTTGTTGAGTTTTAATATAGGTCTTAAGAAAAAAACTTTTTGTATGAGATTTTAATGCTTAAAATAATAAACATCTAAAACTCTGAAATTAAAAAGTAGAAAATCTAAATATATAAAAATTAAGTGCATATTTATTTGTTTATTTTTTGTTTTGTTCTTGAATACTTAATGAGTGACATTTAAATAAGGCTGATCGTATGATAATCTTCCGCTTTACTTGTGAAGTTATTTACATTTTTGCGTAATCCATATGTAATATCATAGCTGCTTACTAAGAATGGAAATCGCTAAGTAAGAATAAAAACTCTCTGAGAGAAACAAAAGCAGAAAGCACAAATTTATTTCACTTTCAAATTCTTCTTTGAAAAAAGAATTGAACTGTTATAATTGAAGAAAAAAAATAATGAAGTTTGAAACAATCAATAGGAAGAATTTATTTGTGACATGGACATAAGCATATATTTTTCTAATTTCATTTCTTTATAAATGTTATTCCAATTACTCTCATTGCTTTTCTTTATCTATTTTTAAGCCTTTTTATATATTCTCGTCAGCAAATATCAATACAATGGATTTATTCCGAACGTTAAAGCAAACATTTCTTTCGACGCGTTTAAAATGTAATCTTAAGCATTTAACCAATTTTTATTCTTCAGAATTGCTTTTAAATTTTAGCTTTAAATTGATTCATGGATTAGATATTACAATGTTATCAAATATTTCTGTTTCAAGTTGCTTTTTAAAACTAAATTTAAGATTATTTTTTTAATTCAAGTTCGAAAAATAAAAAAAAAAAATTACTATCATTTGCAAATTAATTTTAAAAAAACACACATTTTAATTAAAATGGCTTAATTTGATATTGTTTCAATCCCATTATTATTTTATTCTATTGTCATTTAGAATGGAACCAGAGAAATGTATTGAAATAAAATCTATTTTTGAAGAGAACAGGTATTTGATTTCTACGAAATCTGTATGAAATGTTCTTAGAATTTCAAATTAAAAACAATTCCTGGCAACAGACGAAATTTTATTGCGATTAAGAAAGATTATTCTTGTGATTTCTGTAAAAGTAGATTTTTTTAAAAAAATATTTAAAAATCGGGGGAAAACACAAATTCCTGAATATATTTCCGTAATCATTGTCTTTTCGATGAACCAATTTATTTATACGAGATTTAATTTCGAATGTTTTTATGATAGTTTTGTGATTAGTATTTATTTCAGTAATCCACAGATGATAATTTAAAGGAATAAGCTTATGGATTGTTCCTTAACGTTGCACTCAGAAGCAACATCAGTGCTATTGGCGATAGACCTTTTAATTGTCAACCATAGTCAAGTGGCGAGAACGATACCTGAGCTCAAACCCAACTCTCCAAATTTCCATGCCATTCCAATGCGATGCTTTTGAATCTTAGCAGCTTAAGGTATCCGACTACGTTCGGAACCGTGATTGTGCAAAAGCTTATAGATGGGTAATATTTATGATATTTAGTGTTACTTAGATTAGAATACATGTATAAAATTGGTTTAAGGGGACATTTTTACAAAAAAAAAATTATTTAAATACAATATTTCGGCAAAAAATTAACTCAGAATAATCTTTTTTCAAAATGTTCTCCATTTGTGAAAAATGCTTCTATTATAATATTTTGCCTGTATAAAGCTCAGACCTCTGTACAGAGGCTGAACTAGAATTTTTAAAATATATTACTTAGAAGTGGGTTTATCCATGTTTTACGACACAACAGAGGGGAGAAATTTTAAGAAAAAAACACCGATAACTATTTCAATGGGTTGTAACTCTGAAAATAATGTGAATTTTTCAAAAATAATAGTTGAGCCTCTGTAAAGAGGTCTGAGTATATACATGCAAAATATTATTATATAATAGAAGCATTTTTCACAAAACGAGAACATTTTGAAAATAAAGGTTATTCTAAGTTACTTTTTTGCCAAAATATTGTATTTAAATAAATTTTTTTTGTCAAAATGTCCTTAAAACAATTTTATACATGTAAACTAATCTAAGTGACATTAAATATCAAGAAAATTATCCATTTATGCGCTTTTTTAAAATCATGGTTCCGAACGTATAGTCGGATACCTCTTAACCGAGCCTAAATCCCGCTACGCGTGTTTAGTGCCACAAGGATTTCACATAAGCAACGCCAACCACGAGCTCGAGACCAGAATGACTCGGTTACTGTGGCTTATATGTATTTAGAATAATTCGTTTTTGCAATAGAACGAATTCAGTCTGTATAAAATGATGAGCTATTCTAAAAGGTTCCACGATATTGGAAAAAGATTAAGTTGGATTTCAAAAGGGTTCTATTCAGTTTTGAAAAGGTTGGTTTGAAAAATATTAGATTTGCTACGCAAAAACTATACTCAGTCTTATTAATAAAAGGGATTCCATTCCATGGGGTGTCAAATAGTATACCTCTTCACCCTACACACACGCGCGCGCACACACAAACATTCGTACACACACAAATACGTGCACGCACACACAATTTTCACTCTTGAATTATATGTGATTAATTTCCAGTAACGATTAGAATTTATTGAAAGAGAACTAACTGAAGTATTACGTAATAATAGGACTCGAAAAAATTAAATCTTGAAAAAATTATGAAAGATTTTAAAAGTTGAAAACAATCTATGTTTGCATTTCAGTCAACTTAAATATAGTGCAGTACTAATTTAAATTTCTATCATTCTTTACATTAGGTACGCATTACCAATATTATTACATAAAATTTTCTTATTTATATTGGGGGGGGGGGGTGCAAAAAAAATACACCCCCCTTGGGTCTTTCTGAGTTCTAAGGTGTCTTTCCTACCTTTTGCAAGTGTAAGATATAATGCTGAGGTCTTCAAAAATTAGATTTCACAATTAAATTTAATGAAACAATACGTTAAATTAAATTTTATTAAGTAAATGTCACATGCATGATCAAAATTGATTTTTTATGTAGATAGATTTCTATAAACTATTTTTCTGACTATGGCTTCATATTGATACGATATGATACCAGTTTTTTATGGCTCAGAATTAAAGATAACCATTCAGACCTCTTGTGTGTGGATGGCATTCGGTGAATGTCTCACCTCTCACATTCCTTAGTGATACTACTGGATATACCGATAATGTCCAAACAATTTGTTACGGCTAAGAATTAAAGATATTCACTCAAGTCTTGTCAGTAGATGACATTCGGTGAATGTCTCATCTCTTATAATCTTTAATGATACGACTGAATATACCGATTATATTCTGACAATTTCTTGATTCAGAATTAAAAATAACTAGTATTTAGCTCTCTAGTCTTTGGGTGACATTCGGTGAATGTCTCACACATTCCATAGGGATTTAATTTGATATACCGATTATATCCTAACAATTTGTAATGGTTCAGAATTAAAGATAACTAGTATTTAGCTCTCTAGCTTGTGAGTGACATTCGATGAATGTCTCATACATTCCATAAGGATTCAATTTGATATATCGATTATATCCTGACTGTTATGGTTCTGAATTAAAGATAACTAATATTTAGCTCTCTAATCTGTGGGTGACATTCGGTGAATGTCTCACATATTCTATAGGGATTCAATTTGATATACCGATTATATCCTGACAATTTGTTAT
>BMAV01002453.1:31244-62783 GCA_019973955.1 Trichonephila inaurata madagascariensis | reverse complement strand
CGATTATATCCTGACAATTTGTTATGGTTCAGAATTAAAGATAACTAATATTTAGCTCTTTAATCTGTGGGTGACATTCGGTGAATGTCTCACACATTCCATAGGGATTCAACTTGATATACCGATTATATCCTGACAATTTAATGACGTAAAAGAAGAGAAACTATACCTCTTCGTAGACGCATATCAGTTCAACATATTTCTGCTTCATTATTTCAAAGGTCATGAACTTAAGATCTTCTTCCTTGAGGGGCAATCGTTTGAGGTAGTGGAGAGCATCTTTCCAACGACCGTCCACGATGAGGTGACGCAGAATCAGGGCCTCCTCGGGGTATTGGCAATTGATGATCCCGCTTTCCCTTTCCAGAGCATCCAGACTAAGATGGAGACCTCGGAAATCGAAATAGGCCTGAATCAAACGGATGATGTTCGCTTCTTTCAGACAAACAGCGTCAGTAGTCATCGGATTGCCTGATTCGATCGCAGGGGCAAAAAATTATTTTTCTTATAAACAATAAATTTTAAAAAAAATAATAATAAAACAACACTTTTTCAAAAATTTAAGAAAACTGTATTTATATTTTAAAAAATGGTGCATTCCCAATAAAAATAATATGTATGAAATTTGAATATAAAGGAAGTTAATTAATTACAAAGAATGCTTGATTATTTCTTTAAAATTTATGCCAGAACAAAGCATTGTATGTTTTTTAGAGATCCAATCAAAAATGAATCCCTATCAAAATAAAAAATACAATAGAAAAATTGCCAAAATTCAGCAAATTTTCTTAAGTCGAAAAAGTTTTTACAAGAGATTTAGATAATCTAGAAATGAAAAAAAAAATGCCTAATAACGAAACAGTTCCACTACATATTTAATTGTACTCATTCGATATATATATATATATATATATATATATATTAAAAAAGAAAGGTACATTTTTTTTTCTTTTGAAGTAAAGTAACGATATATCCCATTACCAATTTATTTACTTCCAGATATTTGCTGATGGTGACACCTATGATTGATAAATGGAACTAATTTTAGAAAATGTGGAATTTGTGAAAGGTGAATATTGATAGTTTGTGCTGCCATCTGGCGTCGTAGAATTCTTACAGGTGGCGAACTCATCAGCTTAGAACAGGGAATCTCAATGGGGGCCAGGTGGAGCAGAACATTCTCTGGTAATAAAATTATATATATATATATATATATGCGTAAAATACTCTTTTAAAAATATTTTGATTAATTAGCAATTTTCTTAAAGCATTTTATATGTAACAAATTATTTTAATCTCTTTCAGATATTATCTAGTAATAATACCTTGAAAACACAAAAAAATAAATCAATATTTTACATGAATTCAAATAAATTTTTAAGAACTGGAGGATAAAATTTTAGCTGATCTTTAACTGTGAATCTAATCTAATCAAAAGGTTTTTTTTGTGTAAAAAGAATGAATGCGTGAAAAAAAACGAAAAAAAACTGTTGCAGGAAATGTTACAAATTCATAACTGTTTACTTACTTATAAGGACAATATAAACTAAACTAAACTCAGTGGCGCAACAGCCCATTAGGGCAAAGGTCTACTGTGCCCATCTTAGTTTTCGTGACTTTAGGCGCTGAGGTGCGTGAACAGAAGTTCCAGTCAAATTATCAGTCTGATGCGAAACATACAGTGTTTAGTTCCCAAGCAAATTTAGTACTCATTCACTGACCCACTGAAAGGGTGAGTTGTGACCTTGCCCAGCCTAGGATTTGAACACCGGACTTGTGGCGTGGAAGTGTGATCCGCTACCACTCAGCCTCTGGGCTTCACAACAATATAAAGTAAATAATTGTATTTAAAATCAATCATTTTATCAGGTATCTCCAGTTTGCTGAATACAAGACAAAACTACCAAACTTATAAGTTAATTACATGTAATAAAATATTTTGGTACTTACGTATTATCGCAACCTATTGGCGACATTATATAAAACACAAAGCACATATATGCCAATATATCATAAATATAATCACGTGTTTCCAGCCAATGAGGTTGATTCATGTGACGTCATAGTCACATGATAGTGAAAGCCACGTGATTCTAGCCAATCAATTCAAAAACTCATGTGACGTCATAGTCACACGATAAAAACTATCTTGTGTTTCTAACTAATCAGTTCACGTGCTCCGGTGTTGCCAAGTTTTGCTCTTTTCTTGCAGAAACTTTCTCTTAAAAAGTACATAAAAATTCGAAATGCCTTTTATTTAAAAGTATAAGCATTAAATACTACTTTTTTTTAAATTAAAAAAAATCTTTTTGAAGAATTTTTTTCCCCTAACATTTAGACATCTTTAACCAAATATAGAATTTGAAATTTTATCTGAGTTTTACAAATAGAATAAGTACAATTAGTTTATTGTTTGTTTTGAATTCAATGGAAAACACGTGTTTGTTTTTATCATGTGACTTCATGAATCAAGCCTATTCAGCGCGTACACCACATAGGAAATGGGGGCTGCCAACTTGGCGCGTTATTAACAGAGTTGGCAATTGTTGCTATAATGCATAAGTACCACGCTACGGAATTTTTGGCCAAATAATAAATTTTTACCAAACTGGAGCAATAACATTACAGTACAATAACATTAGACTGGTTTTTCAAAGATCTATTTGGTGCGATTTCAAAATCCCGCCTAAAACGAGTAGCTTACAGATTTTAAATTAGCTTCAGTAATATAACTTTTAAGAGAAAATTCTTACATTTTTGTTTTTTTACCTAAAATTCAAAATATGACTAAAAGGAGGGAATCTTACGAAAAAAAGAATATAAATGTAATCTCTCTTTCTTGATGTAATATTACATTTTTTCAAAGTCATAACAATCATTACTTGAAATAGTTGTGCAATATAAGCAAGCGGAAGAAAATTTATTTCGGAAAATATGATTTTTTTCTCTCATGCTTCATTAACTCTGCTATTTTTGTTGTATTTTTTTTTTTTTTTTTTTACTTATTATCAGATTTAAGCGATTGCTCAGGCGAAAATATATGACGATAGATCTATTTTTTTTTTCTTTTGCGGGGGAGAGGGGCATTTTTATTTCCAGTGCGAAATATCTCTAATTTTAACCATATACAAAACCCTAAATATGTAAATCTGCATATTAAATAATAAACTGTACGCAAAAAATAGATCCAGAGTTGTGTACATCTGAATTAATTGGAAATTTAAATAAAGGATATATATATAATTTTTGGTTCTATGATTTTTTGGTACTACGTATTATCGCAACAATTGCCAACTCTTTTAATAACTAGCCAAGTTGGCTACTTCGATTTCCTATGTGACTTATACGACGAATTGGCAACCATGCTTCGTTCCATATAATGTCTGTCGCCAGTAGGTTGCAATAATACGTAAGTATCGATTTTTTTAATTATATTTCTGAATAAATAGAAATGTTATTCTTACCTTCGTAGAACTATTCATTCAATAATTTATATAATTAACCAACGTGTTTGATGTGTGTATAAATGCAAATTTTTCATTATATTAACAAAAAGATTAAATTTTTAAAGTTTTTGCTTTAATTAAGATTTATTAAATTTTTCCATTATCTACATTGCACTTACATAAACATTTAATTGATAAAAACTTTAATGTTGCCAGTTATGTGTTTGGAAATGCATAGCATAATTAAAATTTATTTTGTTTTTATTTTTAAAGATAATTGCCTAAATAATGTCATCATCCGTTTTGTTCAAACTAAAAAGAATATTCTTTTCCTTCCAAGTCCTCTATTTCAGTGTTCCACAACCTTTTTATCGCCGCGGACCGGTCAACGTTTGTTAATTTTACCGCGGCCCGCTGAGAGGGAGGACGTTGATTGTTTATATTTTAGACTGTGTTTTGATTTAATAATTTTAATTTAATTGTATATAATCGTGACTTCAGAATAAAATATAGCTACACCAAAAAATGAATATAAAGGGGACAAGGGGTATAACAAGGAGTATAAAGTGATTTTCATAAAAAGTAGCCCAAACCCAAGAAAAATATACCACAGTAAATGAAAGGGAAATACTTTAATATTTCTTGTGCGGACCGGTAGTATTTGATCCACGGACCGGTACCGGCCCGTGGAGCGGAACACTACTCTATTTGACGGTTTTTCCATGCTTTAGTGTATATTCTAGGCGATAGATGGCGCCAGATTAGTTTAATTTTCTTTTCTGTCCAATCTCATCTACCTCATCTTAACATTAAAATCTAAGACAATAATAAAATTAAGGCTATATTCTCGATATTGGACGTTTTCTAATAAGTTTTGGTCAAAAGTATACCAAAAGAAAACCATTTTTTTACCTCCACATTATCTTTAGTAAATGTCTAATGCTCTATATTTTATATATATAATAAAAGGACTAAAACAATTAATTTACTTAGTATTTATTCACTAGGTAGTAATTTTAATACTGAAAAACATTTTTCAACTATTAGATGTTGGAGTGTTTTCTCCAATGAAAAAAGCTTGGAAGGAGATTTTGAAACATTGCTTTAGAGAAAGCAGATTACAAAATGTTTCTACATCATCATTTCCATTTCTCTTGAAAAAGTTGTTTGGAAGAATGAAGCCAGAAAATGAAGTGAATGGATTTAAAGGATGAGGACTTTGTCCTCTGAATAGAAAGGTCATCCAACATCGTGTTCTCATTACAGATAAGGGAAACAACCAAGAGCACACACACATAGTACAAGAATAGATTCTACCACAACCATTCTATCTTCTGAAACTCTGTGTCGCTCAACTCACCTTTAAAAGATTTAAAGAAACCAATAATACAAACTCTCTCTCCCACCCCATCTGTAAAAATAATTTTAACCATTGAGAATTCAAAGAGAAAGCGAAAAAGAGTACAGAGCAAGACTGGTGAGGTTTTAACTAACGAAAATGTTTTGGAAAGGTTGACTGCTGAAGAAAGTGACCGTAAGAGCAAATTCCATCAAGTAAATATAAAGAAGGATGTAAAAGATACAGAAAGTTTTAAAGTAAATCAAGGATCATGGGTAGAAAAGTTTAGTACTGGTCAAGAAGTCAATTATCTAAATTTATTGGACAAGTGATAGAAATTAATGAGTTCTATCACAGAAAATATCTGACCAAGTCTCCATTGGGAGACTGTTACACATTTCCTGCTATTGATGATGAAGGCTGTGTAGAGTTCAGTGATATATGCTGCATACTACGTGAACCTAATTTTGATGGCCGTGATCATTGTTTCTTTAATTAAATAATTTGTAAAAAAAAATTTTTTTTTGCCCATTTGTACCATTAAATATAATCAAGGCACATTTATTTCAGCTTATTCTTGTTTCAAAAAGAATATCTACATATTTTTATTTAAATATACACTAATTTTAGAACTACCTCCAGGGTATCAAAACATGCTCTTTCAAATGTATCTGTGAGAAAACAATCTAACAAAATAGAATGGCCATGTTTCATGTTTAATCTATATGAATCCAATGTATATAAAATGCATCAAAAGGTTCATTAAAATTAATTTAAGGTATCCGACTACCCTAAAATCATGATTTTTTTAAAAAATTGACAAATTTGTTTTATGATTTTATTTTATAGACCATCTTATTAGCTTCATAAAAATACCAAGCTTTTTACTTTCCTTTCACTGGAACAAAAACTACAAGTGTTTTAATAAAAGATGTCATAACTTTACATAAGATGTCAAACTTTAAAATGCGTTTTACTAGAAATGTGTTTTCTTCGAAAAACTCAAACGGGGACAGCGATTGCTCAAAAAGTTTTGAAAATAATTTGCTGAAATTTCTTGTGAATGTTTCGTATAACAATAGAAGTGTTTTGACTTTCAGATTTATCAGTAACTGTTTTATTTCAAAATTTACAGTCCTTTATGTGAATATAATCGCTATTTTTTTAAGCAATTTCACCGAGTCACTAAGATTGAGTGCTCTAGTTTTTGTAAAAATTAAAATATCTATTACCCTGAAGATCATTTCAAACATGAATAACAAAGTAACACATTAAAATTGAAAATTTGGTTAAAACATTTTTGTACAGAGCGGGCCCCGTTTATGTAATTTTTTGCACATTTTCACCTGTTTTTTCCCCCATTTTAATAATAATAAATTTTTTTTCTGTTTTTAATTTTACGATTTGTTCTTTAAAATATACTAAATAAATCTAAAATTCACAAAAAAATCCCCATATCTCCATTTTTTCAAAAAAAAAAAAAAGTTGTCGCAAGTAGTCAGATACCTTAATAGTTTGATTTTAGGGCCTTCTCTAAAAAAAGCTTGATTTTACCCCCACTTTCCCTCACCTGACCCTAACAATTTTCAATATTAAGAAAATATATCGGCTATTTTTAGCGGACAATCAAGTGAGTAAAAATGAATACAACATGATAAATGGGGCAAAAAATGTTACTGGTTCCGAAGTTTGCATGGAAGAGTAAAGGATTTATAACTTAAATGTAGTCAGTCAATTTGTTGATTTGAATTAGATTTTACTTGAAGACTGGGATGCTAACCCGGTATCTATTTCATTATTTAAACGTGACTCAAAATTATGAGGATTATTGGCTATAGTTAGCTGATCTGTGAGTCAGGCAGAAACAGACAGATGAAAGAGTTCAATATAACTAAAAGTAATTCTTAATAGTAAAAATTGCTATTCTCACTACAGTTGTTAAAGGCTTAGAGTATAATATAAAAAAAAACTTACCTTAAAGTAAACAGTTGTAAAGGAAATCCAAAGTCTTCCATATCTATTTTATGATACAGACGATATTGTAATTCATTAAAATTATATTTATTTTATGATGCAAACGATTATGTAGTTTGTGCAATTTATCGTAATTTTATGATGCAGACGATATTTATTAAAGCTGATTTTCTTCTATTTTTTTTTAATTATTTTTTTCTTTTGATCGTCTGGCAACAAAAAATGTTGATGTTAAGAATTTTGTTAAATAAAGCAATTGCGTTTCTTCGAAGTTCTGTGTTCGATGACTTATAAAATTACTAAATATATTATTTGAAAATTGTTTATAAAATAAATTGTGTGAGTTTTTTTTTCTTTAATGAAGAAGATAGAAGAGAAGGAGATGATATATATGTTTCAAGAATTCAGAAAACTACTTATGGTAAGTTCATTTATAAGATATATATATATATATAAGTTCATTATTATTTATTTAAGACTACATATTGTTTACTGTACTCGTTTGAGCATTTATAACTGGAATGTTCCTATTTATATTTTACCTGTATATAACAGGTAGTTATAGAAAATATTGTCAAGAACTTATTATAGCTTGGGATTTTTAGTTATTTAGTTTTCTCTTATACCAAATTTTGTTGGCTGACACAACAATAATTTTGCTAACCAAGTATTTTTATTATAACTAGGGGAGGTATGGGTCACCCTGTCCACCAACTCACCCCCATCCCACCCCCTTGTTCAAATTATACATCTGCTCATACTCATTGCGCAAATTGTAAAATTGTAACTTACGTGTGTTATGTATTTGTTATTATTACGTATGTTTATGTATTTTGTTCCTAGTTTGTTTCTATTTTTATTTTCTTGTGTAATTATTGTTTCATCTTAAAATAGTATAAATAATTTATATCTGAATGTTTAATAGGTTAATATTATACTTTTTGTTGTATTTATTTTATGATAAAAATTGTAATATTCGCAAGCAACGCCTTACCTTACACAGTAATGATGCTTCAATGGAAACTTGGAAATAGGAGAAATAACTGGCGATACAGCCAAGTTGGTATCATTTTTGTCGTTCAAATTTGGCGACTTGGTGACCATGTTGTCGACCATTTTTGACAACTTAGTGACCATATGGATGCTTGTTTAAATTACTGGAGAAATCTATAACATCAAGATCTGTGACGTAAGCAGATTTTTCGAGTAAGCGCTGAAAGGTAGGACCATAGGCAAATCGTTCTTGGCGCTCTTTTTCAGCTACATTCAACTTTTTACGACCCCTTTCGTACTAACTATACCTTATGTGCAAATAAATTTATCACAGCATGACGAAAAAATTTTTGAATATAGAGAGAAATATAAACTGCAACCTGACAAATGAATTAATTTTCTAATCTATATCAGTGAGTGAGTGAATATTAACGTCGCACTGTTCAGCTACACGAGGGCTTTTGGAGACGGACCACGTAATTCTGAACCATGGTCAAGTGACATGGACGACACCTGAGCTGGCAACCCCTCTCCTAACTATCACACCACACCAACGGGTGGAAGTTTCATCTCTCGACAGATTTAACGTGCATCGCTACCCTGCACGACGTGTCTTGAGTGGTACTGGGCTCGAACTCATGACCTACCTGTCATGATCCGATACCTTAACCACTGGGCTACCGCAGACCTGTAACCTATATCAGACGGAATACATTGAAAGAACCGTTTAATTTAATAAAAAAAAAAATATCCTGTAAAAATTTCCCGTATTACATTACTAGCTTACTTTGTTCGGAAATAAACAAATACACACCCAAAATTCATATTAGAAAAAATTTCCATTTTTTTCTGATATAAATTCCATGGAAATGGATTTTAAGAAAAAAAGGAATTTTAACATTGGTCTGAGTTTTGTGGAAAACCAGAAGAATGTTGCTGTTGTGCTTTTCATCCTGGGATGCGAAAGACCAGAGATAGATGGGACAGACACATATAATACAATCATAGAAGAATATAAACTTTATTACAAACGATGATTCCATCATACAACAGAAGGTGAGCGCTGCTTTCCATTCGAGGCAGGAATCCATTTTAGACGAAAAAGTCTCACTTCTTTTCCCGAAGATATATGCATGCCTTATTCGGGATTCGACCCGAGCTCACTCGATTACAAGCCGAGTATCAAAACCACCATGCCAGACTTTGTATACGGATTCAGCAATTGCTAATTCTGTACTGATTAATTGTTTATTAACGTCGCTTTTGAAACCACCGATTATTGAAAAAGCCCCGTAATTTTTTAATTTGGTTGAAGTAACGAAGACGACACTTGAGCTACCATATCACTTCCAAACTTTCCCCACCAAGCTGTAACGTGTCCCATTTGACTTTATACTAACCTTGGGTTAAAATACCTTTCACAATTCCTACATTAGCTCATAATCTCTATATTTATTTATTTATTGGGAATTTCAATCGTTAATAAAATACATTTTAAAGCGCTCAACTGAGCTGAAATTTTATATACAGGTTTATTTTGGATTACAATACAATAATATAAAAATAATTAATAAAAATTAATTGATTGAAACTAATTATTTAAATAATTACAAATGCAACCACGTTGGCATCATTTTTGGCGACTTACGCACCCTTGTGGCGACTTGTGTCAAAACTTGAAAAGGTTTTTTTCTCACGTTTCAAAGCATTCAGTTGAACTGAAATTTTATAAACACGATTGTTTTGGATGACAATACGATACTTTAATGATAATGAATAAAAATTAATGACCACTTAATGTTGTCATTCTGTCCTATGTATATACATATTTATATTAATTGTAGCTATTTAATAAAAAGTAGCTAAAATAAAAGTTTTCTTTGTTGATCTAAGTAGGAATTGACTTAAATTTTTTTTTTTATATATATTACTTTTTTATTGCGATTTCAATTGAAAACCGCTTTCCGTAGAGAGGATTTTGTTTTTCGTAAATGAGAGCTTCTATTTAAGTGCTAGGCGTGGAATAGGCGGGGGAGGGGATAATTAAAAAATTAGATAAAAGAAAGCACAGCGTTAAAGACCGGTGGTCGTATTTAATATTATTATCTCAAGAGGAAGGATTAAACAAGTGTTGAAGCAAGAGCGCTCAGGGTATAGATAAGTGCTCTTATTTCTATTATTATTAATTTAATAAGTTTGATTGCTCCTCTGGTTAAGTTTTATTTAAGTGCATTCTCGATTAAGTTGATTAATTCTATTAAGTGAAATAGACAATACAATTGTTTAGATTAAAAAAAGGCCAATCTTTACTCGAACCCTCCAAAACCCGCGGTCGAAGGAACACGACGATGGACTTTTTAATTTTGAGCCGCAGTTAAATCACGAGGATGACACCTTAACTGTTACACCCTTCTCCAAACCATCACACCATTCCAAAAGGAGGATTTTGAGCCACGACAGGTTTAACAAACACCCTCTCAACAAGGTGGGTCTTCAGTGAATCTAGGATCGAACTCATGACACGCTGGCCACAAGCTCATAATTTTTAGGCCGCCACAGCCGCATTACTTACTGAAAGGGTAAAAGTAAAATGAAATTTTGACTATACAAATTTAGTATTTGAAGAATAAGATAAGATGATTTTTATGGCTGGTTACTTAAGATTGATTGCACAGACTCTAAATACAAACATAGAAAATTAAAATAGAAGCTAAATATTTATACTCTACCTTTTAAGGTATCCGACTACGTTCGGAACCGTGATTTTAAAAAAGCGCATAAAGGGATAATTTTCATGATATATAGTGTCACTTAGATTAGAATACATGTATACAATTGTTTTAAGGGTATTTTGACAAAAAAAAATATTATTTAAAATATAATATTTTGGCAAAAAATGAACTTAGAATAACCTTCTTTCAAAATGTTCTCCTTTTATAAAAAGTGCTTCTAAAATAATAATATTTCGCTTACATAACGTAAAGACTTTTCCAGAGAGTCTGAACTAGGATTTTTGAAAAATTTACATTATTTTCAGTTACCACCCATTGAAATAATGATCGGCGTTTTTTTCTTAAAATTGCTCCCCTCTGTTGTCGTAAAATATGGATAAACCCACTTCTAAGTAATATATTTCAAAAATTCTAGTTGAGCCTCTGTAGAGAGGTCTGGGCTATAGACAGGCAAAATATTAATGTAATAGAAGTATTTTTCACAAAAGGAGAATATTCTGAAAATGGGTCATTCTATGTTCATTTTTTGTCAAAATATTGTACTTAAATAATTTTTTATTGTAATACTATTCTTAAAACAATTGTATATACATTTTCTAATCTAAGGGACCCTAAATATCATAAATATTATCCCTTATACGCTTTTGCAAGATCACGGTTCCGAACGTAAAAATCAATGAAAAATATTTTCATAGCCCTCATGCTGTTTCAAGAAAGAATATATGCATTTTTGTTTATAAAGGGTGATTTGCTACCAGACCAACAAACTTGCTGGGTGTGAAGGGGCTACATAGACGGCTTAGAATCACATAGGAATGCAGGCTATGCGAGCTATGGTGCAATGAAGCAGAGAAAAAGAACAGAAACGTCAACTTATTGACGGGGCATAAAACATTTTATTGAAAGGTTGTACTACAACAGGTGTTCAAAATTACAGCCAGAAATCGTCTGGCAGGCCTGACAATGGCACTGTATGGAATTCTTCACATTCTGGAAGATTCCTGGCATGTCACATATTGTCTCGGCAGCTACAGAGGCTCGAGCAATGAGGTCGGGATGATAGAACGAGTGTCTCGTACCCCCAAAAGAACCACAGTTAACTTCAGTTCAAAAACCTTTAACTTCTTAACTTCAGTTCAAAAACCAGTCTCACGGTAATCTTCTATTCACATTTGCTAAGGTCGTGTGATTGAAACACGGCTGTTTAGGTAACGTCCTTGGTACAGCTGCTGAGTGGCGTGCCCGTTGCAATACCCATTTCCATACATTATCCACATGTCGGTAGTTGCTCGTTTTAATATAAGTTCATCCGACTACCTCTGGAAACGGATCGCAAAAGACGACTTCCAGCAGGTTTGGTGTTCACGAAACCTTCCGTTCCACGCCATCTACCTCAAGACTGCCTAGAGGAATCTTCTAGAACGTCAGAAATCTCATGCAGCGTCACTGTCTGGCTTTCCAGATTGTTTCTGGTCGTAATTTCAAACACCTGTCGTAGTACAACCATTTAATAAAATGTTTTCTGTCCCATTAATGTGTTGCTGTTTCTGTTCTTCTTTGCATCACAGCTCGCAACCCTTCATTCCTATGTGATTCCGAGTCGTTTCTGTTTCCCCTACACATCCTGCAAGTTTGTCGGTCTGGTAGCGAATCACCCTGTATACGTTGTACTATAAAGCAACACCACATCATACTAATGGGAGGAAATAGATCTTCATCAGATTTAACGTGGCCCTTCTAAGTGGTGGATCTTCAGTGGCCTCATTATGTTGTTTCAAAGTTGTTGTTGTTACTGATACCACCTGATTGGCAGAGAGGCCCAAGAAATTCATCACGGTAAAGGGCTAAGTGACACCTGTCGTTAGCCTTAGCTTTGAGCACCATACAGGTGACAACAAGATTTAGATCGTTTCCACCCCAATTTTGAGGGACACCTGGGGGTCAGGTGCCTCCCACCTCTTGTCTCCTTCCACCAACCTCAAGAGAGGACTTGCGGCTCGACGGCTATTTATAAGTACCCCCATGCCGCGAAGGCCCTATACATTTACAAACGGCACAGCAGTCAGCGTTTCTAACCACGGTACCGGACGGGCAGTGTTTCAAAGTGTAACGTTCAATGAAACATTAAAAAGTGCTTTCGGTTATTTTTAAGTATGAAAAGTTTATTTCTAAAGAAAAGAGAATTTGAGAAAGGTTTTGCTAAAACAAGACCAATAACAGATTTAATTTTTTTCGGTAGAATTAGAATAGTAATAAACAATAATTTTTATAAAGGTTTTCAGTTAGTTATTAATTAAATTACGATATAATCCTTACCTTTAAAATATGTCATAGGTTCTATCAAATTAAAAAAAGGATATCTTAAATTATTCGGCATTCTATAAAATTTGAGACTGAATTGCATATCAAATTAAATGGATCTATTATTTTTTTCAATAATCAAAATAAATCATACACATCAAAAAATACAATACAAAAAAAAAAAAATCTTTTACCCCTTCTTCCTTTAAAAAAAAATCATTTTCCTTAAAAATAAATAAATCGCCTATAAAAAACATATCAGATTTCAGCCATTTTTCCAAATCTTAAACTCTCATAAGAGATCCCAAACTCTGGGGGGAATGTTGAGAAATTATTCCGTTTGATTAAAAAGCAAAAAGGAAGAAGATAGAGAAGGGAAGAAAATAAATAAATAATAAACAAAATTGAGGGGGAGGGGCCTGGAATGTCCGAAAGCAAGAAGAACCCCTCTTGGGACGAGAAGAAAAAGAAAAGAAGAAAATCAGCGTTTTGATGACGTCGCTTAATGACGTCATTTATCGTGCGGCATGCCGGTCGAGATTCCAGAGCAGCGGATGTGTTATTAAAAAAGGGCCCGGGCCGATCATTAAGCAGGGATTAAAAGGGATCTGCGGAGTTATTGGAATGCTTGCGGTAGAGCGAATTCCTTGAAGCCATTACCGACGACAGCGAATGAGCCAGTAAGTAATAACAGGCTTGATTGTGTTGATGCAGCCAGTCCGCCGGACGTCGCAGGGGTTGCTCTTGGGCATCCCTTGTCGCCAAGGAAACCCAATCACCATCCGATGGTGGATGAGAAAAGTCATCCATCCTAACAACCACTCGAAAACACTAATTCTATGCTTTCATTATTCTTAACATTCTAATGTAGAGATAAAGATATTTATACTTGGGAAAGATTGAAAAAATCTGATCATTAAGTATCCAATATATGCATAAAGTATGCTGGTTCAAATAATTTTTAAAAAATCAATTTTCTTGAGAATGAATATGGTTTTTTCCTTTCAAAAGTTCATTTTTTTAATGTATCAATTTATACACAGTTCTTATAAATATATATGTAATGCAGTGTTTCTCAAACTTTCAATATACGTGACCCTCTATTCAATCATCTTTTTCATCGCGCCCCCCTCCATACAATCACAATGTATTGAATTCAATAATACTATACTTTGACACTAAAGCTACAATTCGACTTTAACCTCTTATGCGCCACCGACGAATAAAAACGTCTCGCTCAGCCAAAGCATTAATTTTCTGGGCGTATATATACGTCTTTGCGAAATATGATCGTTTCTGTGCAGTGCTATCCATAAAATTATTCCGACGGCTTTGGAATGCTATAAAAGAACCTTGATAATGTTTGCGAATAATTTATTTATTTCAGAGTATTTGCTTATTTATTTCTTTTCTCCCTCTCAAAAAAACATCAAAATACGCTCGTCTACGTGGTAAACAGTGGTATTGGGGTTGCGAATCGCGTAACTTTTAATAGGCAGTTAAGGAGTTAATTATAAACCGTGCAAATTATCAAGATAAGTGTTAATACAAGCCCATGGGGTCACTGATAATTATCAAACTTGTTCTTAACTTAGTTTTGTTAAATCAATAATAAAATATACATATTGTACAGTACTGATTCATTTATAAGTGTATTATATCAGTGTAATTGTGTATTCTATATTTTATTATATGAGAAAGTATTTTGTTTGTTATTCTCGTAAATTTATAATTTTTTTAAAAAACCTTTGTTTCGACTATGCCGCCCCCCTTGTAAGTTATCGAACCCCCCAAAGGGCCCCCGTTTGAAAACCCTGATGTAATGTCTGTATAAAGAAATATACATAAAATTGTTATTTATATAGTTAGGGCATCCAGTATTAAAATAAACTGAAAAATATACATAAATAATTTATAGAGTATGATATATTTAAGATCCTTTATTGTTATCTGACAAATCGGAAATTAGGAAAATAAATAAAGCTTATTTTTATAACGCAATACAAAGGACTTAGAAAATGTATGCAAATTTTAACAAGAAGTATTATATTAGAAAAAAGGCTTTAAATTTTTTTTTTTCATTTATGAAATTTTTTAAAGAACAACAAGTATATTTTGAAATTTTACGGGGTTAATTTCACTAGAAAAATAGCATGTATAAAGCAGTGCCCCGCAACCCGCGGACCGGACATGTGGATCAAAGGGTCGGGCCCAAATAAAGAACTTTAAACTTTTCCCCATTTTATTAAAGGGGTGATTTTTTTTCTTTTTCGTAACTTTCCACGGAAATCATTTTATATTCCACGTTAAATCTTTTTTTATTCATTTTGGGTAACTAATTTTATTCTGAAGGCATATTTAAATTTAACAAAATTTAAAAATTTGTTAAACTAAAACAATCTAAAAATAAACAACCAACGTGTCCCACCCTCATTGGGCCGCGAAAAATTATCAAACTTGACCGGTCAGCAGCAAAAAAAAAGGTTGGGGAGCACGCAAAAAACACTTAAAATTTATTTAATTCAATTTTTCCTCCCTCCTCCCTATCTATATTTCTCAAAGAGAAATTACTTTACCACCCACTTGTTTTGGGATGTTATTTCGGGGGCAAAATAGATGATGACCAGGGCCATAAGGCTGGGCCTACTAGGCCCGTGCCCCGGACCTCAGCCCCAATGGAAGCATCGTCTTTCTCTCGACACAGCCTTAAAAAGATCTTGATTCGAAAAATTTCAACGGTCAAAATTTTTTCCCGGGTTTTATCTGAAAAAATTTGGGGAAATTTTGACGACATGTCAACGGATGTGTCATAACCGTCGACCATAATATATACCACCATACACCCCCCTTACTCATTCAGTCAAAAAAGGGGGCAATCGGTCGAGTGATTTGCGATTCTCATAGCATTTTTTGGACGGTTTTCGTTGCAAGTATTTGGCAGCGTTGTCTACTTTTATGGGTCATAGAGTCTACATTTTTTTGTAAGGGTTTTAGTCTCCTCCTTTCCCAGGGCTTTTGCGTAGGGGCCCAGGGGCCCCGAAGTCCTAGATCCCTGTGCATGATCCCCTTGAAACACGGGGGGAGGCAGGAATCGCGCAGTTGCAAATAGACGCATTGAAGGTAGATTTTTGAACACGGTTTTGAGACCCTTTTTACAGCACGTGATGTTCAAACCCCCCTGCCATCTTTAAAGGGGGCATCTGTCAGCCGAAAAACCATCCGCTACAGGTTACTTTAGGACGGCTACGGACCAGCCACCAAAGTTCCTTTAAACATTCAGCACAGGTATGCACACCCTGTTTTTGTCAACATTCTTTTAAAAAGGGGGGGTTACTTTGTTACTAAGGTCTTGAGTACTTTTTTCCCAGATGAAGCCAGGTTTTTTACGGAGAAGGACGATGGTGGGTGAGGGGAGGTTTCTAAAGAAATTGTCATCTGACTGTTCGTATGTCTAGTAACACATTTTTACCCAGCCCACGGTTTGGTATAGCAATATGTTGAACAGTGGGACCTCATCAAATAACCGAATTTAACATAATCAAACGCCCACCAGAGATTCTCCAACTTTTTGTTTCATAGACCCCTTGCCATGTTTTTTTTGGTTTGGGGTAAACTCCTGCTTACGTATAATTGAATTTTTTAGCAAATGTATCAACTTAACCCCTTCCAGGTTCATTTTATTTTGGGATTATGGGTCAAAAAATGTCAATTTTTTTAGGCTTATTTTCATACATACATAGCTTTTTAAACATAATAGCATCTTATCTTAAATCTACAGCTGAAAACACTGTATATCACCACCAGTAAAGAAAAATAAACAAAAATTTTGAAACCATAAAAAGCACATGTGAAATAATTCGGGAAAGACTGATTGCACAGTGGAAAATTTCACAGTGCCCGAGCTACACTCGGGATGATCCAGGATGGTATATTTCGCCTGCCCGAGTTCAGCTAGGGAAAAACCGGGAAGGGGTTAAATATCTCTGACGGCTGATATAGAGCTACTTTGAAATATTTAAATGTCTAACCACACACTCATAAAACAGGTATGTTAAATTTCTAACTGCAAAACAGGTGAATAACAGGTATGTCCTTTTAAAGCCAAAATTGTTGATATTCGTTTCTAAACTTTACTTTAAGATCTCCTTAATTGCCTATTCCGGTCAGTTCTTGTAATATGACTTTTTCTATCAATGTGACCATATGAATTCATTGCCTACTGTGTGGTAATTACCATAGTCAAATCATTCTCAAATCTAATTTCAAAATCTGAATAAAAAGCATTTAAATGTTGAACGTTGTGACGTCTCTCGCGTTCTTCTTCTAACATAACTCCTAAGTTCTTTGACGGCCACGATTAATGGCAAAACTTTTCCAACCCAATACCAAGAAGAGAAACAGGACGAAAATGCAAATGGGATATACTTTAAAAGGATAGAGGGTTTGGTGAGAAAGGACGGCAATCTTGGAGATAACTTAGTGCGCAACAGATCTGAAGAAGTGTTAGACGACCTAATCGCAAGGAAGAAGGATACGCCCATCTTCATTGATATTGTTAATTATAAAAGGGAACAATAGTGTCGGAGTATTCTTATCTACAAGTAGCATAATAGGAGTGTCTTCAACTAAGGAAGGAGGGTAACTCTATAAAAGGTAATATTTTGTATAGGAAGTTAGATTAGGCAGATAATTAAATATAATTAAGATAAGTGATTTAGTTGTGCGATCTGACTTGAATATTCAGTTTAATTTGTGGCTTATTCTCACTTAAAGAAAGTTGTTATTTAGAATTAAGTAATTTAAGTTATTCTTAATAAAAGTTGTGTTAAGAATTGCAAAATGTCTCATCTATTAGATAATCCCACACCTCTAGCTTACGCGGATCCCACTAGACATAACTATCGCAGGATGGCTATGTCTCAACGTAGGTTAAAACGTCATTTTCCGGGCAGATTGTCTGTAATATTCTCTCAATGAAATATACTCTGAACAAAGAAATGTATTTTATCGCAAGATTTTTGTTTCTTTTAATCATTTGCATATCAATTTTACCTCTGTTCCTGTTATTTTCACATGGCTACTCTCATTTCTTCATGATGTTGCATATATAGAGAGGGAGGGGGGTGAAAGAGGTATAGAGAGCTCATTACAATGGCTCACACAAGGGGGGAGGTGTCCACGGGTCCAGACTGCCCCCCATCTCCCTTGATTTTTCTCGATTAATTAAAACCCTATGTATACAGTATGTACATTTTAATTAAGTATTTGTCCTTAATAATTTATTTTATTAATTAATGCTAATTATTTATTCAATAATTTATTTTTTACTGATTTTTGTACCCGACAATCGACAAAATCAACGGAATATGTTTGGCGACGTATTGGGGTATGACACGCGAGAATGGTGGACTTTCGACACTGCCCCCTCCTTTGAAAAATTCCCGTGTGGGCCACTAGTTCATTATATAATTCTATATATACCTAGAGCTTTGCTTATATATTACTATTTTTATCTAATAATTTAAAAGCGTTAAATGTTTAATATATTGCCTTGTTAATGATTTTATATAGAATTTAGGCCACATTATTGATTTTATATAAATATCTCCAGAAAAACTCAAAAATTATTCAATAAAACTACTTGACTAAAATAAACACAACCAGTTCATAGCATTGAGAGGAAAATCGAGAGACAACTCTCAGATGCTGTCTTATATTGACCAATTCCACATATTCTTGTGGGGACTCTGAGTGTATTATATAAGAGAAAATCGTTTTTTGTTGAAAACCACTATAACCATTTTGTAGCTTGGATTACTTTTCATAGAAATGGAATATCAATTTCTATCGAATGATAAATGTTCTCCATTTGAAAATAATTTCATCACGACCAATATTAAGTACAGCAGGATGTGATCAATTTTTCATTATAAGAAGTATTCAAAGGTGTATACTATGGGAAGCATCGATAACCAATCATGGTCCATTAAGAAGAGATGTGATGAGTTTTTAAAAGATTTATCTAAATAAATTATAGTTTAAAAAAAAACTAAAAAACATACTTTTATAGTGAATCGAACTAAAAAGTAAAAAAAAGAAATAATAATAATTCTTAATATAAGAATAAAATGATTAACGGGAAAATTAATATCATTGGGATAAAACCTTGGGATGCTCCATATTAATTGTTATAATTTCTTACTAGTTCTATTCCGAAATGCTGACTTAGTGTAAAAATGTAGTACAAAACATCTCCCGCTTTTACCACAATGACATTAATTTTCTCGTTAATCATTTTATTCTTATATTAAGAAATTTTTTTTTACTTTTTAGTTCGATTTACTATAAAAGCGTGTTTTTTAGTTTTTTTAAAACTATAATTTATTTTTCCTTTTTTTTTTAGTTCGATCTAAAATAAAAGCCTGTTTTTTCAGTTTTTAAAAATTATACTGCTGGCAACGTAAATGCAACACCAAGAAAGACAAGACATAGCACAACGAAATTTATTTTGTAGATAACATGTTGACCAAGTGTCAAATGATTAAATTTATAGACTTCTGTGAAGTGTGGTTCCTGCCAGAATCAGTAGCCAGATTAGCCGCCATTGTTGGAGATCACCGCTGCCACACGTCTCGGCATTGGTTCAAAGAGACTTTGGATGTGTTCTTGGGGTACAGCAGACCAAGTAGCTTCCATACGTTGCCAAAGTTGATCTGGTGTGGCAGCTGGGGGTGTAATCGGGGCCAATCGTTGAGCAACTATGGACCACATGTTTTCCACCACAAAATTCTTTGCCTCAAAAACCTATGGCAAAGAAATATAGATATAGCAATCGACAATTTATCGTCAGATAAAGAAAACTGGCTATAAAAAATAAAATTTTCCAGTCTGACATCAAATGTCTGTTAAAACTGTAGAAAACTAAAAAAACGTTCTTGGCCTCTGTATTTAATGTTACGCAAAGGGAGATACAAATCATGGATAACTTCTGATGAAGCACTGTTTCATCTGTCATTTACAACTGGCAAAACGAAGATTCAATATATTTCAAGCAAAAAGGTCGTAAAGAAGCAGCTGTTTTGAAAAGTGCAAGTTGGCCGTCAGGTGTTATGGTACAAACAAAAATGTCCTCTCAAGGCTTAACAAAACCATTTTTTGTAGAACCAAACTTTAAAATGGATGCTAAATACTATCAGAATAAAGTTTTGAAACACTTGATCAAAAAAAGTAAACGTCTTTACCCTCAAGGAAACTTTGTTTTTCACCAAGATTCTGTACTAAGTCATACTGCAAAATCAACTATAAAATAGCTGAAAGATTAAAAAATAAATTCTCTGCCTCCTGATAAATGACTATCATTATCCCCTATCTGTGTTCCTTATGATTATTTTTTATTGGGATACTTAAAAAAACAATTAAATAGACGTAAAGCAAGAGCATTTCAAGGGCTTCAAGAAGCAATTTTAGAAGGAGTTGCAAAAATACCCCCAAAATGATCGAAAAAACTCTTTTAGCTTAGCCGAAACGCTTACGAAAAGTGTACTGTGCTAGAGGAATCACATTGAAAATTCCATGTAAATAACTTTATTCAATACAAATTTATGATCCTCTGAAATTGGTCACACTATTTATGAATCAACCGGTAGATCACCGGGCAGTGACATGCATGGTTGTTGGAGAACAAACTTGTTCAAATTCTGTAGAGAACTATTTTTTTTCTCTGTAAGAAATTTCCTTTGTTTATGTCGCTTTTTGTGTCATCCACATAATTTAACAGTTCTGTGATAACTGGATTTGGCTGTAGACAACTCTGATTTAAGGCTCTTTCTATGTTGGTATATACTGAGATGAGGTAACTATACTTTTGAAACTGTAAAACAGTTTTCTTACTTAGAAACTCTGATCTCATGTAGCAACGATCTGAAAATTGAAATAAACAATAGAATTTGTTTGGCTAATAGAAGTTTTCATAATCTTAGAAATCAAATTCAAGTCTAAGTTTATTTCTATAAACACCAAGTTGAGCATATATAAAACTTTAATCAAGCCTATTGCTCTGTATGGAAGTGATTGTTGGACCCTCAATAAAGCAAAGGAAGAAAAGTTGATCCTTTTTGAAAGAAAAATCTTAACCTGTTCACATATATGTGATCATGCGTTTCTCCCTCCACGGCCCACGGTATCATGTATGTGATTGAGCTTTACCTCCTCACCCCAGATCACACAGGTGTGATCAGAGTTAGAATTTTATATTAATTTTTTACAAGCACTAGATGGCTGTTAAAACCTTTTTTTTCGAATAATGTTTCATAAAACTTTGAACTTCAAATGTGCTTTGCCCGTTTTTTTTTAATTAGATCCAGATATTTATGAATATAAACAACTGCCATGTTTTATTTTTCGAGAAATGGGACATTTAGAGGTTCGTGATCTATTTCTCTATGGATTTCTGTTTATATTTTGAATCATTTGGTTTAGTTTTCTAATATTTTCTATATACGTATTTAAATGTATGGGATTTTTGTCAATTTTTTCTTAAGTATATGTAATTTTTTTTTATTAAAATAAAAACATTTTTCTTAAAATTCGCAATTGTTTTTTTAAATATAGCGAAAAGTTTTGTACTCCATGTTCAAATATTATCAATGATAGTCTTTATTGTAAATTTTAAAAGGGATTTTGATTGCATTTAAAACTTTATATGAATTTATGGGGAAAATTTTATATATATATATATATATATATATATATTTAAAAAACCGGCGTAACACGCACCATACCTTCCAAGCACAATTTTAATTTTGAGGTATATTCGCCGTATAACGCGCACCTCCTTTTTTCGAAAGAACCAATGTATATTAGTAGTACTATATTTTAAAGCTATTTGTTCGAGGTATTATACAAGAATTTTGAAAAAGTAGTAGTATAGTTTAACTTCATAATGTATGTGACATTTCTTTTAAATAAACAGTATTGATCTTCGTACAAGTCTAAGTTTTTATATGCACATCTCTTTTTTTTTATTTTTGAAGCTATCATTTTATACTGGCGTATAGGGGCCCCCTGTAAGTTTTGATCTTATTTTTTGTGTTAAAAGTGCGTGTTATACGCCGGATTTTACGGAATATATATATATATATATATGTATATATAATTCACCCTGTCCCGCGCGTGCGTATCCCCTCCAAACGTACGGGCCTGAGGAAGCGCTTCTTTCTCCTTCCGCTGGTCCTGAAGGGGTTAAGGAAAATCTTTCGACCTATTCAAGAGAACAATGAGTGGAGAATTCTTTACAATCATGAAATTTACAGGAAGTATGGAAAATATGTCGGAACTGACATTGTGAAATCTATAAAAGCATCAAGTATTAGGTGTCTGAGCCATCTGTACATATATGCCGATGCTTTTCCTGCCAAAAAAGTAACTACTTTTTCGAAATTGAAGGGACCAGCCGTAGAGGACGACCACCTACTCGATGGTTAGACAATGTTGAAAAGGAACTCAAACTCATGGGAATCAACCGATAGAAAGTCGTAGTGACTGATAAAGTCAACTGACGGAGGATATTGCCCCGTTAATGTTCCTAAATATTTTACAAGAAGATTATGAAAAGAAAGAATGGTGAAGTCTTGGAACCAAGGATATTTCAAATAAAGGGAGCTTAACAAAGAAATTTTTTCCAACCATTAATAAGAGACTGTCCTGCTATAAGTTTTATACTAATTACAAAATAATCCAATTTCTAACTGGTCATTTTAACTTTAAAAAAGCTACTTAAATACATTTAATTTAGTTCCGTCATCTTCCTGGGATTGTGAATTGGTGGCGAGGTGGAGAACATGTGCTCCTTCTGAGTTCCAAGTTTGAAAGGCAACGAAACATCCTAAAAATGGTTTTCAAGGGATTTAATATGTGTAAATTAACCTCTGAATCTCTTCAGCAACTTCTTTCCACCAGAGGTGCTTTTAAAAAGTTCTGTGAATTTGTTGTAAATATTTCTAATTCTTCATAACCTCAAAGGGGTTTTTCCCCTCCATTCATTTGTAATGCGTGATTAATACTTACTTCTGTGAGCCCTGTGTGATACTTTGTGGTACTTGGAGATTTTATAATTGTTTTCGATAAAAAATAATAATAATAATAAAAAAAACTGAAGGAGGATCAGAGAGTCAGCCTTGGCTTACAATAGGCTGTTGAGCTTATGAAGAAGATATACTGAGATACATTAATGAAATATCGGTTCTTTATTCATTCGTTTTAAATACCTGTATGAAATCTTTCGAAATTTGAAAAAGAATAATTTTTTTTTCTTCGAAAATGATTTTGTTTTTCCCTCTTGAATTTTTTCACCTTTTTAAATAAAAAAATTAATTGTTGAGAGTGATGTTTTGGGGTTTGACACAATAAACGCACAATGACGCAAATTAGTAGTCATAATACTGGAGGGAGTTTATTTTAGAAAAAATGTATAATTATATCTAAAGGTATCCGACTACCCTAAAATCATGATTTTTTTCAAAAATTGACAATTTTTTTGTTATGATTTTACTTCATAGGCCATCTTATTAGCTTATTAAAAATACCAAGTTTTTTATTTTCCATTCACTAAAACAAAAACTACAAGTGTTTTAATAAAAGAAGATGCCATAACTTTTTACACAAGATGTCAAACTTTAAAATGCGTTTTACCCGAAATGTGTTTTTTTCGAAAAACTCAAACGGGGGGAGCGATTGGTCTAAAAGTTTTGAATATAATTTGCTGAAATTTGTTGTGAATGTTTTGTATAACAGTAGAAGTGTTTCGACCTTCAGATTTATCAATCACTGTTTTATTTCAAAATTTACAGTTCTTTTTGTGAATATAATCACTGTTTTCTTAAACAATTTCATATAGTCACTAAGATAGAGGGCTCTAGTTTTTGTAAAAATTTAAGTATCTATTATCCTGAAGGTCATTTCAAACATGGACACAACAAAGTAACACATTAAAATTGAAAAATTGAGAATTTGTTCAAAACATTTTTGTACAGAGCGGGTCCCGTTTATGTAATTTTTTGTACATTTTCACCAGTTTTTCCCCTTTTAATAATAATAAAAAAAAATTTCTGTTTTCAATGTTACGATTTTTTTCTTTAAATACACTAAATAAATCTAAAAATCACAAAAAAAATATCCATATCTCCATTTTTTCAAAAAATAGTTGTCGCATGTAGTCGAGTATCTTAAGGTAAATTAGAAAAAAATGCGTTTTTATTATTTTATCTTATCCCATCTCCAGTTCAGGGAAAAGAAAGCAAACCTTGAATTTTTTAAATTCAAGGATTGGAAAAATCGCCAAGTCTGGTTTCCGTCGCCGCCTCGAATTCTTAACTGACCTACTAAAACGCAAAGCCATAAATTCAGGCCGGTGGACGGACGTCGCTTTATCAAATCCACTTCCCATTCTACGCCAAAGAAGATCAGCTTTATTTGCCGAGGTTTCCTTTCTCCCGCCGTTATTAATCTTCCAAAGTTCGCGCCATTTTCTTTCTTCTACAAAAGAAGATGGAAGCCAGTGTACTTGGCGCTATTTAATAGTTTATTTGAATATCTTAGATTTATTGGATTGGGTTTTGTTGTTGTTGTTTGTGGAGTTATAACGTTAGATATTGGTTTGGTTTTTATAATGAAATATTGGAATTTGATGAATTATTAGGGAGAAAGTGGTGGCTCCGTTTGGAATCGAATAAATCAAATTAAGTAGGTCTGCGTGAAATATTTATTCCAATTTTGTATCAGATATCTATATGAATTAATCTAGAAAGTTACATGGATGTCTGAAGAGGGAAGGGGAGGGGGAAAGGCTGGGGAATCCGAATTTGTAATCAGGGACATCTTAAAACTTTTTGAGGCCTTGGGCCCCTATACAAAAGTAGGCCCCAGCGAGAGACGGATTTTTGTTTGATGGCGCCTTAGGGCCAAGTTAATCTGACGCCGTTATATATAATAATAATAATAATAATACGAATAGCAATAATAGATTCAAATGTAGGTATTGAATTTAGGCATGAGTTACGCCTCATATTTCGTAAAACTATAAAAACTTTATGCGAGATTATTTATTTGTTCAAGTTTTTGAATAACAAGACAAATATATAATTAAATATGGCAAATTAATATGTTGTGTTGTTAAAAAAGACACCTGATCGACAAAGGCTAGATCAAGGCCCAAGGCATGGCAAAAGGCTAAATGACGCCTGTCGTTAGCCGTAGCTTTGAGCACCATACAGGTGACAAAATTATTATTAAGCTCGGTTTCACAGCGATTTTGAGAGAGAACACCCTGGGGGTGGTCAGGGGCCTCCCACCTCTCTTCCCCTTCAACCAGCCTCACGAGAGGACTTGCGGCTCGACGGCTATTTAAAGTACCTCCATGCCGGGAAAGCTCTAAACATATACAAACATCCATGTCTTCTTCGAGATTCGAACCCAGGCCCAACGTTCAGCGTCTTTAGCCACTATACAGGATGGGTGACAATATTTTCTGTTATAATGATGAGCAAACAAACACTTCCTGTAGATTTTCTTAAGAAAAATTTATGAAAAAAAATCTAATTCCAATAGATAAATGCTATATTAAACGAAATTTATTTTAGTACCTGTTTGAGAGATATTTTAAATTTTACAGCTTACACGATTAATTATTTAAGGTGACTGCCTACCTTCAGACCCATTTTTTTTTTATAAAAACAAATTTTTGAAACAAATTGAGTGTTTTTAGGAAGAAAAATAAAATAATAAATATGTAAATGCATAAGAATTTTTAAATAAATATTGTACTTTTTTAGAAAATTGGGTTTTTTCAAGGAAATTTTACCAAATTTTTACTAAAACGCGTAACACTGTATAAAAATTTCCAATACAGTTATCATAATTTTCTTTTTACACAACATACATATTACGATCCTCTTCAAAATGAACCAAAATCTAAGAGAAATATTAAAATACAAAAAAATTACAGATAATTATACATAATGATATGAAAATTTTGATATTTTTTAAGTTTTTTCTTCATGAAAACCACCCTAAATAAAAAAATATTTAACCTACAACAAAACTTATGGTCCACTTTATGAAAAATAGTATAATAAACATTCTCACAAAATTTCATTATGTATCTTGTAGTTCCTTTCGAAAACATAATTTTGAGAAAAACGCATTTAAAGTTTTATCTTACCACCCTTTTGCATAGAGTGATGTTTTTTTAAAATCACACTATAACTTTATTTCTATTTCGCGTAAAGGAAAAAGAAAAACTATTTTGGAAAGAAAAATGTTCACACCATAAGATTTTTAAATAAAAAAATACCTTATGTAGATGAAAAACGACATTTTCAAGGTAGGCAGTCACCTTAAAAAAATAATTCTACCCTTTTAGTATTGACATCTTGAGGTTGCCAAAGCAAGAAAGCAAGTATTTAAATTCTGTCTTTCAGTTGATAAAAAACAAAATCGATTTCAAATTTTTACCGCCTTGAAAATTTTGGCACTCCTAAAAATTTGCCACCTTAGGCTTGGACCTCGAGGGTTTAAGCCTAAATCCGTCACTGACCCCGTCTTTGACCCTTAAGAGTAGACAATATATAGCAAACGTTGTGAAATACTTATACAAACGTTAATCTGACCCTTAAGAGTAGACAATATATAACAAACATTGTGAAATACTTATAGAAACGTTAATCTGAAACAAATAAATGTGCATAAATCGTGATCTCACAAACCTAGACGAAAATCGGCCCAACTGACTATCGCCTTTCGACTGAATGAGTAATAATGGTGGGGCTAGGCCTAGATAGACGACGAATATGACATAATATTGTAGTCTTGACATTGTTTCCAGTTGGCATGTAGTTTGAAATTCCCAGTATTTCGGAGAATCTGTCCGGGAATAATATACGATTTTAAAATTACTTCTATCATGATCTTATGGCCGCGGTAGCCGAGTGGTATAGGTATCGGTTCGTGGCTTGCCTTGTCACGAGTTCGAGCCCAGTACCACTTAAGACCCACCGTGTAGAGCAGCGATGCACGTGAAATCTGTCGAGAGCTGAAACGTCCTCCCGTTGGTGTGGTGTGGTAGTTAGGAGAGGGGTGCCAGCTCAGGTGTCATCCACGTCACTTGACCATGGTTCAAAATTACGTGGTCCGTCGCCAAAAGCCCTCGTGTAGCTGAACAGTGCGACGTTAATATTCAATTAATCAATCAAATCAATCAATCATGATCTTATTCAGGTGGAATCGAGAATGAGACGAGGCCCTGGACCCGGGTTCATTTGGTCCATGCCTCAAGATGTTCTTTCTTGTAATGATGTGTTGATAGTGTTCTTGTTTAAAAATGATTATTTAGTAACTTTTAACACACACAAGAAATTTTAAGAGTAAATTTTCAAAAGGAGTTGCAAAACTACATTATTATAGAAGCATAGATAATATTTTGGGCTCTTAAAAGAATAAACAGTCGGACCTCTATTTAATGAAGTCCCTAAATAACGAAAAAAGTTCGTTAAATGGAAAATTCGTTAAATAGAGATTTATCTTCTAATGTACTCTAAAACCACATAAAACAAATTTAAAATTCATAAACACTATATATTATTTTTAAAAAAAGTAATTATTCACACATTTTTTGGAAATTAATATCCATTTATGTTATATATCTCACCCGTCAAAAAAAAAAAAAAACTTCAAAGAAAACAAGAAAAATCTATTGTTCAGGAATACACTACATTTTCATCTTAAAAAAAAATTATGATATTAAAGCTAATGAATTTTTTTTACGACATTTTCTAATTTTAAGCCTATGAGTAATTTTAAACGTACATTATTTTATAACCAGTAATTTTAAGCATACACTACCATATGCATCCTTAAATTAATTTTTGATAAATCTGTTAGCTTTATTTGAAAAAAAAAATTGGGGCCATTTCAGTGCTCTAAGTGAGTTAGGCACCCGGTGATACCAGTTCAACGTCGTTGATCACCTTACACTGCGAAAAACGGTTGTTCAAAACTGAGAACACAATATTCACTTTTGAGTACTTCACATGCTCGAAACAGCTGCGATGCAAACATACTCAAATTTGAGAACCGTGCACACTCATTTTTGGCAACAAGTACGTACTAAAATTGAAACTTCACATACTCATTTTTGAACCTGTTACTGGATCAAAATTGAGAATGTGCAACAACAAAATGAGTATGTAATGCACTCATTATTGAGTTTTTTGCTTTCAAATATGAGTATGTATAGTATTCATTTTCGAAACTTGTATTTAATATGAATTTTTAACAGAAAAAGATGTTTCAACTCAAATCTTATAGGATCGAAATATGTGACACCTAATTTGTAAATTTCACTTTCTTCATCTTGCATATTAATTGAAATATAAATTTAATTAAAAAATAGTTTGTTCTAATTATCCTGTTTCATCAGACAAGTGATTCAGATTGCTTATCATTTCACTTTATTTTACAGTGCTCTCACTTCTAAATACCTTTTAGGACCATATCAAATGGATAAAACGTATAAGAACAAGATTTCGATTGGAGGTTTTCAAGGCTGAGTTTCATTCGACTAACAGATTGTAGCTCGGATTTACATGTTTCAACTTAATTAACATATTATTAATTCAACGTAATTAACTCGGATTTAACATATTTCTTTCAAGTATGTTATAAAAATTGTACATAAGGCACACAATTTTGATCTTAGTAAGAATTATCACACTTAATATATACTCTGTAGTACATATTGTGCCAAAGAATTTCGGCTATTTTTTGGTCTCACCAGTATTGTTACCATTTGTTATTTTTCTTCCTTTATTTTGTATGGCTATTAATATGTGTGAGACTAGGTTTGGGAGAAGGTGTATAAACAATAACTAATATGGCAATTATTTGGAAAAACTTGCAAAATTAAATGATCTATTAAATTAGGTAGTGGTAAGTAAAAGAGTAATTAAAAAATACTCACATTAATTAAAACATTACATAAATTAATATTAAAACTCTGAACCACAGAAGCGGCGAAAATTCCTGAATCTTATTGTCTTAAAACAGATAGATGCGTCTGAATCTTATAAAAAAGAAAGTGGCCATATTCATCTATTTTCATATTATTTAACTCTATGTAAGACAAGTGCACAATTTCTAGAAGCATTAATCTGTATATTTTTTTTGTAGTCCTTATTTACAACATCTTGAGATTCCTAATCCAACACATTTCCTATTCCATGCATTTATTCTATCCTAAGTTAAATTTTTAATATTTTTGTGTAACTCCTAAATTAACTAACAGATGGCAGCACCACTAATCCATCTTTCTAATACTTGCTCTCTTGCTGCTTTCTGACAGAACTACTAGGTTTATTTTTAAGCAGTAAAATTCAAGGACCGCGAGAAAAAAATTCGCTTAAGAGAAACAAGCCACTAATCATATATATGCGTCATTTTTTAAAAAAAACTCTGACAAAATAAAATTAAAATTTTTTTTAGTTTGTTTGAAGCTTTTACACCGAAATATTTTTGTTAAACTCAAATTTTGGTTAAACCCAAACTTAAGAAATTGATGGCGGAACCCCATATAATTACATACTACTTTCTGATATCTAATAAACTTTTAGAGAATTTACTGGACTTTAAACATACATCTTGTTAATGTACTAGATACTCAAGAGAAGAATATATTTTTATGAGAAAACAGGCTAACTCCAAAGAAAGATAAACGACAAAATATATGTAGGAAAAAAAATTGAAAATACTTTGCTTTTTTTTTTAATTACAAAGGGAGAGACAAGTATACTAAATATTTCAAAGAAATTTCCCAAGAAATTCGAGATTTCTTAACATGTTTCCTGGGAAAAGAAATCACTGATGTATTACAAATTCAAAAAGTAAAAAAGATAAAAATCTAAAGATATAAATCTAAAGATATAAATCTAAAGATATAAATCTAAATATAGCAACACAAGTAATATAAAAAAAAATTTAAGTTAATTTCTACTTAGTTTAGCAAAGAAAATTTTTATTTTAGCTACTTTTTATTAAATAATTACACTTAGTATAAATATGCATATACATATGACAGAATCACAACATTAAGTGATCATTAATTTTTATTATTTATCATTAAAGTATCGTATGTCATCCAAATATATTGTGGTATTGTCATCCGTATATTAAATTTCAGTTCAACTGAATGCTTTAAAACATGAGAAAAAAACCTTTTCAAGTTTTGACACAAGTCGCCAAAAATGATGCCAACATGGTTGTGTGTATTTGTAATTCTTTAAATAATTAGTTTTAATCAATTAATTTTTATTAATTATAATTAAATAATTGTATTGTCATCCAAAATAATCGTGTATATAAAATTTCAGCTCAAGTGAGCGCTTTAAAATGTAATTTATTAACGATTGAAAATTCCACCAAGATAAATAAATAAATATAAAGAGAGTGTGAGTTAATAGTAAGAATTGAAAAAGAAAGGTTGCTGAAAATACAGCTTGTGTGCAATACCAATTTGAGTTTTGTTATTCATTCTAAAAACATGTTCCATTCTTTTAAACATGCATTCATTGGAATAACGAATTCTACCACTGAATTATATCAAAATATTAACTACTCTTCATCAGCTACGTCCTAAGCCAGGCGCTAACTGGGCCCAGGCCCTGGGCCATAATAGGGGCCTCGTCTCACTCTCGACTTTGCCTTAATAAAATCATGATTCGAATAATTTCAAAGGAGAGGTGTTATTTTCGGTTGTATTTTGGACGATATATCAATTGACTACATGTGATGTGACCGTCAACCATGTTTCGGCTTAGGCCTGCCACCATACACTATCATTACTCATACAGTCAAAAGGCGGCAGTCCGGTCGAGCTAGTTTGTGTGATTTTGTAAGACATATACATTTATTTGTTTCGGATTATTGTATGTATGAGTATTTGACAACATAAGCTATGTATTGTCTACTTTTATGCGTCGTAGTTGTGGCCTACATTGGTGTAGGGACCCAGGGCCTCAAGAAGTCTTAAGACGTCTTCGTTCTTCATATATAAGTTCATTGAACCGTTCTGAACTGTAAATTCCATCTTAGTTATTGAGAATTTAACAGTAACCATTTAATTGATTGATTGATTGAATATTAACGTCACACTGTTCAGCAACACGAGGGTTTTTGGTGACGGACCACGTAATTTTGAACCATGGTCAAGTGACGTGGACGACACCTGAGCTGGCACCCCCCCTCTCCTAACTACCACACCACACCAACGGGAGGACGTTTCAGCTCTCGACAGATTTAACGTGCATCGCTGCCCTACACGGCGGGTCTTTAGTAGTACGGGGCTCGAACTCGTGACAAGGCAAACCACGGTCCAATACCTATACCACTCGGCTACCGCGGCCACAGTAACCATTTAATGGGAAAATATACTTTTTACTTTATTGCCTATAATCATCTACTTAAAAATACAGTAATTTGTTTTGCTGATGGTGAATAATTTCATATATATCTTATTAGAGGCAAATAATGGAGGATTTTAGATTTATATTCAGAACTGTAATATACTGCAAAGCAAGAACATAGTTATGAACCTAGTCTACTGGAATGTTTTTTTCAGTAGTCGATTAGTCATGATCATGAACTCGTGGTCAGTTCTTTCAATTCAGTCTTGTGTACGAGTCCTGATCACACTCAAAACCGGTCATGT
>BMAV01002452.1:103890-114929 GCA_019973955.1 Trichonephila inaurata madagascariensis | reverse complement strand
CTTTAAGGTATCCGACTACGTTCGGAACCATGATTTTAAAAAGGCGCATAAATGAATAATTTTCATGATATTTAGTGTCAATTAGATTAGAATACATGTATAAAATTGTTTTAAGGACATTTTGACAAAAAAAATTGTTTAAATACAACATTTCGGCAAAAAAATTAACTTAGAATAACCTTTTTTCCAAATGTTCTCCTTTTGTGAAAAATGCTTCTATTATAATCATATTTTACCTGTATATAGCTCAAACCTCTGTACAGAGGCTCTACTACGATTTTTGAAAAATTCACATTATTTTCAGAGTTACAACCCATTGAAATAATGATCGGTGTTTTTTTCTTAAAATTTCTCCCCTCTGCTGTCGTAAAACATGGATAAAACCACTTCTAAGATATATATTTCAAAAATTCTAGTTGAGCCTCTGTACAGAGGTCTGAGCCATATACAGGCAAAATATTCTTATAATAGAATCATTTTTCACAAAAGGAGAATATTTTGAAAATGGGTCATTCTATGTTCATTTATTGTCAAAATATTGAACTTAAATGACTTTTTATTGTAGTACTATTCTTAAAACTATTTTATATACATTATCTAATCCAAGTGACACTAAATATCCTAAATATTATCCATTTATACGCTTTTGAAAAATCACGGTTCCGAACGTAGTCGGATACCTTAAACAACATTGTTATTTTATGAATATTATATAGCATTTTATAGAATTATACATCAACTCAAACGTTTGGGCAGTGTTCCTAATTTACTTCAAACAACTATTTTATTTAGAAAATATAGTCTTGGTACGACGATTAGTTTCTTTACCATTAACAAGCACTATCTTACGCAGTGATGAAAAATTTATGATGTCACAAGATCAAAATATAAATCGAATGCTAACTGAATCTGGTACAGTATTGGTGACTTAACCGTATAAGGCGTTTCCTAAGCATGTATGGAGACTTATCAGTTCAAGATTTCAGACATCCGGAGGAACCGCCCAGATCAATCAAAATACAATGTACAAATGTTCTAGATATGGCTAACGCCCTTTTCCGATAGAGTTAGTCCTTATCCATAGAACTCAAGGGAAATCATTATGAACTCTTAGGTATCTCTTGTACTTATGAGAAGTACTTTCTAAAGTTTCTTTTAAAAAATTCGTATTTTATGTAAAATTATAAAATTTTATCTTTTCCAGTTCAAAACATCTCTAATTGTTAATATCATAAATTAATGTTTCCGATAATTCTATAATAAAGTGGGATGCAATTTCATTTATGGTTATTATTTGAAGTTAAATTCTAAAATATCTTTCTCTCTCTCTGTGTATATATATATATATATATATATATATATATATATATTTCTCATGTTTTAACAATTCCCAATTTAAAATTGAAGAGTATAATTTGAAGTTGTTGACAGTTTCACTTATTTAGGTTTCAAAATTAACAATAGGAACGATTGTACTACTGAAATCCAAAAGAGAATAACTATTGCTAATAGATGTCTTAATGGAATACGAAAATATATGAAATCAAATTTAATAAAAAAAAAAAGAAAGTTTTTATTGTATAAAAATCTCTAAGGTATCCGACTACGTTCGGAACCGTAATTTTAAAAAGCACATAAATGGATGATTTTCATGATATTTAGTGTCACTTAGATAAGAATACATGTATAAAATTGTTTTAAGGATATTTTGACAAAAAAATTATTTAAATACAATATTTTGGCAAAAAATTTACTTAGAATAATATTTTTTCAAAATGTTCTTTTATAAAAAATGATTCTAAAATAATAATATTTCGCTTATATAAAGTAAAGACTTTTCAAAGAGTCTGAACTATTTTTTTTTGAAAAATTCACTTTATTTTCAGAGTTACAACCCATTGAAATAATTACCGGCGTTTTTTTCTTAAAATTTCTCCCCTTTGTTGTCGTAAAACATGGATAAACCCACTTCTAAATTATATATTTCAAAAATTCTAGTTGAGCCTTTGTAGAGAGGTCTCAGCTATATACAAGCAAAATATTATAATAGAAGCATTTTTCACAAATGGAGAATATTTTGAAAATGGCTCATTCTATGTTCATTTTTGGTCAAAATATTGTACTTAAGTAATCTGTTATTGTAATACTATTCTTAAAACAATTTTCTATACATTTTCTAATCTAAATGACACTAAATATCATAAATATTATCCATTTAAACGCTTTTGCAAAATCACGGTTCCGAACATAGTCGGATACCTTAAAGATCCGTATTAACTTTATGATTGCGAAACTTGGTCCATGTCTCGAACAGATGAGAACATTATACGTATCCACAAAATGAAGATTTATTTTTGGAGGAATTCAGGAAAATGGCATATTACGAAAAAGATGAACTTTCGAGCTCTATCTCTCACATAAAGAATCTGACATCGTTAACTTCATCAAAATACAACGAATTAAATGGGCAGGCCACGTTGTTAGAATGGATGAAGAACGCACCTCTAAAAAAAGTTCTCAATGCCCAGCCAAACGGAGAAAAGGCAGTCCAAATCTAAGATGGATTGATGGCCTAGAAAAAGATCTCCTGGTTTTGAGAATTAAAAATTGGAGAACAATAGCAGGAAGAAGGCTGGTATGGAAAAAGCTTTTTGAAAAGGCCAAGGCCCAGCCTGGGCAATCGAGCCACTGAGGAAGGCAGGACATATATATTTCAAGTTGAAGCTCCTTCGAGTTAAATTTAAAAAGTAGTAAAAATTAAATTCTTTTTGAAAGACTACAAGTAGAGACGAAATAAAATAGTTTATAATTAAAGACATAAATGTAATGTTTTAACAATTCAAATTTGAAACTATATTTATATTTTTGAATTGAAAAACTTTTAGATTTAAAATTATTTTACCCTCTAGAGTACACGAAGTAAAAATGTATTTCTGAGTATGTTTTACGCAGCTTATGAAGAATAATGTATTATTCCCCCATAAAAATTTCTCTCACCTTTTGGTTGTTAAATAAACCATATTTAATTGATTTGCATTAATCTTACGTTAATAACGAATATACAACTTTATATAATATAATAGTATTTAATACTAGATTTGGATTGCAATCCTCTTTCACGGAATTACAAACAACTTGAGTGGAATTCGATGGCGAAGCCTTCCCTTAGTTACAAGGCCCTCTTCAAGGACTCAGAGTTGTAAAACTTGAAAGGAGAAAATACGAATACAGTCATATAGATTATTTATAACCACCACCATTCACCTTCCTGTTGATGTAGAAAAATAATTTGATGCCATTAGACACAGAAACCCTCTTCGATTTAGCTGCAATAGAAACTTAGAATTATTTATGATTTACACCATATCCTGACTTACACAAACATGTCAGAAGCACGAATTAATCCAAAAGGAAAAGGAATTTATTGACAGAATGGCAATCGCGCAAATGAATACATGTCAAAGAGGAAGAACAAAATCAAAAATCTTTTAATAAGTAATGAAATAATGTTAAAATAAATGGTTGAAATGGTATCTTCTGTACATTCGCAACACAAGATAATCGAGCATTTTTAAAGATAAAAATATCCATTCATCTCGTTGAATGTCTATTTCGGTCATTGGATATCCTTTGGCATACCATATGTAATAGCTTCTTATAATCTAGTATACTCCTGATCAATGAAATAAAGAGCGTGAAAATTATGAACATTCATTCAAGTGATATACTCATGTTCTAAGTATATCATAAATTTAATAGTGTTTAGCATTGTGATGTTTTTACGTCACACATCTGAAAAATCGGCTTCTTTTTAAGTGTAGTTTAACAGCGTTAATATGCACACGTGCATCGCTAAATATTATGGGGTTCTGTCTTCTGTCATCGCCCCGGCAACCCTTGACCGCTAGAAAATCCCCACTCCATCCATGAGCCGGATGTAATTCGAGAATAAAAGGGCAACCGTCCCACCCGGAAAGGGCAGAAAGGAAATACGTTTGAAAACACCAGAGAAAATGGTCGTGTTGCCTCCTTCTTCACAAATAGCAGAATTTTCTGAACTCTAATGAAATACTGTATAATATGAGTAACTTCAATGTAAATGTTACTGTAATTAATATCTGTGACGTAAATAAACCAAAAATTTAATTTTCTAACTCTCACACTACCATTCATTTTCTCAAACGTCACAACAAAGTGGTATATTAAAACAGACCTAAAGGAAGAATAATCTACTAACAACAGCAATGTCTGCTACGAAATATCACATGAAATAACCATCCAGTCAGTATAACCATTTTTTACAATGCTTTTCAGTTTTTGAGCTCTTCATACCATCGTTAAAAAGTATTAGCAAGAATTGGCCTTCAATGATATTAAAGTTTGGAAGTTTCTACCTATTCAATCGAACATATGTTTTTGCTACACGTAGTTACCGAGAGCAATTTTGACCATTTAATCTTTCTTTTTTACTTGGGAAACAGTACACGTTATACGTTAGTGATAATTTTTAGAAAAACTATCATCAGCTTTTCGGATGGCCAATTTGTTATTTGAAAGTACTTTTTATCCTCACTTTGTGTGATGACAAATTCTTTGATTTAAAACCTTATGTACTGTACAATCCTTCACAAAACTCACACTTCATACTCGCACATAAAAAGTTATCTAGATGGGTTTTCCTAATTATATGTTAAATAATGACCCGTTTAGAACCTAAGAAAAGGTGTTTAATGCATTCTATTGTCCTTCTTTGGTGTGTGTGTTTTTACACATAGTGCAGCAACTCATCTTTTTTGTTAACTGGTGCTCATTTTTCACATCTTCAATTTGTATATATATATGCAGTATGTGCCCACTTAAGTTCTTTGTCACCCTCTTAACTTCAGAAAGTCTGCTGTATTCATAAAAGCTGTGTCTAGCTATAGTTAAATAACCATGCATTACTGAATAAAACCACTTACGGCACCATCGTGAGAAAAACTGCAGAGTTAGCATTCGCACACATGCACGCACGCCCACGTGTATTTGTGCGTATATATATGTGTGTGTAATGATTTTCTCCAATAATCTCAATTCTTTAGAAACCAAATTATTTTGCTATATTTTTATGATATACTTTTGTTGCACACATATTTTTATAATGAGTATTTATTTATGAAACGAATGAAAGGCATACATATGAATAAATTATACCTCAAAAATGTGTTGACATTTTTTTGGTTATCTCTCATTGAGCTGTAAATAAGAAACTTAAACGTAAATATAAAACATGCGAGCAGCCTTTTTGATGAAAATATTAGATTATGTCATATTAAAATTTCGAACACACTTACACATCTTATTGAACACACATAATTAAAAAGGCAGTTTTTTGTGTGACGCGCACACACACACAAACACATATATATATAAATAAAGGATATCTTACGAAAGCTGTCCTTTAAATGAAAACTATAATAATTTGTTCAATTGTTTCAACTGTGTCTATTTGAAAATCAGTTTGACGATGAATTTCAATTTCTTTTCTCCTCTTCTTCAAGATATTCGGAAAGTCTTTCCATAAAATATGGAATCTTATGCCAACGTTGAAAGTTAAACTAATGCATGGGTAGTAAATAGTTTAGATAATGAGTTCCTTTATAATCACAGCTTGAATTAATGCCGAATCTAACTAACACCATTCAAATGATTCTCATATCTGTCAGCGCTCAGCTTGAATAATGAGGATTGGGACTACCTAAGTCCCTTTGATACTCAAACCAACTCCGAGGTTTTTGAAAAGTCTCTGGTTCCATATACCTGGATAAATATTTACTCCGAACCGTAAGTCAAATGATATCCCAAGATGCTTTGGTAATCCTGTTCTTGGAAGCGCAAAATGAATCAATAATTATGCTGTTTCTAGGCATTCAGATAGGGTGAGTAAAATTTAATTCAAGAAATTCTCAGCGAAACTTCCAAGGATTTATAACCATGGTTTTAAGTTCTGATTCAATTACATTGCTTCGATGGAGAGGGTTTATTACGTTTAGGTGACTTTATTTGAGGAAGGAGAATAAGGTATCATAAACTTTGCTCTTAATTTCGGTAAAATGCAAATAGTTTATTGTGAGAATGTATAATTTCCACGTAAAATCTTTTTAGCCGAAAGGTTTGTATGCTACAAAGCGTAATAACGTTCTGTCATTCCAAGTTAAGTAAGAATTAAAAGGTTTCATTTGAGGAAATGATTTGTGTTGGAACAGGAACATTTAATTGCATATTTGGGTTTTAAGTAAATTTATTAAGTAACTGAATTCACACACATTATATCAAAATTGTGTGTTTTTTTTATTTCGACGCAAGTACTTAAGTTACCTATAAAATCTATTATCAGCACAGAAAAAAATATTTTTTCAAATTTTGCTGTTTTTAGGGGACGATGGCTAATTAATGAAAATATGTTTAATTACAAAACTTATAACAGAAATTTTTCCGATATTCATGTATGAAAGATAATAATATAACATGTTTAGCCAATCACGAATTCTGAATCAGTATTCTTAAAGCTAATTTATAACAAAGTACTATAATTGACTTAAGTATCTTATATTAAAAACAATTATACATTTTACATCAGAGCTTACATTAACCGCATATACCGGCGTATAACAAGCACCAGTACTTTTCAAATGCATTTTTTAGTTTTTAGATATATTCGCAACATATAACGCGTATCTTTTTTTTTTCTCGAAGAAACCTGAAATATCCATGTACAATGCTTTTATCTTTTGAAGTCATTTATTCAAAGTAAGATACCAGGCTTTTAAGGTATCCGACTACGTTCGGAACCATGATTTTAAAAAATCGCACAAATGGATGATTTTCATGATATTTAGTATCACTTAGATTAGAATATATGTATAAAACTGTTTTAAGGACATTTTGACAAAAAGAATTATTTAAATACAATATTTCGGCAAAAATTAACTTAGAATAACCTTTTTTCCAAATGTTCTCCTTTTGTGAAATTGCCTCTATTATAATAATATTTTGCCTGTATATAGCTCAGACCTCTCTACAGAGGCTCAACTATGATTTTTGAAAAAATTCACATTATTTTCAGAGTTACAATTAATTGAAATAATTATCGGCGAATTTTTCTTAAAATTTCTCCCCTCTGTTGTCGTAAAACATGGATAAACCCACTTTTAAGTAATATATATCAAAAATTCTAGTTGAGCCTCTGTACAGAGGTCTGAGCTATATACAGGCAAAATAGTATTATAATAGAAGCATTTTTCACAAATGGAGAATATTTCGAAAATGGCTCATTCTATGTTCATTTTTGGTCAAAATATAGTACTTAAGTAATCTGTTATTGTAATACTATTCTTAAAACAGATTTTTATACATTTTCTAATCTAAGTAACACTAAATATCATAAATATTATCCAGTTATACGCTTTTGCAAAATCATGCTTCCGAACGTAGTCAGATACCTTAAAAACAAAGATATATTTCAAAAACTAAAAGTGTAAAGTGCAAAAAAAAAGAGGTGTTAGAAGGATTTGAATGATGAAAGGTGAAAAATCATTTACAAAAAGAAGCAAAATGCGTCATGCCAGTCTTGAATTAGTGGATGAGTAGTTAGTAAAAACATGGAATAAAATTAAACCTGACATAATTCAAAAGTCATTAAAAAATTTAATATATCTAAAAGTCTATATGTAATGGAAGATATGGATCAGAGTGTAAGTGGTGAGGTGAAATGAAATAGAATTCAATGATGTACCTCAAGATATAACGGAAGACGAATTTGACAAACTTTTCCTATATTATCCAATATAATGAAAGTTAATAAAGTATGTCATTTCTTTGGGGGGAAACAGTATTTACAAACATGTAAAAATCTAATTTTTTAATGCTCATCTCTTCTCTTTAGTTTTAAAGCTGTCATTTTAATATACCGCATTTAACACGTAGCCGTAAATTTTGATACTATTTTTGGTGTTAAACGTGTGCGGGTTATACGCCTTTTATACTGTAATTTACAAGAAAGTACAATAGTAGACTTAAAAATTTTAGATCTAAAATAAAATAATGAAATTTTACAAAATAACTTACAGTTAATTTATAAGTAAGTATTATTGTAGACTTAAGGTAATGGAATTTTCATTAAAATAGAAGAGAATATTCAGAATACAGCCCCTGTTTCATTTTATGAAAGTTTAATAAAGGTATTTTAGATATGACACTTCTTTAAAAAACACGAAATCCTTCTATAATATGGCATTTTTTCCCTTACATAATTATTAGAATAACCAGCAAAGTTGTTGACAGAAATCTTTTTGTTTAAAACATGTAAATAAATTTTCGTTGGAATATTTATTTGACGAATATATACGACAACAAAATGATTATAGCTTAACCTATGATTTATAGCTTACTTAATACAAGAGGTTTTAATGCTTCATAATTTACTACATATAGAAATGTAATATAATAACCACACTCATGAAATTAATTGTGTATACTAGTTTGAGTTTAAAACCTCTTAATGTAAGACATAATTATTATAGTATCGAAATTACAAAGCATAAAGCGAAATTCCAATTAAATTACACAAATTCCAGATTTCCAAATTACGTGGATAGAAATAATTCACTTATCTGATAATTTTGGTAACAGATATAATCAGTCATATATATAATATCAAATAAAGTTAATGCATAATTTAATGTTCAACATATTGTAGGAAGATAGTTCTTAGTAATTAATTATCTAACGATGGTATGGTTCCTTTGGGAAAAAGAATTGTGTGACTTCATTTCATTAAATACATTAAGGAAATGGAAAATCATTAATTTTTAAATAGAAATAAGTAAAGATAGAATAGTAAAGAATTTTTTTTTATTTAAATAATGCAAAAGGAATTTTTATTGCTGTATTTTTGTTTAACAATGAAACTTAATCCCATTAAATATTATAACTAATCATATCTTAAATATTATAAATAATCATACTCATTTAATATTGGCAGTATTTCAACTGAATGCAGTATTAAGCTCCGATTATTCGCAGAAATTATTACAGCACCGAAATTTAATCTTCGCTTCTTTTAGAATATGTGATTGACTTTTTTCTGTCTATAAATGAGTTATATATATATATAATATATATATATATCCTTGGTAAATTTTACTTGATATTTAACTGACTGTGATTGATAACTTAGTGATAGTTTATTTAGTATTCTTCTTCTAGTGTTATGGTTATTATGACTTATGCTTATTTTTACTCTTTCTTTCCTTGCAACATATTAATACAATCAAATACGGTTAAGGTTAGCTTGCCTTAAAGTTATGTTTAATCCTGCAATCTTAGTTTCTAAGGCAGTGTTTCTCAAACTGTGGGGCGCGCCCCCCTGGAGGGGCGCGATAAACCTGCAAGGGGGGCGCGAGCATATTGAAAATAAAAGGTTTAAAAAAATAATTTTTTGGAATGAAATAAAACAAAATGCTTTCTGAAAAAATAAAAAATACATATTTACACTGATATAATTTATATATATCATCTGGTTTTCCACTTTCAAAAGATTCCACTTCAAACGTTCATTAGCTATCTTTGATCCTAAAACCAAATAAGAAAAAAGACATTTTATTTGCTTTGCTGCAATCCCACGATGAGAGATTTTTTTATTACGTTTCTGTTAATCCGTAAGATACTTCTTTTGATTATAATCTCTTTGACCTTCAAACTTACTGTTATGTTTAACTCAGTCCCTTTTCTTTTAGGAAACTTGTAAATAATATTTTTCTGTTGCTTTTTTTTCCCATTTGAATGAGTTTTATGATTTATTGATGAGCACTTTGAAGGATTATTTGGCCAAGATGTATTTTATGAATATTCTGAAACATATAACGCATAATGAAAAACGTTTTACACAATTATTTTTCTAGAACTGACATCGATGTTTTCGTATCGAATACACATTTTACATGGGAGCGGTCGCATGAGGCGCTGAATCACTCCAGGTTCACGAAATTGTTAATTCTGGTAAAACTGTTTATTCGTTAACAGTGACCTTGACAGTATTCTCCTATTAGTAGACAGTCTTAATGGGAACTAAAATGAATTTGTCACATGTATGCCTCTTTTTTGAGAGTGGCAAACGTTTTTTTTACAATCAAGGTACTTGTTTTGATCGAGTTCCCTACACGACCACTTTTGTTCAAAAATATTTTCTATGAATATGCTATACTTTCCCCTATGATTAACTTTGTGGTTTTGATTGCTGTGTTGTACGACTTAGAATATAAAAAGAAATGGGCATCTGTGATCTCTATTGAAGGAAATTGAAACTGATCAAGCAATTGAAGAACCTGATGAAATATTGCATACTAATCGTGATAGCGAAAGTAAATATGAGTAAAGCGATAGACATGAAACGCTTGAGTTGAATAGAAATTTTCAAATGCTGCCTAAAGAACTCTATCAAGAAAGCTATGAAGCCATAAATGTAACTCTTCGCCTTGCCAAAAAGACATAAGCAAGAAAAGGTTCAACATGCCATTTGTAGATCATCAAAGAACAGCAAAATTACAATAATGTGAGCAAAATATGACAGTTTTGCTTGCAAATAACTTTCTTGTATTGTTAATGAAAAGTGTTTGTGATTTATGTTCTTTATTAAGGCCACGCACATTTGGAACAGTTTCTTTAGTTTTATTGGATTTTTTCTCAAATCATATCAAAGAAAAATACAAAGTCCTTGAAAGTAGGTAAGTATATTTTCTTTTAATTAAATTATTCACTGGAATTGTGATTTTTATCTTGTATAGTAAAAATAATTATAAAAAAAAAGGATTGGGGTGACTTAGTCACACCGCGTGATCATTAACGTTAACGTGGATTGGGCGCCTGCTCCCTGGTTAAAACATTTTGAAGGTTTCTCGCTTTAAATATTAAAAATAACACAATTATTCTTCTTTAGAATTTTACATTCATTTTCCTTATTTAATATTAATTCTAAATGCTAATTCTGTGAGGCTTAAAAT
>BMAV01002452.1:71287-89526 GCA_019973955.1 Trichonephila inaurata madagascariensis | reverse complement strand
TTTTTTTTTTTTTTTTTTAGTTAATTCGTCACATGCTATTACTTCCTTCAAATGAAGATGATATTTTTTTGTAAGAAAATATTTTATATCTCATCTGATATACTCTAAATTATTACTATGTTGTTATGAATGTTATTTTGTTTGTGCTGCAGAATGTAAAATTATCCAGTAAGGGGAAAAGCCGTAGTGGTAAATTTATTTTTATTTCTTTTTTTATTAATAATTACATACTCAGTGGGAAAGAATGCCGAATGATAAACTCTTTTTAAATTTCACTTCATTTAGGCATAAGATTTTGTTGGTTTAAGTCTCATTGCATTTCATTATGCAGGATTCACCTAACTTGGAACTCCTCGATCTTTAAAGCATTTGCCACCTTCCTTCTGAATGCATTTCTGAAAAACAAGAAAATTAGAATCACTTTCAAAATAGTAGTTTACGAGAGAAATACTGTTAATACAGAAATAAAAGTAAAAATTTAAGGGGGAAAATATTTTGTTTAGAGAGCGTTTTTCTTTAACCCGATTAAATCCTTTTTTATAACAAACGATATTTAGTAAATTACTTCGTTAATGATCAAAATGTTACACACACATACGAAGCTTTACACCTCCAAATTTATTAAAGATATTTAAAACAAATCTTTAAAAAATTTCAACTATTTCTCAAAATTTTTACTTTAGTGAATCAAAAAAGGATGGATTTGATTTTTATTTTGTCAAAATCTGAACCAACACAAAACTATTGGTGATGAAATTCGTAACTGGGAATCACGGTCACGCGAAGAGCATAAAACCTGACTCGCCAAACTTCTCACAACGCCAACAGACGGATTTTGATTTATGAATGCATTTAATGCGCACAGCCCGTAACTTGACATCTCCAGTCTCGAGTCCGCGGCCATGGCTACTTGGCTACCTCGACTTAAAAAAAATACAGAAGGAACGAGATGAAAACAAAAATACTTTTACAGTAGTATTACATACAGGGGGCCATAATTAAACTGCAAGTGCTCAAAAGGTGCTGGAGAGAAAACTTCCAAGAATCTTTCAGTGAAATTTGTTATCTACACGTTTCAAAACATGCACAAGTAAAATATGGAAAAAAAAATCCGCCATTTCCACCCAACAGATGGCGCTGTGCCATGTTTCAATGCTTATTGGCGGCATATATGCACATTTTAAGCCCATCGAACAGTATAAAAACACGACCACATTGAGTAGCGATGTACTACGGAGCGCCTGTGTGGGGATATGCAGCAGATTCAAACTTAAAAATTCTCGAGGTTGCTCAGAACTCGTTAATTAGGAATATAGTTAAAGCGGATCGATATACTAAAAATTCATTAATTTATAAAGATATTAAAGTTCTCCCCCTTAAAGCATATATCCACAAAAACTGGCTATTTCCTTCTTCAATAATCTTCCCAATATTGATAACGAAAATATATTCAGACTTAATAACTACTACCCAGAGCCAGATATTAAAAGACCTAATAGGATACTTCTAGACTTCTATAATCCCCCCTAATAATTAATCTAGTCACTCTCCGCGTGCGAGTGACCATGAAAATTGCTAAATTTCTCTTTCTTTAATTTTACTATATATATTTCTTAATTTCTTAAACTTAAATTCCTTCTTGGAATCCCACACAGGCTAGTATTCTAGATCCCTCCTTTTTGTACAGTTCCAACGCATCAGTGCAGCCAATAGAGTGCCTACTCTCCCAGGGCCATGGACCAATCACAACAATCCCACACAGTTCTCTTCAGGACATTCCCGCCGAAACCGAAAATACGACCCACACTGATCTAATAGCCACGCCTTCTTGCCACGAGCCAACAACCAATAAGGACACTTACTCTCAGCCAGGCCCTTCAACATCAGGCCACATCCACAATTTTGATATGGGATGGAGGAACGCTTCGCGTTCCGTATCCCAGAGACGTCCAGCGTAGTAGCGATGTTGAGAGAACAATTGATTCCAGCATTTCAAGAGAGACATTACTTAGAAACCGCGGTATTAATACACGACGGAGCACCCCCTCACATTGCTAAACCTGCTAAAAAATTGCTATATTTTTGGTGCGGACCAAGTCATAAACAGAGGTTTCGTAAACGCTTGACTCCCACGTTCCCCGGACCTTAATCCTTGCGATTTTTATATGCGAGGACATCTTAAAGATATGGTTTATAAATAACAACATGCTTCTGCTGGTGAATTGAAATCTAGCATAACGAGACACATGAGGTGTGTTACAACAGAGATTTTAAATTCGACGTGTGTTGGATCATGCTGTTTTACGGTTTCAGCATGTGGTTGGATCTGGTGGTTTGCATATTGAGTACATCATGTGATAATTTTATCGAATAAATAATGGTTTAATTGTTTTCCAGAGCGTGTTTATGGATTGTTTAATTTGTGATCTTAATTTACGTTGATTTTTGATTACATGATACTGTAAAAATTTAATTACTGAAGTGAATTGTATGGAATTTTTATAAACTGTAAGTGATTTTGATTGCTTATATACCTCTTAGAATGGCATAATGCTCTGTATATCGGTTTTGGAAGTTGCATATGCCACCGGTGAGCATTGAAATACGGTACAGCATCATCTATCGGGTGAAAATTTAGAATTTCTTTTTTTGCATATTTGATTTGTGCATGTTCTTTGAAACGTGTAGATACCAAATTTCACTGGAATATTCCCATTGGTTTTCTCTCCAGCACCCCTTAAACACTTGCAATTTAATTATGGCCACCCTGTAGAGAATAAAAATGTAATTGATTTCAACTGATAGTGTTTTATAAGTCAAAGGAGTTTATTTGCGCTTTGAAATTTTTTTCCCAAAAAAGTGAACTTATAATTAATTGCTTTTCAGATGCATGCGGAAGTAAATTTAATAAAAATATTTGTTTCGAACCCTGTTTTTGCAGTGTGATAAATACGAAAAGAGGAAATTAACGTTTTTCTAACGTTAAAACCTTTTTTATTTCCCTTTAACATTATTTAGAATGCAAAAAACAGAAAATTTATACACGATTTAAAAATACGCAATCAATTTTATGCAGTTCGAGAGCATACACATTTAATTTTCTCTTAAATATTATAAATGTTTTAGTAGTATCTTTGTATGAGAGTGGTATTAAATTAGTAAGCTCTTCACTGCGGTTATTTATAAATAACAAAATCAACTTTGAACACTACAAAAAGTATATAAAAGAATCTCCTAAGTAATTCCACGTTAATCTGTTCTCTCTTAGCTTGCATTTGAAGGTACAAAAACTCATAGTTTTGAAATTTTTAGGTAATGAATTAAACGGTGGCAGTTTCGTATTCTAACTTAAACTAAACATCAGTTGACGCTATTGAAATAAATACTTTACCTTGTATTCATTAAATTGTTTTGTTTCTTCAGAACTTAAGCTTGATTTCTGAAAAAGAAATAAATGTTACATCCAAATTTAGAAAAATGTACTCCGAATGTTTTGAGCACATATTAGTATGTTATCAGCTCATAAATGCAATAACCAAGTTTTTCTAGCTTTTTTCTTTATATACAATGACAAAAAGACATTTAGTCTCACTGATCTAAATTTTCATGCCCTCATTCCTTTCTTTTTCTTCTAGAAACTAATTTCTTGCTTTAACTTCTATTAATAAAATATTTTGGCTCTTCCAATAAAACAGTAAAGAATGTCGCTTGTAAAATATAAGCGAATTTCTCTTCATGAAAAATTTATTTATTAAAAAAAGAAAAAAAGAACAATTTAGAGGGAATAGAATAAAAAAAAAGAAATGATACAGAAAAAACTCCGTAAATAGAAAAATTCAAAATGCAAAGAAACAAGTATAACAGTAAAAAAATGAAAAAGGAAGAAAATAACTTTTTGAATGAGTCGTATAGATAATTTCACTTTTATTTACCTTTAGAGTAATTAATGCACAGACGCACACAACATTGGAAATTTCCTTTTTATTTAGCTCTAAACGCCATTACTTTGATCTATGCCTTGAGGTTTACTATTCCTCTCGATTACATTTTCATTTTTATATTTCGCACTTCTGTACAATATTTACAGTTTTGCTTAGTCTTTTAACTAACAAGGAGAGGGGACGACTTAGGAAATTCATTTGGGGTCGAGACTTGGTATAATAGTAGTACTCTTTCGGGGTGTTCAACCCTCAATGTAATTCCACCGAGTGGCTTCTCAATTCGGAGAAAATAGTCTTCGAAATTCATGCTTAGCTTTTATACATTTACATTTTTATTTCCTCCACCGACGCAGAGGCTCGATTGGCAAGACGCCTGCTTTCAATGCCGGCGGATCAAGTTCGAATCACGAGAGCAACTTTTTTTTCAATTCCTTTAATTTTTTTTAATTAAATAAATTTATTTATGAAAGGTTTATTAAATATTAAATGATATTTTATGTAATTATTTTGTATTTTATAAAGTAAAAAATAAATAAACAAATTTATTACTTAAATTATTTAAAATTAATTATTAATTAAAATTATTTAAAATTATTTTTAATTAAAAGTTATTTGAAATTATTATTGATTAAAAATTATTAAAAATTATTTAAAAGTTTTATTAATTAAAAATTATTTATTATTATTAATTAAAATTATTATAATTTTTTAAAAATTACTTAAATAAATTTATTAAAATTAAATAAATTTATTTAAAAAGGACTTATAAATGTTTCATATAATTATAAAATAATTAATTTAATAATAATAATAGTAATATATATTATAAATTATTTGATATTATATATAATATTTTATTTATAGTACATTGTATTTCACATTATAAAACTATTTGTAAATAATTTTTATATAAAGGTTAATTTAATATTTATTATACATTTCGTTATAGATATTATTCATTTATATAAAAATATATTTATTAAACATAATACAAATGCTTATATAATTACAGTAAGTTTTTTACTTTATAAAATACAAAATAATTACATAGAATATCATTTAATATTTAATAAACCTTTCATAAATAAATTTATTTAATTTTAAAAAATAATTAAAGGAATTGAAAAAAATTGCTCTCGTGATTCGAACTTGATCCACCAGCGTTGAAGGTAGGCGTCTTGCCAATCGAGCCTCTGTGTCGGTGGCGGAAATTGAAACTTAACTGTATAAAAGCTAAGCATGAATTTCGAAGACTATTTTCTGTGAATTGACTGGCCATTCGGCGGAATTACATTGAGGTTTGAACAATCTAAAGGAGTATTACTATTACACCGTCTCTCGACCCCAAATGAATTTCCTTAGTCAGCCCTTCCTTTGTAAGTATACGGATTTTTAATTTTATTTTTTATTTTAAGTGCAAGAAAAATTAACACAGAATGGTCATAAGCAATCATATAATTCTTTTTCTCCTTCCCCCCTCCCACTTGTGTAATATTTCCTTTGAATGAATATTTTTCACGCTTGGGTTCACGATTTGATTACACTAACAGATTAAGAATCATCAATAGTTGTTTTCTTACAAATGCATATAATTTCTGTTGGTTATAAATATAGTACGCCATTTTAGAAATCATGTTAGCAAAAAAAAATCTTCAGAAATGTTTAAAATTATATATGCATATTGTTTTTGTTTTTTTTTTAAGAAAAAAAATAGAAAATATGATTATTTTGTAAAAATAATTATACCATATCGTGGCGAAATAAATGATCTTTCCTTACTTATTTTTTGTCTTATTTTGATAGGAAGAATTGGTTGGCTTTTTTTAAAACGTCGAAAAATCGGAACTTCTCTAATCTCAATCCCTAAGGGCACTCGACGGAATAAAAAACCAACAGGGGTAAAACAAGGTTTTTAATTAATATCTTTTTAACTGATAGCAATATCGGAACATAAAGGGCTAAAACGGCTTCCTCAGATTATTCCCCGTCTTTTGGTACCTTCGGCGACTTTGTGCGTGGTGCAGTTCGTGAGAATATGGACGCACAGCAAACATAGATACATACATACAAACAAACATAAATTTAGCTACGAATTTTAAGAGTGTAGATGGTTATCTGGATAAATGTCATGATTTAAACTATGTAGTGCTTGTAAATTGTTTTTAAAAAAATTAATATTAATATCAATGATAGAAAGAACTTACCTCTGGCAGTTTGTCCAAGAAACATAGCAAATACTAAAAAGGAAAAATAATATTGATCAATTGATCCAACATATATTTAAAATATATTTTAAATATATTAAATTGTTGAATACAGCTTAGTACAAAATATGAGATTTTATTAAGGAAAGTAACTAAGACTTTGAAAGAAAATGCAGAAAATATTTCGCCAACTTTTACTGAGTTTTGAAAAGTATAGTTATAATTTTCGCTTTCAGTATTTATACCAGTATGTAAATTAAGAAATCTTTTTTAGGCAATTTCTTTAATTATTATTTTCATTTATTATAAGTGTGACGGGCTCATCACGCTTTCAACTAAAAACTCCTCTTGGGCTCTTTGTTGCCGAAAAGGTAAATTCTTTCCAACCAAATCCAGAAGCGAACCGTGATTATGCAAATTAAGAACCTTTTAAATAGCAGAAGTTTAGCGTAAGCATGGTGGCCTTTGGGAAGTGATTATGCTAGTCTGTGGTTAGGAGTGTTAAAAGTTATTCGACATTCAAGAGTTCAGCTATTCGTGCCAGAGCGTTCAAGTCAAGGTGGATACCTTTCCACACGAGATAAACCGCAACGCCATTGAGGATTCGAGTGAATTACTTCTTACCAGGATATAGAGGTAGGCTTGTTCAAATTAATACTAGGAACTGTGTATTTATTGAAGTTAGGAGTCGCTGGTAAAGTTAGATTTAGTGATCAGGGTCGCGTTTATTTGGTAATACGCATTGTATGTTTCTTCACCTCAAATCCGCTAAGTTAAAATATAAATATTATCATTGTATAGTGTTTAAGTTAAAATCTTAATAAAAAATATTAAGATTATGGCAACGCCTGGTTCTTCATTCACTCCCACACCTATAGGTCACGAGGATTACTTGGAAGTAGGGCATCACCAACCGGCTAATGCCTTACATAAGCATTAAAAATTTTATTAAATTTGGTTAAGGATTTGTTATAAAGATTTTGTTAGGCTTTCTTAATGATAACTATAAAAGTATATATTGGTGTTACTTCTTAAGATTAATTAGATAATAAAATACACAGACTATTGTACCATCCACATTTTACTATTTATGAAGGTAACTTGAGTGAGATAGCGTGAATGCATTAAGGATACTTAACCTTCGACTTGATTGATTGATTGATTGATTGATTGATACATTATTAAAGTCACACTCTAAGCAGGTGTCGGCAACCTATGGCACGTGTGTCATATTTGATACGTGGTACAATATTTAGTGGCACTCTGTCCTACTCTACAAATTTGTCACTTTTTAAGTAGACAGAACTTGAAAATTTTGAAAAGAAGTTTTTGTGTGAATTTTTCGATCTTCAGAATTATGGAAAGCAACGATTAAGGAACTACGGAAAAATCTGAAAGGTAACTCTAATGATTAATCGACAGCTAATTAAAATTATTTAATTAAGATTTAATTGCATGAGAGAGCTCTGCTTCCCAATTTTGGTTCTGTTTTTCTTGGGAACAGATCTTTTCTATCACATGAAAAATATTTTGAATCCACCAAGAGTTGTTTAGCTATTGAATGCTCAGAATCGTGTGTCAAATTGAAAGTCACAAATTGTACCCTTGATATGGGGATATGAAGTAAAGTGATTCAGGAGAGGTTCTCATTAAAGTATTTATTTAGTTATTTTTATTTAACTGTATTGATTGAAGAAATGCTTTATTTTATGTTGTTAGTTTCTTATTTCAAAATAAATATGTTTAAAAGATGCATAATATATAATATATGTACAATCATAATTTTTCATTTATGCATTGAAGTAATAATGATAGGTATGTTAAGTTTCATTATGTATATATATTGAAGGTATGTTAATAAATATCTGTAAATGATGAAAAATTAATATATAATAAGAATCTAAATCTATATTCTTCAGCACTACTTTCTAACTCAGCTTGTATTATTGTAGTAATTGAATTGTTTCAAATGCTGAACCCTGAATTACATTGGTAGATTGGTTATGCGAGCCACAGCTACAAGGTTGCCGACCTCTGCTCTAAATTGATTAATTCAACTATAGGCCTATAGGCTCGTAATTTTGAACTTCGGTCAAGTAACGAAGGATGACACTCAAACTGGCACACCACGATAACATGAGACATTTAAGCAACTGCAGATGAACACAAGCATTCCTCTATCTAAGCGATGGGACTTCAGTAACACAGGACATCAGTACGCTAACTTTCTGTTACGAGTTCGTGACCATGACAAATTGGCTCTCGAATTTTCAAAACTGGAAGTCAATAGTACATTAAGGGAATATTCATCTAAGCTCTATGATTCCTTTTTATTTTTATATTAAGATATCTGAAAGCAAGGATATGGTAATAAGACCAATACCAGAAGCGATAGAGCCGAAATGCATTTTACGATTAAACAGCTTAGTTCCTAAGAATTCTACCTTACATATATATATATATATATATATATATATACACTCTTAGACAAAAAAAATTAACGTACCAAGAAGGAGTTGTCAAAATGAAACGAAATTTTACATACGTAATGACATACTTTGTTATAAGTAAATGATTAGAAAAGCAAAGAAAAAGGATCATTTATTTCAGAGAAAAAGGAAAAAGAACGGAGGATTTAATACCCAATTGAACCCCCTCTAGCGAGAATGCATGATGCGATACGATCGGGCATACAAATTCTGTATGATGTCTTGAGATATTTCGTTCCATATTTGCTGTAACCTTGCCTCTAGTTCGTTGAAATTCGTGGGATACCCAACTCGCCGTCCCAAATGATTCCAGATATGCTCGATTGGAGACAAATCTGGGGATCGGGCAGCCCAAGAAAGGGTAGCAACAGTGTGGAGACAGTCTTGTGACATCTTGCCGCGTGAGGCCAAGCATTGTCTTGTTGAAAAATGGCTCTTGGGCGCCGTTGCATGATTGGCAACACATGTGGTTGCAGGATGTCATGGACATACTGCTGGATTGCCATGGTGCCACGGATCAATACTAGGGGTGACCGTGTATGGTAGGCAAAGGCACCCCATACCATCACACCAGCTGTAGGAATGGTGTGTCACTGTAAAGCAAAGGCAGGATTGAGGCGTTCACCATGGGGTCTCCACACACGAACACGAATGTCATCACTGCTGAGATTGAATCTGGATTCATAGCTAAAGACGAATTCGTCAACAAACACTGAAGTTTTCGCGTCAGACTGGCCACCTGATCGAAACATCTGAGGAAGCACCTCAGCGCCGCAGGTTGCGAAAACTGAGATGGGCACAATAGGCCATGGCCCTCTATGGGCTGTAGCGCCAGTGAGTTTAGTGTATGTGTGTGGCCCTTCTTTCAATCTATTAATATAATGGGAAAAGCATCCTTGGAAGCCGCTATTTTTTCAGCATGATCTATCTATGTATATATATACTGGAGTTGGGGCATAAGTCATGGCAACTATTTTTTTCTTGTAAATATGTGAACGGATCATAAATGTATTTGTGCCGTGTGGAAGTTCTGCAGGCATAGTGTGTATGCGGAACAACAGATGGCTCTGTGATAGCTGGTAGTAGTGCAGAGAGGTCTGTGAAATCAGTCAATTGGGGTGTGTCGTGAGAGATGGAAGTAACCCGTGGGGAGCTGCGCGTTTTCCTCAAAATAGCTTTTCTCCGAAGGATTAATGCGATGGAATGTCACAGTGAATTAGTGGAAGCCCTTGGGAATAATGCCCTACCATAGCATAGTGTAGCATGGTGGATGGAAAAGTTTCAGCAAGAACATGTGTCAACTAGTGATGAGCAACGTTTGGGTCTACCGGTCAGTGTGCAGACCGACTAGGCACGTGCCCTCGTCGAGCAGCTCATAGATGAAGACAGACGATGGACGCTACTGGAGTTAAGAGAGAGGACAAGTGGCATCGAGAAACGCACCATCAACAGGATATTGCGTTATGAGCTACACATACGCAAAATCGCAGCGCGGTGGGTACCGCCTGCACTGACGGAACTTCAAAGGTGGTTGCGCTGTGCAATATGCTCAGAATACCTTGCACGCTGGCAACAGGACAGAGATCAATTCTTATTACGAATTATCGCCATCGATGAGTTTTAGGCCAGGGCATACGAAACAGAACTGAAACGTCAGTCCGCGGAGTGACGACATGCTGGATCACCAAGTAGGCAAAAGGTCCGTCAGAATCCTTTTCCAGTCAAATTGAAGGTCATCGACACGTATGACGTCAGGGTGCTCATTTTCAGAACAGTAACCGCACAGTACTACAGGGACTTCCTGGTGCGACAGGCATAACGTGGTGTTCGGGATAAACGTCCGGATCTTGTGGACAGTTCACTAATCGTGCACGACAATGCAAGACCATTTAAAGCAGAGTGTGTACGGCAGTTACTCCGACGTTGGGGATGGGAAGAATTGGAGGACCCACCGTACTCTCGAGACATTTCGCCTTGTGATCTCATTCCCAAGATTAAGGAACCAATACGTGGTAGGGGCGGTTTGCAACACGAGAGGACACTGCTAATGCTGTTCGCCAATAGGTGACTCGATTCACACATGGTGCGGCAAATGCTGAGTCTGATGGTATTCAGAGCGTCCCACATCGTTGGCAACGTGTGTTTACACTAGCAGGAGACTACTTTGAGAGTCTTTAGGCCTAAATGTGTCATCTCAACTTTATGTGTACTGTGTTGTCATTCTTTTGAAGGCTATATTGCCCTGTATACTAACGTAACAAATTAGTGTGTTACGATATTTCAATGCTACTCTCTCTCTCTCTCTCTCATTGTGCACACATGTATGTAGTTAACACCTTGTCCTTTCATCTGTATGTGTCACATTTTCCTACCGGACTGGTATTTTCTAGAAAAAAAATAGTTGTCATGACTTTTGCCCCAATCCTCGTATGTATTTTTACCGTTATCTACTTAGCAGTGGACAATACTTTTAAAGCAAGGAAAAGTATTAACTTTTAACCATTGCGTAACGGGATTTGGAGTTATGTATACGACGTTATGCTAAATAAGAATTTATAAAAAACGACGAAATTGATAATTTCATAAATGATGAGGTTACGAGCCCTTTAAATTCTATTAAGTAATTTAAGTTTTTCCATTGATTTGTTATTTGGTATATATAAAACTCCTAATTGTTCTAAAATTAAAGCAGCTTGGTACCAGGATGAAAAGGATTTTGATCTAGAATTCTTTTTGAAGCTTCGAAATAAATTTTTTCAGTGATTGCAGCCGTATTTGTGTCTAAAATACTGCACACGAATGCGTTTATTCTAGAGAAAAGCTATTTAACCATTGTAAAATAAGAGCAGGCTAATTCAGAATAAATCGACAAAATAACTGCATAATGTTCCTTACCTTATTAAATACATCCTCTGATCCGAACAAGTTTTGGTTCTCAGTACATTTGTTCAAAGTGCCACCAGGATAGTTGTTTTTTATGCACGTGTGGAATTCATCATCCAACTGAAATATTATATGGGATTAATATAAGAAACACATCGGGTTTTCTACAAAAATGAAGAAGCATATAATTTGTATACTTTGATATTAAATTCGTACTCTCTCTGTAACAGGTCTATTCGCGAGCCTCCTAATAATCCTCTTGGGGAAAATATGTTTCTTTTAATATTATTCTATTGAAAACTTTCTCCCGAACAAGAAGATGTGGTTTATGTAAATCAAGGGTTATATTTAATCATTAACCCTTAGATTCGAGATAGAGAGAGAGGTTAGAAGTTAGTGATTAACGTAAAATAGTAGAAAACTAATCGAGAATGACTTGCAGATTTATTACTTAATATTTAAGATTGATAATTGACGATTTAGTCAATAATATATATTTGAATTAGAATAATATCGACTAAAAGTCGACTAACTCTGAACGGAATTACGATTATTTAAAACGTATATTACCAAAACGTTCCAAAAGTAAGTGATTCAATTCATAATTAAATATTAAATAACTCGTCACCTCACTTTTGCTCCGATACTTTATAATAGATTCATTTCTTAGCCTGAGTTGTTGAGACTTGTTACAGGATGAATAAACTATATTTGTTTTGATTATGGCTGGTCTTCATTCTAACTCCCGAACACCGATGGATTTAAGAAGAAATCCATCACAGTACTAATACAATATATACTTTGTTACTGTGGGTTCGATTGGATATTCTATTCACAATTCGCAACAATAACAGGTTTGTAATACAAAAAAGAATGATAGTAGAAAGATACCTAAAACCCAATTACGTTTCTGATGTTTTGTATTCGAGCTCTTTCAGTTGTGCTGAATAGTATGTCTTCTGTTCATTTAATTTGAAACATAATACAAATACAGAGTTCCTTCAAATTAGTTGGGCAATTTCGTAAGTTAAGAGCTTTTAAATTATTATCGATCTGGCAGCGGAATTTACATCAAATCGCAAGATCTATTAGGCCCTGGTTCTCTTGCATCTCTTCCAAATGGAAAAGAGATTTGGATACTGTCTGATAGTAGAAGTGCAATACAGCACTTGTCCAATTGACAAAGTGTGAGAGATAATGTTGGAGTGTCAATACTCAACAAGTTAAAATGACTTTCCACATCACATAAGATTCATCTGCAGTGGATTCCCTCCCACGCAGCTCTAGTGGGAAATGAGATTGCGGACACTTTAACCGAGTCTGGCGCTTGTGAGGCCCAAAACCGTCAGCTCCCCTCCCCTTTTTGAAGATTTTCTCAAAAAGTATATACCAGAATATGACCGTTTGTATTGTCCCCCCCCCCAGGGTACCATTGGTATAGGTGGTCTCGTCCTGGAGGCTCTCTATATCACGGTTTTAATAGACAGGAACAAGCTATTCTAGCTCGCTTTCGAAGTTGTCACATTAAATCAATGAAATTTTCCGAATGATCCAAGAGCTTTAAAGTGTGTACCACCCACCCTTGCTGGTGTTGGGTTATTTGATAGTGTACGGTGTGACGAGGCCTGTCACTTTCCCTTAATTGTTAAGATTGGTGCCAACAGACGTGGGAAAATTCCAGACGTTTCCCTAATTGCTGGGAAAGAATTTCGTAACTGGGTGGTCAGAGATTTGAACCCTCTTTTCGCAGGTTGTCCCAACCGTCGAAAAGAGACGCTGTAACATTGTGCTTTCGTTTTCTCACGATTCGGTGACGACAGCGCGTCTGAGAACTTAGAATATAGGCGGAGACAGACTCCCGATAGGCGGCTTCCGAACAAGAGATCAAATGGGCTCCAGCATAGGTGACCTACGAACAAGAGATCAAAGAAGCAATTAGGAGGTGAGGGTTCGTGAGAGACGAGAGGTATATAAGGAGAGTGAGGGAGTACGAAAAGGGACTGGATTTGAGGGAACCGTTTTGAGGCCCCTCCAGCAAGAGAATTTATCAGGGTGAGGTCCCTTAATCGATAGAGAAAACGATAGTGAGTCCACGAATTACGGCGGATTCCGAACTGTGGTTACTTGAATCTAGGACTGTCTGGGGCCCCATCAAAGAGAAAGAAAGCGATACTGGATCCGCGAACTAAGGGGGATTCTGAACAGGAGAAACTACGTGAGAGAACCGGATTGGAGGCTTCTCCAGCTAAAGATTTGTGATACATCTATACGTGAGTCCGCGAAGTAAGGCTGTTTTTGGGAACCGTGGAAATTGCGAAGGAGCATCTACAAGGCGGATTTGAAGCCAGCGAACTCACCCAGATTCTGTGTGGAATTACCGAGAGTGAACCCTTTTTACATATCCTATGTATAAGATATACTTTTCTCTAGAGTGTCAATTTATGTCATTATTTTATGCGAGAGATATGAGACACTGCAGCGAAAGATACTCGAAATCTGTGGACCCTTTTGCTAATTAATTGTGATAAAGTATTTTTTGACGATTTTCTTACTGAGAAATAAATAGTTTATTCTCCAGAGCTGTGTGAAGTCATTACAACGGCATCATGGACCTGGTCTAGCACTGATGGTCAATGAGGGCGCGCAACAACAACAGAGCTTCCAAAATTTTAAATGAATTTAACCCATTTAAAGTCAGACTAATAGCAAAATATCTTAATTTTATTCATAGATGACGTTAGGTTGTGACATCTCACGCGTCCTTTCTCTAACATAACCTCTGTGTTCTTTGACGGCCACGATTAATGGCAAATCTTTTCCAACCCAAATCCAAGAAGTGAAACGAAGGCTAGATGCAAATAAGTGAACCTTTAAAAGGATAGAAGTTTTAGTGAGCGCGATGGCAATTTAGAGAAAGTTCAGTTCAGAGAAGATAGAAGTGTAAACAGACGGCTTACCTAGAATCCCGTAAATCTCGCCATTCAACCAAGGTACATACCATTGTATGCCTACTTGGAGAAATATTTGAAGTGGATTCGACGTTGCGTATTCAACCAAGGTAGGAAGATTATATTCTGAACGCGAATATATTATTGAGATTGAGAGTAGGCGGATATAGTATAATTATATGGATAAGTGATCTAATTGCGCGATCTGTGTTAATTCAGACTACGTGTTTTGGTTTATTCTCACTTATAATATAAGTTTATTCGATATCTAAGTAATCTAAGTTAAATTCTTAATAAAAGTCATATTAAGAATTCTAAAATGTCTCATCATTTCGAGAATCCCACACCTCTTAACTTACGCTAACTCCAAGACATGGTCTACGAAGATCGACTATGTCGCAAGGTGTCATAACTGACGCTACCTTTTAGAGAGCGGTAATCATTCTTTGTTCGGCATTACAACAATAAAGACGTACAAAAGTGCTGAAAAAGTGAAATGCTGACATTGGTTTCAAGAAAATCATTCTACTGTACAATTACGACGAAATTTTGTCCAAGAAAGAAAACAAAAGCTACGAGAAAAGGTACTTTTGTGACATGGTATCGAATCTGCACGGCAATTTATCTGATCGACGGAAACATATTGATAAATCTGTGGCAAGAATGGCTTGCCGATGGGACATTTATGGAGTAATGAAAGGAAGCCACATCTAACATTTGTGGTATGGTTAACTTGGACTATTACAACAATATGTGTCCGCAGCTTCACTTGTAAGTAAAAAAATACTTGAATTCCTTCTACAATTAGGATTTTTTTTTTACATCTATCCCCACATTTTTTCCCCTTTCTATTTTCTTGAAAATTGCGTTTACCTTCATTTCTCAGTGACAATATAGTTTCTTTTTGGAACGTGTTTAAAAATCTGTAGTGGACTCTGAGAAAGAGCAACAGAAACAAATACAAAGTTCAGTTTTTAACCGGAACGTTTGTCTTTCAATAAACTCTATCCTGTCTTGTTCACCATCAAAGTGTTCAAATGAACATACGGTGGTCTTTCAATATTTTATAGTCTCCTGTAAATCTATTAATTTACATAACTATATTTACGGTTAGTACTATTTTCAGATTAATTTTCGTCACATGATGTCATGGTTTCTGTTGGGATATCTTTGCATTTGTTTTTCGTAACAGAATTGAACTTTTTCAAATAAATTCTCTCAGAAAAAGCGTATTCTTTCAAAAATTAACTTAATGTGGAGCAGAGAATAATTAAAAAATGGGTTATCATTAAAAACTATTCTAATTGTTTGGAAATATTTCCTTAAATCTGGTTCGACTTCATCAATCATTAAAAAAATTAGGAAAAGAGATTGATGAGCGTTTTACTTTTAAAATTCAATCATATGAAGAATGGGTACTGCAATTACTTTAAAATATGAAAACATTTATACTAATTTAAAATGCCGAAATGCAAAAAGGTCATGCTGTGAAAAAAACTATTAATTTTGCTGTATCATAAGTACTTAAAAGTACGATATTTTTTAATATTAAATATTTCTTTTAAGAGTGAAGAAAAAAATTGCAATATGAATCAAAAGTCGGGAAAGTTTTATCATATGTGCTTAGGAATTCTAAAGCGTTATCGAATATTTTAACTAAATTTGTTTATATTACCCGCTTTGGAAATTTCTTAGTACAAGCTAAAAAGTTGTCACATCGTTCTTGATCACCAGCTGTGTAAAACAAAGAAAATGTTCATTAGAAAAGATTTTTTAAAATATATTAAATTAAATAAGTTATTAATTAAAAAACTATAAATGGGCAAAATATCATAAGAAACAGGTTTGAATGGAATGAACACAAAACATGTTCACACACAAAATTATTTGAATTAGGGGCAACATTTCATGAAATCACTCTCCCAAACTTTCAAGTATTCTACGGACTAGAAGAATAAAATTATTTATGTAATTTTTTTCTCCCAGTGTCTGCTATTTTCTAGACTTAACACTTCTAGTAAAATGTTTCGAAACAACGAATTGACAAATATCATTCAAAGCATTATTTATTGATAATTCGAAATTTGTATTTGTAGCAGTGTGCTGTATCCATCTTTCTTACAAGCCTAATTTAAAAAATAGAAAGCTTTTATAAAGAATCTATGTAACCGACGCAGGTGTAGAAACAATACAAACATTTGAAATAATATTTTTCTAAATTTCTGAAACACTTTTTGCATTTTGGATCGTCTCAAACGTACATAAATGATTTTTAAGAGACAAACACACCTTATTGTGAGATAAAAGATACGAAATACATGCAGGGTGTCCCATCAAGACCGGATAAACTCTGCATAGCCAGATTGCTTGGAATACAATGCAATGTTCAAATAACTGTACATCTATGATCCATAGTTTACGATACTATGGTATTGCGAACTTTTAAATAGGAAGATGTTTAAAATGCCACTTCCACATATGGAGGTATGCAACGTGTCTAGGGAATGGCTGACTGTACACGTTCCAGCAGCGTAACGTTTACAAAAGTACACGTACCTCGGAGATGAGCGTTTAAGTCTGTTATTGAAAGCACTGAGTCTCGTTAAACCAACCCCTTAACATGGCTCCACAGGAAGACCACATCTAAAGGGGCCACATCTGGAAATTGTGGTGCCTTTAAACAGGACTCCCAATGTATAATCCAGTGACCTGTGTATTCGATACTCAGCCATGGAGAGCTGAAATGCACCTGAGCTCCATCATGCTCGATGCCACTAATTGTATGCTATCTTATGGTATTAATTATTGCATCATAATTAAGTATATTATGAATGAAATAAAATTATATCCATTTCAGAAGGTGAAAATATTAAACATCTTTATTCCGTTCCTCACTCCATTATTATGTTACATTTCTAATAGCTGGGTTTTACAGTTCTGAGGCAACTCATTAAATCCATCATCGAATTCTTTCATTACCAGATGCAACAAATAAAAAACTACTAATCTGAATTAAAAAAAATATAAAGACATAAATTATTTCTCTGACAAATATAACTAAAAACACTACTCCCAACGAAGTTCTCGTTGAAAGAGGAATAACATGCCTAAGCTCACATCTGCTTTCCTTCGTCCATCAACGCCTGTTACTACAATCTAAGACATCGCTTAATACATCAAGGATAAATATCACGTATACTGTCCTGTGAGCCATTGAGGCAGCAGATATGGTTCGATAAATCTATGTCCCACACATTTACAGACCAGTGATCTTGCTGTCTCCCTGACCGGATTGTATGACGATTTGTGCTTGACTACATATAGCTGTTGTAACTGTTGAAAAGTCAATGTCATGTGAATTGTGCTTCATTCATCCCCGCAAAATACCCCACCTTGAGACTACAATAAAGCAACGCAACTCTAATTATTATTCTGTCTTCAGGAGTGAGTTAATTACGACTGATATAGGTCTTGATGCTATCATGTCTTATAATTATGATTCTGAGGAACTATAAATTCTATCGGACATCCACAGTGCACTAAAACATCTTAGTGGCTGGTCCTTCACAAACAATGAAACCAGTGTTCCTATTCCGCTCAAACTGAAGAACAACTCTCAGACCCACGATGTCCACCTCCAATGGATCCCATTGCATGTTAACATTAGAGAAAAAATAAGGTCGCTAATAAACAGACCAAAAGAGTAGCGAGATTAACGTAGCTACTGGAAATTCGCTTTCTTATCAAGAACTAAACTCAAATGAAAGATCTAAA
>BMAV01002452.1:27794-62269 GCA_019973955.1 Trichonephila inaurata madagascariensis | reverse complement strand
AAAAAAAAAAAAAGAATTGTGGGGTGCATCACTCCCCGCGACCATTAACGTTAGTATCGAGTGCACACCTGATCCCGGGCTTTCTCGCTTTAAATATTAAAAAAATAACACAATTGTTATTCATTAGAAGTTTATATTCTTTTTTATTACTTAACATTTATTCTAAATGCTAATTCTGCGAGGCTTAAAATTACAGTTCGTTCAAAACCGTTTATTATATGAGTATTGATTTCAATAAATCATTTTACATTTTTGTATACATTGTCATGCATTTGGTTTTACTCTCCTTACAATTAAGCTATTATATCAAGAATAATATATTATCATTTTTTAAAAAAATATATAAACTCGTGTTATATATATAAGAGTGGGTACTTCAGAGAGTATAAGAACAAGTTTAATAATTATCAGTGACTTCCATGGGCTTGTCTTGCAGAGCAAAGTTTTTCAAAGGAAGGCTAAAAATTAGAAATAGACACTCAGAGTTATTTTTTGATATTTAGCTCAAATCTATATTTTGTCTTCAATGTAGCCATCGCGGAAAATCTGGATTCACAAAGGTATGCTGTTAAAAATGGTAATAATATATGAAAAGCTTTTGTTTTCAGTGCAGAAAATTTAGCATCCACCTCTATCCAGAATTCAAAGAGTGATTTATTACAAAATTGCCCTTTAATTTCGTCACTGGATGTGAAATCTATGATTTGGCAGTTGAGAGCCCTTCTGAAGTACTTTGAAATGGATCCCTAACCCATTCGTAACTTGCTATCTATTTGCCCTCGCCTGTGTACTTGTTGATGCTTTATTATCGTCGAATGCTCTCTGCGATTTAAAAATATATCTATGATTTTGTTTTAATCCACTGCCGTAAATACTTAATACCGTTAATTATAATTAACGCGTGAATTATGAAATGTACATTCAAGAGAGATTCGGTAGCTAATCGATTCGGCCAAGACTGACTAGAATTGTACGAAGTACAGCATTTTTACATGTTTTGTGCAGACGTCTGTTAGGTTGCCTAGACTCACATGTACGTTCGCGAGGATGCCATATGTAATGGATATGATAAAGAGCAACATAGATTAGGCTATTTTTTATATAATGGCATTTGTACTTTTAGAAATGGATCTTGAAGGAAATAAATCTTTAATTAAATATTATTTCTCAATCTGTTTCAATTTAAAAATTAGAGAGAAAAATAAAATAATTAACCTATTACTTAAAAGTATATATATATATATATAATTTACTTAAAATATATATTACTTAAGAGTAACATGTATAAAAAATTTAATACTTATCTTATTAATACTGAATTAAGAACAAGTTTAATAAGTATTAGCGACTTCCAAGGGCTTGTCTTGCAGAGCGAAGTGTTTTAGAAATTGACCCTTTGAGTTCTTTTTCTATATTTAGCTGATATCTATATTTTGTCTTCTAAGCAGCCACCGCATTTTGCAATATGTTCCAATTTAAAAATCAGAGAAAGGAAAAATAACATAATAATTTTATCCTATTACTTATTTTTTTTTTGCTTAAAAGTAACATATACAAAATTTAATACTTATGTTATTAATTTGTACGGTTTATAATTAAGATCGTGTATTGTAGCTTTAGCGTCAAAGGGCATTATTATTGCATTCAGTAATTTATTAATGTATAAGGGGGGCGCGATAAAAATTGTGATTGAAAAGGGGGGCGCCAGTATTGAAAGTTTGAGAAACACTGCACTACATTCATGGGCTATGATAAATGATATACATACTCTGTTTCTCATAATTATATGTATAGGAAAGGCAAAACTTATTTTAACAAGTTGCTGGGAACCATAAGGGGAAAATGTATTACTTTATTTTCTAATAGTTTCTTAATAGTTAAACATATTTTAGTTACTGTAATTACATGGGTGTATAGTTAATATTAATGAAATAATTTAAGTTTTCTATCTGTGATTAGAAATATGTTTAAAAATTACTTGTAACAAATTCACAATTATAAGGATAGTTTAATTTTCTATTAGTGTAAGTATCAACTATGGTGTTTTGTGAGACTTTTTTTCATAGCACGACAAATTGCTTTCTGTGTGGAATACTTTGAAAAACCCTTTTTCAATTATTCTAGTTGAATTCAATCGCAGATTGCACAGATGTTATCCTCAAACATTTTGAATGAATTACAAGAGTCATTTGCATGTACTTTTATAATTGGTTATATTTCTAGAAATTTTATATCCTTAGGAATAGAAAAATAGATGGCTATGACTTGATGACCGTTGTCATACTGATGTCTCTAAATTCAAAGAACTTTTACTGAACTAGAAATTGTGACAAAACCTATTTATTAGAAAAAAATAAAATTATTAACTCTATAGGTTAGCTCAGAGGTTATCAAATTTTTTTGTCTCATAGACCCCTCTCCATGTTTATCGGTTTTTTGTAGACCCCTAATTACCTAATAACGAATTTTTGAAATTTATCAACTTAAATGCTTTTTAGACAGCAGGTATAGAGCTATACTTAGTTTAAAAGATTTAAATTTCTAGTTATAGCGAAGTATATAGTTTAAAACCTAAGACACACGCATGGTTATTAATTTATAATTTAATTATACATAAAATAACTGTTACATAAAATAAATGAGCTACAAACAAATGCTTTTAACGGGAGGGATGAATCTGGTGCTTCCAAAATTGCCGTGTATGTGTGTGATATCCGTTTCTAAACTTTACTTTAAGATGTTCTTAGTGCCTATTCCGATCAGTTGCTCTTGTAATATGACATTTGTTTTTCCTTTCAACGTGACCATATTAATTCATTACCATACTCAAAGCATTCTCAAACCTAGTTTCAAAATCTGAATAAAGGGCATTTAAATGTTGAACGCAAGTTAAAACGTCTTTTTCTTGGCAGATTGTGTGTGACAAATTGAGAAACTAATATTGGACTTCCCCAATATTTGAGAAACGCCGAAATGACGGTCCTGAAAGAACATATTGACTTCATTAAATTTAGTATATAAATCTGTTAAATAGGTAAATCTGGTTTCTATTTGATCAAATTTTCTTTTAAAGATAAAAGTCATGATCTAGTTTAATGAGAGTCAGTGTCGTAGACACCCATTTACATCCTATGGACCCCTAAATCCTTTTTTCGCTAACATGGACCCCTTGTTGGCTGTCATAGACCCCTAGGGGTCTTTATAGACCATTTTGGGAATCACTGGATTAGCTCACATATACTTGTAAGTTTATGAGTGTCTCAGTATTTAGATCAACTAACACGAGCACTAAATACGTACTAACTGCATTTTCAATTGTTCTTATATACTTTCAGTGAAAATGGTTTAACACGAAACTGAAGGGACTGAAGTATTTATTCATGATAAAAGATGTTTGTGTTAAAGAATATTGCGAAAGAAAAAAATGAACGAAATTAAGTTTAATAAAGCTTATTTTGCTTACATATATATATATATATATATATATATATATATACATGCATTTAAAAGAAATCATTGAAGCTAAAACATTCGCAAAAACAGAAAAAGGAAATACACAATTTTAAAATTTTTTGAAAAACCAAACACTTACTGAGTTTGTGGAAGGTAATCTGATATTTTTGTTTGCATTGTCTTTTTTAGCCTGAAATTGTCTACAAAATCGTTCGATGACAATGTGTTTCTAAATAACTGAACATACTTTTCATAATATTCCTCACTTTGGATGACGTGGGATAAGAAGCTAAATTCATTTCATTTTCATTTTCAGAATCTGCATCAACATTATTATTTAATTTTTGAACAAACTCCAAGATGCGTGCCATAATAAATTGGGTCTGTAAACTAGCGTGTCCTACCAGAGGGCGTGAGCATGTTGAAAATAAAAGATTATTTTTTAAAAAAAATGTTAATTTTTTGAAAGGAAGCAAAAGAAAAAAAAAACATTCCGTGGTAATAAATAAAATACATATTTACATTGATTTATATATATATATATATATATATATATAATATGCTTATAAATATATCAGTACTGCACAATGTATTTCATCATTAATTCACCAATACTATATTAATAGGCTAAGTTAATATAAGCTAATTTACACATGCGCTTGTCATCTACAAAATCATATGCAAAATTTAATACTTATGTTAATAATTTGTACGGTTTATAATTAAAATCATATTGTAGCTTTAGCATCAAAGTACATTATTATTGAATTCAATACATTGTTATTATATGGATGGAGGCGCGATGAAAATTATGATTGAAAATTATGTCGCAAATATTGAAAGTTTGAGAAGCCCTGCTGTACACACATTATCGTGATATATCGCAACGAATTCTTCAGATGGTACAGTAGCACAGTTGAATTCCTCTGTAGTTTTCTGTGTTTTGTTCATTCTCAGAAGGGGAAATCTTTTCACGTTAAGTGATTTTTGTCTCGTGTTAAGAGAAAGATAAATAAATGCATGAAAATACATACAGTTTGCCGGAACCGCTGTATTATTTCGTTTTAACCGATATTTAACCTTAAGCGTTTTGGCATTAAACATATTTCACTGTATATGTCGTAGGGAACTGATAAAATTAGGGATTTCATCAAATGATCAATTCACACAAGATGTTAAAATATTAACTCTGTAAGGACTTACTTTTCATTAAAATGTCTTAGGATACTTATGTGAATGTCGGTTAGCCGTTAAAAAAATAAATTGCTCAGAAAAAAAGAACTATTTGCAACAAACATTTAATAAAGATACTGAATTTAGCCCCAGTTATATTAAAGTAGCTGATCAAAATAAAAACAACTGATCTAACTTTAACATTGATTGTTATAACATTCATTTAATTACTCTACTCATCCTACTTTTTTTATTTAAAAAGGCAAGGCATAATAATAGTGTTTAAATTTTCTTTTTAATTGTGTTTAATTAATAATTATTTTTAGTTCGTCTCGTATATATCTTCTAAGCAGTCTTTTACAACCATTAAAAGAAAAAAAAACATTCAATATACATACATATATATATATACATATATATATATATATATATATATATTTTTTAAAAATAATTATTCATATAAATCACAGAATTTCTAAAATTTCAATCTTATCTTAATCTTTAAACCATAACAGCGCCGTGATATATCAGAAAATAACTTATAGGCTTTAAAGAGTTTTGCCTAAGATTTTGTTTGCAATTTAAGATATTTATGAATTACAATTTACAAAGTGTGTAAGGAAACTAAGTATCGTTTTGGAAACTCTCTTGTAAAAAAAGTTTATTTGTTCATGAAAGAACATGCCGAAATCTATTTTTCTGCACAGGTACTACCATAGTTCCGACATAGGCCTCATTAGGAAACCAGCTTATGTACCTTCTTGAAAGAGATATACCGGCAGTGAAGAGAGTTGAATTTTGTAGAAGGTCATCACAAAATAACTTTATTGTGAACCCTCTGTTTTCATGGATTTTCTCATTTAGTTTGTCATCAAAACCGTCGTTGATAAGAGAATGCCACCACTCCGTGCTTGGTCAAAAAAACTGAGGAGCCCATCATTGAATTTTTGAATCCACTTTCTCACCATTCCCACATTCTCTCTGTAGGGGTTTTCATCATAAGTCTACTAGTAGACGATTAATTAGAAATGGCTTAACATTCCTTTTCAGAAAATGTATTACAGAACACACTTCACTGTGTGTGGGATCGGTAATCATCTTAAATATTTTGAAAATTTTCTAACACGTTTAAAAACAACACAATCCAACTGTAATGGAACACCACCACTGTATTTGTGATAGAACAAAACGGTACTTTGTTTCCACACACGCCACGTATATATAGGTTACAGGTATTTATTTCTTTGCTGGTTTGATATCATGTTTCGTTTCCATTGTGAGACTTTTTTCACTTATAACTTATACTAATTTGCACGTAGAAAATTTCTTTCTTTAAATCTTTGATATTTACTCACGAAATTATATCCTTGATTCCAGAGCGTGGACAGGTTGCTGAACTTAGTTCAAATGCGTTTAGAGAGATTTATTAATTTTGCTATACAATGTTTTTACCCTTTTATCAGTTTTATATTCCTTCAATGTATGTACTCGTATATTATAAATTATGTAAATGAATTTTAATGTCAATATTCCTATACAAAAAAATTTGAAATATCTGCACTGGAAACAAAACATTCAATATTTCTAAAAAGTATTATTAATATACTTAAAAACCATAATAATGCCAAAGTAGATTCATCATTTTTTATATTTGGATTATAATCAATATTGAATGCTAAAATGTTCTAACATACTAAGACAAAATACAAATAATCTCCTCCAGGTTCACTTAATTTCTGGATTTTGAATTAAAAAATGTCAATTTTTCGTATGCTTTTTTCTATTCAAACATGCATTTTTTTAAACATAATATCTCCATTCACATACAAAATTAATTTCCTATATATATATAAATTAATGTAAGAAAAATATATTTAAATAAATAAATTATCTGTAAAGTTCGTTCTTTGTTTGACAGAAATCATCAGACCTAAGAACCAATTCACACTAATTATAAATATAAACATTAGAATACCTACTTTTTATGTTGAAGTACAAATTTTATTTACATATGTTGCAATTACATACATGATTATGAAATTATTAATCAAAATTTGATCGTGTATGATAAATTCGAAATCACGGTACTGCATATAACCCAACATCGCGATCTGGACAGTAGAGTTTTGTTTCTCTTCTTACATTCTTCCCTTTTTACTGTCTCCCTTTAAATAATTCTCGCTCATGTACGATGATTTTTCTACTCTGTTGGGGAAATCTAGTCAACAAAGTGTATTTCAGACAAGAGGGAAAGAGAGAGCTCAGCTGAAGAAAGTTCTCTTTTTGCAGGAACTTCCACCGAGTGATACTTTTCAATTATTCGAAACTATAAAAAGCACTTTCAGGAAAGACAAATTGTGTGCGCAGTGTAAATTTTCTCAGTGCCCGCACTATACTTTGGATGAGCCAGAAGTTACGTTTCGTCTGTTCAAACTCAGCTCGGGAAAAACCGAAAAGGGATTAACATTAAAATTTTATTTTGTTCACAATCAAATCACTTTGATATTTTAGGAGTGTATAATCCACAACTATATTTAAATATTGAAAATTTAGTCTCATCACCCACAGTTTAATTCAGTATAACTACTCAATCTTGAACGAACCATATTTGATCGTGTCCATTGTTCAATGTTGCAATAGTGTTTGTTTAAGTTTAATGAACAATGTCTGACATTTTGTCTTTAACCACATACATGCCTAAAGGATTATTGAAGACCAAGTTTTCGTTTGAAAATTACTATCATATGTGCTTAAAAGATGTAATTATTTAAAAAAGTACAACGCTATTATACTTAAATCGAAGGAGTGTTTCTAAAACAATATTCTTATGTGTAAATCAAGCTACTTCGTCTAATTCTCCCGTATGGTTGCTGTGAAATACTTCATCACAAGATATATTACAATTTAATATGAATATTTCAAACAGAAGAAAAAATACATTTTATCTATCCATTAATGTGTCATTAACTACTAATTACTTCTCAAACGTTTGATCCAGAGCATTTCTTGAAATACTTTTCATTTTAATATTATAAACAGTAAATAAATATCTTAGCTGATTTGCAATAAATAAAAATTGGAAATCGCACCGAGAGTAATAAATAGATAATGTAGCGGTGCAGAAGGATCCTTAGGAGTGGCTCAACTCCTGACTAAAATAACTTAGAAGATATATTTTTTTGATAATGAAGAAGTAATATATGTATAGAAATATATATATACATTTATTATATATAAAATAACAGATGGCAATATTTTATCAGAAACAGTATTTATATAGCGTTAGATGTTATAATATTTCTTTCAATACAAGATGTTTATCAAATATTTCATGAAATTCTGAATTTTACGAGTATAAAGTTTGTACGAAATGCATGAATAAACAATGCATAAAAGCATATGTTTCTTGATAAACAATGACCACAGTAGTCTAGTAGTCAAGGTAACGGGGGTTTATGGTCGGCGTATCATGAGTTCGAGCCTAATACCGCGGAGGGGATCGATGCACTTTAAATACGTGGAGGCTTAAATGTACGTATCAATGTACAATACTTATCAAGAAATGATAAAATTATTCATATCAGGATTATTTAATTGCGATAAATTATTTAAAAAATATATTTTTCTACAAATTTTAATTTATACATATACATTTATACAATTACCAAGATTTAATTACAGTAGCCTGAGTAAAATAGAGTTCTAACAAATTTTCTTTTTATAATATATTTAACAAATAACCCTGTTATCATATTGTTAGTTAACTTAGAGAATAAAATATTATTTACTTGTTTAAAATTGTTAACCTTGAAATGGAAATTTGACTCTTTCTGAATCATTAAAATTTTTTGCGAAAAGGGATATTAGCGTATGGTTCTGACAAATGAGATCGCATCTTCAAAACAACTTTTAGTTTAAACTAACATATGTCTAAATATGCTGTATCTTTGGTGAAAGATTGACCGAAAAAATAAACCATTTACTTATTTTCAGTCAATATATATTTTTCTTTATGGTTTATTTTAAAATAAACCTATCATATATATATATATATATATATATATATATATATATATATATATATATATATATATATATTGCAAATTTAAATTAAGGATGTAATGTAATAACTAATACAATATAAAAGATATACAATTTAAATTCTCTTTACGTTCTTGCTAATTTTCAATATATATATATATATATAAATATATACTCGGAGAAAAAATAATTATAAAACATATAGTAAGAGAAACTGATGATAAATGATTCCTGATAAGCCTTACATTCTAAGTAAGTAAATAAAATTTTCCTTCGAAAATCATGTAAAAATCACAAGGCATTCCCGTAAAAATGAAATTACAAACTATAAATCTGCTTTTACAGTTACGATTAAGGCAACAAAATGTCAAAATAATAAATGATAACGTCTGTTTTCTTGTGTCATTTAAACGCGTTCTTTTAAAAAAAAAATTACTAAAATTGTAGAGATATTTTACGCAAGGAAAATTGTGTATCGCTATGCATATATCGATTAGCAAAAGAAAACAACTAATAAAAGAGAGAAAACAATAGTAATGCCTTTATTTTTATGTATCACAATACTTCGGCATGTCCATTTTCAAAATCGAATGGACTTTTATATGGCGATTTTTGAAAATAACGCTGAAGCATGCACCACGTTCAGAGGATTCTGTTGATACTCCCTTGTGATGACATCTTTTGCATCTGACAAATTTTGCTAATTTTTCCTTTTTATTTCTCTGCATCCACATATATGATATAGTTCTATCGTATACTTGGAAGTAGACCGTAGATGTATTGAAGTAGTACCTTGCCTTCATGCGATATCGGAACCCAAGAGATGAATAAAATTTTATATTCATTCTATGGTCACCAAACACTACTTCTTTCAATCATCGGTTAATATACACATTAGTCTAAAATACAACGCCTTCGTGAGCATCCGCCTACGTGATTTGGGATAAACTATTTGTAGAAAAAGGGGAGAACGTAGTAACACAGAAAAAGTTATCTTGGTAACTCTACTGTAAAAGTTTTTTTTACGTTATATGACCAGTCAGGAAACTTTTGAATCCCATCTCGTACGTAACCTGATTAGTCATATTTTCATATCAAATCCAAAAAGCTAGCAGAAAGCAGTGATCATCCAAGCGACTATTTATAATGTAGACGGTTATATGGTTTTATACGGTTTTTTCTTTCAGTTACTAATAGCTTACCATTTTCCCGAACTGTTTTGAGTTCAGAAGCATGTTTTCAAATTCAAGGGCGACACAATTAAAACTCAGTATTTAAATCAAGAGCCTTTTTCTACAGCTAGTGATCTGATATAAGCCAATGCAATGTCCTAAAGTAGACCTGGAAGACAATGTATATTCGTAATCTCTGTTTCCGATAGAAATTCTTTAGGCTAAATAAGATCATAGCTTGATAAGAATGAGATATTGATGGAAAAATTCTTAAGATTTTGGAGAACACCACTGTTTTTGTTTCCCACTTCCTTGATTTTTTTTTCTGGGAAGAGGCTTCTTTTGTCGCTGTATGATTTCCAACTCCATTTTACGATTTTTACAATCAGAAATGCGTTTCAACATTATTCATTATTCATTTCTTTATACATTGCTGTTGCACCTTAAAATGTTATTTTTATGTGTCGATTTTATGTAAGAAAAAGCATTGGAAATTAATAGAAATGAAAAAGAACAATTTATTTTTATTGTATTTCTTTCAAGTTAAAACAGAAATTTTACCCATTTTTTTCTAAACAGATATCTTTATTTTGATGTGTTGCACATACCAAATACTCTTCACCTAATAACAGAATACATGTTTCCAACATTTCTTTCATTTCCACAAATCAAACTTTATTTTAATCAATAAAGGAACATGTCCTCTAGCTGTCTTGCTCATTGGATAAGTAGTCGTAAAAAATATCATTTCGTTAAACAAATATGCCTCTTCTTTCCTTACACTTATACTTAAAGAAAAAATTAAAATATATATAAATTCATAATCTTTTGCTACTAATTATTGCTTTTCTAAAAGCTTAGTTATTTTTTTTTGGAAAAACTTCTTTGGGACGTATGTAACACTTTGGTTACCAGAATATATTTTGGACACAATTTTAATGAAGAACTTCGTGTAATATTCAGAAGATTGTGATAAATAAATAAGTTCCTTGAATCTTCTAACAAATGTGTAGATTCCGCTTCTACATTCGACAAGGATACGCTACTTGGTTTCAGGAATAATTAAGATACAGGAGTACCACCTACTAAAAGTATGTATACACATAAGGTTTTTACTCTTCTTTTATATACAGTTTAATTAGCATCTAAATGTAAGGCAATATAAAAGCTGATGGTTTTAGATAAAACAATATAGTAAGGTTAGCTATTATTATATATATACCAATATCCTGGTAAAAATAAAAAATATTTTCTAATGTACATTAGTTGGTGAATTTTTGACAGAAAAAATAACATTAAACTTCATATATGTATCCTTTATGGAAGCTAAATTCATTTACTTTTAAAATTTTATAGAGAATATGTTAATAAACATTTCGCCCTCTAACTAAACACTAATTGGTAATTTGTTCCTTAATTTTTGGAAATATTAAATATAAGTTTTAATTTTTATAGCTATTCCGATGCATTCATTAATTTCCCTCTACTTTTATTATATTTTACACAGAAGAACTATAATAATGTTCTTACACTTTTAACGTGTAGCTTAGACTATATTAATTGTGCTTTTATTAATTAAATGCATTTTATTCTTAGAAAGAAATGTTAGTTCATTTACATAATCAGTAGTGAGTACTTTTTTACTTTGTAAGTGATATACAAAATTATAGTTCCCACACGTCTTATATTTTAAGCTTAGCAAAAATCTTTATGCAATTCTACAAACCGAGATCTACCAGATAGATGTAAGTGTCCTAAAATCCTCTCGAATTGCAACATCGTTGTGTTGTTTTTTATTATACATGTACAGAGTCTTCCAGTTACCTTAATAAGTCATTTCGCTTATCCTCCTACATATAAATCTGATTTTTTTATATTTACATGTAGGAATTTTCAGCCTTTCAGAAAGAGAAACGTAGCGATGCTTAGCTTAGATAGATTAAAATATACAATGAGAGAAAATATATAAAAATAATTGATTTAATCTGCACAAATACCCTCTCACCACAAGACAAACTTTGAATATTTTTATTTTGCTTCATCTTTCTGGTATCTCACAACCACTCTTTGAGCACAGCACTATAGTATTAGGTATTCTAAGGTCAATATAGTAAGCATAATGAGATATAAGGATTTCGATCTCCTTTTTCACGGCCGTAAGCTACTGTTTATTTGCCCGCATATTTTGAATTTTAAGGAACGAGAGGATTTCTGCACTTCGCAATATATTTCACATTCGTATATATTTCAGTTCAGAAATATAGTAGTAGCATAGGAGTTATGGCAATGGTTTTCAAACTTTCAATATTTGCGACCCAATATTCAATCATAATTTTCATCGCCCCCTCCCCTGCAATTACAATTTACTGAATTCAGTAAAAATATATTTTAACACTAAAAAAAACAAAACCAGCGTATATAAAAGTCTCGTTTTCAGCCAGTGCATTCATTGCCCCGGACGTTATATACGTCTTTCCGAAGTACGATATTTTTAGAGCCTTGCTATCCATAATATTATTTCGAAGGCTTTGGAATACAATAAAAGGATCTTGACAGAATTTGCGACACATTAACTTATTTCAGAGGAATTGTTTATTTATTCCTTTTCTACTCCCTACCCCCAATATATAGTACTCACGCTTGCCTTCGTTTTAAAAAACGGTGGCATTGGGGTGTGAATGACAAGCTCATGAGGTCACTCGTAATTGTTAAACTTGTTCTTAACATAGTATTCTTAACTTAGTTCTTAAATTAATTATAAAATACTTTGCCCTGTACTGATATGTTTATAAGTGTATTAAATCGGTGTAAATATGTCTTTTATTTTTTATTATGTCAGAATATATTTTATTTGTTTATTTTGAGTAAATTAATAAATTTTTTTTAAAAAAATAATCTTCTGTTTTCGACTCCCCAATACGCTCACGTACCCCTCGTATGGTTATCACACCTCCTCCTAGAATGGCATGCCCCACAGTTTGAGAAAAAATAGGTTATGGTCTTAGACTTGTGGCTAGCATGTCATGAATTTGAGTCCTAGCGCCACTAAAGATGCGCTGTGTACAGTATGTCAGCTAAAGTCCTTTCCAACCCTCTTAAATCAGGAACGGCTGCTATTATATTCGTAACAGTAGACTTTTTCTACTGAATAAAACCATCTGCGGCACCTCCTTGTAGTAATCTGCCTTTAGCATTTCTGTCTGGAAAAAGAAATGAGATAGGGATTTACAAGAAAAGGAATTTACAAAGTTAAAGAACAACATTGATTTAGTACGAAAACACACCTTTTGAACATAAATTCAAATAATAGAAAGGTTTAAGCACGCATTTTTGTTTTCGAGATTTACTTCGCTGTGACGTGAAGAAATCGATCTGAGAAAGAAGAAAACAGCTATTTCTAACAATACACTTTTATTTATGATGTTCAAACTCTCACCGTCACCTGCAATGTACATTTGGATCCTCTTCTGAACGTCGTGCTGCTAACGTTGGAGCATAGAGCATAATACGTTGGTACAAGCGTCCATAATGTGTCATTTAAGGTCTTGCAATGCTTGAGGAGGGGTCGTAACACCTGCTGTTTCAGGTATCCCCCATCTTCGACATCACCATACCCAATCACTCATATCTTCTGAACATGATGGTGCACCTGCTCACAAAAAATCTCCAGTGAAGCATTATTTCACACAGTACAACTTTGTAAACCACTTTTATCCTCTCTCTTGTTCTGTTTTCTAGATAGGAATGTTAATTAGGCAGGTAACTACCATGTGGTGCCGTAGATGGTTTTATTCACTAGCGCATGACTACTTTACCATACCTAGACATTGCATTTATAAATAGAGCAGCAGCCGTTTCGTAGATAAAAAGGTAGCAAGGGACATTAGTGAGCATACTGTAAAACAAAAAAGTGTTCCTTTCCCTTAAACGTGACTCTTAAATAGGACTGATGTATCGGCAATTTTTATTTTTTATTTATTTATTTTTAATAAGCACGTTGTGCATAATACATAGTTCTGAAAACATAACTCGAAACGACTCATCAATATTAACTTGAAATTTTATTATATTAAAATAAAATATTTCCTAAATTTGCGTGACTAAATATATTTGAATATAGTGTATCAGCTTTGTGTGTTATAACATATCCAGAATCTAGGTCATTTGGTCATAAGATAAATTGGCGAAACATGAAGCATACTTTTTGCTTCTACTTGTTCTTTTCTTTTTTTTTTTTTTTTTTTAAATTTAGCTAACTTTATTTTTGGTAATTTTCGTATGGCATACATTCTATGTTCGTTAGTTAAACATATCTTTCTTTTTAATTGAGTTTAAATATCATTTATTTTATTACTTGCATTATTATCTTTAAATGGAAGATAATAAAGAAAACTGCTTATATAACATAATTATTAAATTTCTGCTTTTCTCTCTTGATATAAAATACCCAACACATATTTTGCCATATTTGACCATTCAAATAAAGTGTCTTCCTTCAATGAATACCGGAAAAATATATACAGTAAGCTTATTTATCATCATGCGTTTCATTATGCTTCCTTTTTTCTTAAGAATTGCAACTTCTGGAAATTTTCAAACTGTTTTTTCCCGCTGAATCGAAAATTGATATAAGGAAAAGAAATCTATATTTTGTAGACTTATGCCAATTTGCTTGGAATACAAAACAAAATAAATATTTATACTCACATTTCACCCAGAAGGAACTGATATTTATATATATATAAATGTCTATTCGATTTATTTTATTATTGTCATTTAAAATGTATATAGATAGTTATGCAGGGATTGATAGCTTCATAAATATATTTTTCTGCAGTTTTTCATTGTTTTTATATTAGTTATTATTTTTTTAAATAACAAAGACTCTGTTTATTCAAAAAATAACTGTTCAGTTATTTGACATACTTAATAAGTTTTGACATTTTCAAATCGGAATTAAGACCAGACACTGTCGTGCATATAATAAGCTCATTTTAATCAATCTTTAAATAATTAATCGTAATGGTTAAAATACTAGCTGAAAGGCTTAGCTAAATGGAATTTCATGAAATTATAATTGTAAGAAAGTTTTACTCAGTTTGTAATTACTAAGCAAAACTCTTCAATCCATTATATTCAGATTTACTTTCTAGAACATTTTAACTGATTTTGATTTGAGAATCACTTTCTTAAGGTAAAAGTGTTTATATTATCAGCATTCTAACTTAACCACCCATTAAACTTTAGGCAGCGTCTTAATCGCACATCATCCACTTTCCTAATCACTTCACTTCTACTTATATGACAATGCTCAATTGCAAAACTCGTAGTTCCTTCACAAAGCGAGGTTATTATAACAATGAAGTTTAGACGCTCGGGTTCCTTAAAAGTCACGTGCGTGAGAAATCGCAATGATCTTAAAATAGTTAAATAAACATTTTGTATTATTTATCCAGTTTGTATAAAAAAAATTAAATTAGAACATTTTCTTAAAATAATTTCTTTTTTTTTTATTCGTATACACCGTATACTAAGCCGCACTCAAATTTCTCAACGCGTGTTTGTGAAAAAAAAAATTTAAAACTGTGTAAAATCACAATTCTTTAAGATTCTAGCTTTAAATGGTAGGTCTTATGTACATTTGAGTTGAATCCCAAACGAAATAGAAGCCAAAACCCCAAGGTTAAAAATATTATGCGAATGTCATACTTATATATAACAGTTAAGGCAGTTTAAGTATACAAGTATTTACATTTCTTTTATTTCTTATTTTCTAAATTTATTATTACTTGAATAATATTCATACATGTCTTTATTTAACCAGTTTTAATCAAACTGTATCCTTTAATTGTGGCCTTATGCATTGTTAAAATAATACTGATGACGTATGTATAATCTTATGAATGTTTAGAAATTTTCAAATTGCTTTTTGTTTATTAAAAATGCATGGAATAATGCTGCATTTTGTAATATTAAACACACATGTATGTGTGGGAATCCAACCGAAATCTTCCAAAAAGATTGGATTCTTCAGATGGCGGGGTTTTTATGGCGTGGTGTCTAGGGGTTTTTAGGGTGTGTTAGTTAATTTTGAAATAAAGTAGACAACATAGTTCAAGAAAGAAACTAGTTGAAAACTAAATAATTTATTAAGGATTATAGGGGAGTATTTACATGGGGAATATTTCAAAAGAATAGGAAAGTTAGATAAGCATATTTCGGAAGAATAGGAAAGTTAGATCACATTACTTTAAAGGAGGCAATTGAGATTAAATAGAACTCATTATCGTGATATTAAGACTTACCGCCTGGCGCGAAAGAAACGATAGAACTCGTTATGGTACTATTAAGATTTACCGCCTGGCGCGGACGAAAGTGCGCTGACGCGCGAAACACGACTTCTCTCGACGAATGAATGTTAGTGGGCCTCTGGCGAAAAAGGTTCATGTCGGCGTTTTTAAAAAGGACGCTAGATGGCGTTGATGTGGAATACTGTTTTGATTAGAATTGCCGACCTCGGTAAATGTGATATGATCTAACTTCTTACAAATGGAATATCCTACATGTATGTATATTAAAACATCTTAGATTTAAATATATGATATGAAATAAGGAGAGAAGCTATGAAGCTCAAGATTTGTAGGCGTACAAATTTATGGGCCTGCGTGTGCTGTCAAGATGTGATACTTATTTTTTTGAAAATTTTACACTTAACTATATTTATTACAAATGGATACGACATGGAGAATGAAGTTTATTCAAATATGTCTTATCAGCTGTGATGCAGGGTAGCGACAGTTCTATTGGAACGAGATGTATTTCGAAATCTGATTTTTGTCAGATAAGAAAATATAAGAGAGCTATCGATTTAAAGCAAAGATATGAAATACTTCGATCTTTTCCTCTCAGACATTTATTCAAGTATTTGATCGGTAGGGTGAAAAACACTCTTAGAAATTAATCGCAGATTGTCTAAATATTTTTATACTCTGCAATGCATTGGAAATTCGAGGTTTGTTGTTTTCCTATTCTAAAAACATTAAAATATGAGATACATTTATCTTGAAAAAATTAGAGTTAAATTTTGCAATGCAGGCCCTTTTCATTCTACAATTTTAAACGATTTTATGTATTTACTTTCCTGCAGGTATGCTTATAAATATTAAATAATATTATTTTGTCTTATTATATCATAAAAATAAATGATTTTGTCACTGGCTATTTAATGTATTAATTATTATATAAAACACGGATGTTCCTTACAAGCTCTTTATGTAAATTACATAGACGAAAAATACTTTTATCAATTTAACTTGTTAAAAATATCGCAAAATTAACTATTTTATTGACCAAATATGATTATCATCAAAATTATTTACGTACACATGTTTCTCTTCCTTATATACATTGTGTGCACAGATATGCATTTCATTTTTTCAAGTGCACATATTGTACGGCAAATAGTAACATTTCTGAGTATAAAACCCTTTTGTCAGCACTCACTTTAGCAAAATTTGTATTGATTGCATACAGTTTTTGTGTATACACCATTGGAGATAACTGATTATTTTCTAAATATCATTTCTAAAATAAACTAGAATTACTTATATTTAATCTTTGAGGAGTAAGTATAAGATCTTTCTTCCAACAAAAATGAATAGTCTCTTAAAAGATAGCCTTTCTCTGAAACCAACCGATTTCTATTATTTTTAGGTGCATTCTGAACTTTGCATAGTCTGTGAAAACCCATAAATGCCAATCACAGGAATGAAGTATCCTTTTTTTCACATGAAATGCGTAATTTTTTTTTCTCCTTGCTTTCCAAATTTCAAAAACCTTTGCTTGTTAGTGGAAGAATATCCGGTTATGTTTCACTGATTTTTCGGCGACACATAGAAGAGGCAGTCATGGGTAAAAAAGGGAGGAAAGCAACACAGCAAAATATCCTACCCAGGGGAAGTGATCTAACCCAAGTTTCTGCCCAGAACAGTATGACTGCTAGGGTTCAGCCCTCAGGAACCCTACCTGATGATAAAAGTAATCGACATGATGCACAACAGCCTATGAAATAATCAGAAGTATATGTAATCCATTTAGCTATGTATTGATTAGTAGTACAGTGAAATAGTTAAACTCGAAAAATCTTAAGACGAAATATCGGTTAACACGAACAGACATGTTTTTGTACTTTTTAAATTTTCAATTTTTCTTCTATTTTCGATCATCGGAATTTCACAAGACCAGATAATTTTCGGTCTTTCATTATTTTATTTACGGCATAATTTTTGAATTTTTACTTAAGAATAAATTTAAAGCTTATCCCGTTATAAGAATACAACGGCTCCGAAAAACTACTATGCATTTCCATGTGTTTTGTTTTCTCATAACACTAAACGAAAATCGCTTAATATGAAAAGTTTCCTTTCTGTGAATGAACAAAATATGGAAAACACCAGACAGTTAATGAAATGCTTGAGAAAGTTTCTGTATTATTGGACTTCCTTACTGTATCATCAGAAGAATTCGTTGCATTAAACATTGATATTAAATGTACAGCCCCAATTATAACAGACAAAGACATTTTGCAGTTTGACCAAATCTCAAAAAATACTGTTGATGCAGATTTTGATGACGAAAACGAAATGAATAATGCAGTTCCTGTTCCAACGTCATCCGCAATGAAGGACATGATGAAAAGTATATGCAGTTAGTTAGACCGCACATTCCACTGGTGAAATAAATAATAAAATGGACGAAACCAATAGATTTGTTGACAATTTGATGCAATAAAAGGACTATGCAAAGAAAAAAAATCAGATTATTTTTCATTAACTCATTAAATGTCTTGTTTTCCAAAAAATTTGAAAATTTTGTATTAAATGTCATTAAGTTCTTGTGAATGTTATTGTTTCAGTAAGTTTTATTAATACATGCACATATACATATTCATGTTAATAAATTCTACTCTAATGAACTTAGTTTAGCTGAAAATATTTTTTTTTTGCAATATCCTTTAACCCTTTACCTATCAACGGTACTTATACGTTATAAGTACCACTCTCTTTAAAATTACACAGAATAACCATATTTACGAACACTCTGACGATACTCAGCAGGATTATTCTTTTAAATCCACTCTTCTGAGGTATATGGCAGCACAGGTTCTAAGATGAGTATTTTAGCGGGGAAGAGGTAAATAGTGTGATGTAGCACAAGTTGCGCTTTCAGCTGACAATTTGATCGAATTGCGAAGATTGTTATTTTTGTTCCGAAAAAGTATTTAATGTCAAAAGGTAAGCGTCTATTTTTTTGTATGTTAGTGAAGACCTAAGAAAATGATTTGACTATTTTAAGTGAACAGTGCATATAATAAATTTTATAGTACATATTCTCGTCCATGTGGCTTATTGTTGTTTTTGTTGTGTTGTATAATCATGACTATAGTGCAATATACCTACGCTTTTTTGGCACTTATTTTTAGCTTAATTTATATATTTTGCTTTTTTATTGTTGCATTTTAACTTTTTAAAAAAATTTAAACTTTGAATCATATCTTGTTTTTTTTTCTTGCCACAAAATTAAAGGAAATATCTATTTTTATTTTAAAAATTAACAAAATTTTAATTTTTTTATAAGAAACTGAGATTTAATAATGATTGGAGATTTTCAAGGTGCTAATAATAGTATTATTATTATTGTTATTATATCCTTTTTCTTAGAAAGTCCGGAAAAAGAAGCTGAGTATTCAAATAGCTTTGGATTGTTACAGAACCTACCATCTGAAATCAGTGATACACTAACAGATTATTTTTCAGATGAAGAAGTACCTGCAAATAATTTGATCGAACTTTCGGTAGATTCTTAACATGACGATCAAGAGACTGAACAAGACTCAAGATGTAGAACAGCATTTCCCACCCCAGGATGCAGTGCTTCAAAAAAAAATCATTTGAAAGCTCACTCAAAATGCACAACGCGTAATGAATTTTTGAGTATTAATGAAAAGAAAAACTATTTCTCTCAATATCATCAAATTCAGTTTATGTGTAAACAAAAAGTAAATAAATTTTAAAAATTTAATAATCTTTAAAAGTAAATATTTTGTGCTGTGTAAAACATTAGTGTTCTCTGGTTATTTAGCATTTTTAAGAGTTAAAACTGCATTAGAAAAGTCATTCAATCTTTTTTGTTATATGAGAATATTTTAGACCTTTTTGGACTGACGGTACTTTATAAAGTACCAATTTAATTAATTAGCTCTAATGGATTAGAGTTTCCAAAATTGAGTATTTTATTTATGTAATTTTCCTTAATTCTCTGTGTAGTTATTCAAAAATTATTGCATGAAAAAAAATGAAGTAAATCACAGAATGCGGTAGATAAAAAGGGTTAATGCAAAATTCTTTTAACACCAAAAAGTATTTTAGTCCCTATCAGCTCCGTGTTAATCTAGTTTCGCTGTATAACTTTCGCCACGAAGTTGAAGATCAATATAGTCTAAATAAATAATAAAAAACACTTTTATTTATAAACATCTAAAGATTACTAGACAAGTTAATGCTAAGTTCCCAAATAAATAGATTAATCTTCTCTCACAACATAGACAAATTGAAGAATAAAATCTGGACAGGTATTTTTCTCAGCAATAGTTACTTTAGCGATAGGTAGATGCTAAATCACAACCAAAGAATTTCTAACTAACGGATTGCATCCTTGAAAGATCACACTGGTTACTCTATTAATTTTATTTTTTTCCAGCGCAAAATCCATAGTTTATGTATTAGAAAAAAAACATGTTCATCTCATTGCCACTAAAATTATGTGACAGTTACACTTTCAACAATACAGTAAAGAAGAAAGTCCCAGTTTAATTTTGAGAGAAAACCTTGCCAGATCGCCAGCTTCACTGTTTCTTTTCTCAATTAACCATGTCCTAAACATGAATAAACCCTATTAAAATACGCTTAGTGAAATGTCTTTTACTCTTTACAACATAAAAATGATGTTTGTTATCATTATGATGTGAGTAATAAGATTTTATAGAAGTTAATTTGGATATATATATAATTAATTCTTCTTTATTTAACTAATGGAAACTATCCAATTTAATTAAAAATCATAGATTCCTATGACAAATGAAATTGGATGCGCTTTGTGGACTTAGTATCAGTCAAGGAAAATTAATATTTTATTGAAAACAAGTCATTTGAAGCGTATACTTACAATTTCCGCTTAAGCAATCATTTTAAAGAGTCACGCTTTTCATTTTCTCAAGAAATAAATTTATGAATCTATGTGTATGAGTGCGTTTGAATTCTACTTATTCATAAATGAATCATGCTTCCATGTGTTACTCCTTACATAGAATTTAATCTACTAAATTTTGTCACATACTAAAAAACGGTTACATCCAATAATATAATATTAATTATTATTCATCTATTGCGTGATTCGAAATGGTAAAAGTCTAAACTAACTGCCTTTGATGTTTTGTAATGCAATTTCATTTATTAAAAATAATAAAATATAACTTTTCAATGTAAATACGTTAGGGTGCAGTAGTAAAATAATATGGACATAGAGACACAATTACCTGTGTCTAAGTTTAAATAATTTGACAAGTTGATATATAATATCTGTCTGAAAGTCTCAATATATTATATGTAGCTTATACTAACAAAAATTTAATTGTTCACACAAATAGGTGTGCCTCAAATAACTTCCATGACGCTTTTAATGCTTCTTTCGTAAACACGCACTCAGTAAACCAAATAAGCATAAAAAAAATATTTAAAATAAATATTTACAAACATTATGAAAAGTGAGGAGTTTTCGAAGAAAATGTATCCTTTGATGTATTTGTCAAATATTTTAACTTTATATACATTGATTAAGTTTTATACTATAGAGAAAACAAAATGATAAATTTACTATGTTACGAATGATGCTTTTGTTGCGATGATAAAATTTTTATTTGATTTGTTTGCACAAACTGTCTAAATTAATACTGTAAGCCTTATTAAATAATATTAGATTTACTAATTTAACATTATATTTTTATCAATTCAAGTCAGGGCAGAAATATCGAACTAAAACAATATTGAGAAAATAACTCATTGAGTTTACTACAAATGTATTAAAATTTTCAAAACCAATTTACTTTTAATTGGTTGTTAACGATTTATTATTGCTAAAATAAAATTATGGGTTTTTTTTTTTTTTTTTAGTCTTTTAAAGCATTTTTCATTATAACATAATGCGCGTAAAGAGAAGCACCTAAAAAAATTTATCCAAATGAAACGAAAATAGGTAATTAAAAGGAAATGCTTACAGTGATAGGAAATGAATATTTCCCCCCCGAAAGTAAGCAATGCAAAAGTAATAATAACTTAACTCAGTGGCTCAACAGCCCATGAAGGCCAAAATATACTGTGCCCAACTCAGTATACGCGACCTTGGGCCCTAAGGTGCATGAGTAGAAGTTCCGGTCAGGAGGTCAGTCTGACGCTAAAAATTCAGTGTTAAGTTCCCAAGCAAGCTTGGTACTCATTTATTGACCCACTGAAGGTATGAAAGGCTGAGCCAACTTTGCCCATCCCGGGTTTCGAACCTCGGCCCTGTTGTGTTAAAGCGCGATAGACTAACCAATCGACCACTGGACTTCACAATAGTAATAATAGTAATAATAATAATACGAGGAACCACTTTTGATCTTGGCCTTGAATCGTTTTCTGACGAGCCAATGACTAGCAGTGTTGACAGCTAAACTTTTGTTTGATTGCTTGGCATACACTTTTCAATTGGCGAGTCAAATTGGCGTCATTCAGTGACAGTTGGAGACACTGTTTGCTTTTCAAAAATCAAATGTATTCTATAGTAAAGAAACCTGACTATCGAGATGATAGGATAAGAGTTAAATGTAAACAAAAGGAAACAGACCAAAAGTATGTGTGTGCTAACAGGATTGTGTCGGAAAATAGATGTTCGTGAAAAGAAATAAGTGCAAGGGTGTGTAGAATGCTATCGATGTAATGACATGCTGGGAGGACTGATTTCAGGGATAACTACCAAAGGGGTAATTTTATCAAATGAAATGACACCCCATATCATATATTTTGACTGTCAGGTCATGTGGTGAAAGGCAGCCAGATAAGTATTCTATCAATGTCTTATCTCTAAAGTTTGGACAGTTCCGAACTATCTTCATTGGGGCAAATTTTTTATATTATAAGAAGTAAGTTTCATTTCAGAAATAATGGCCAATGTGCCAACAGAAAATGCTTCTTCAATCGTTGCCCAACCAACCTTGAAAATATTTTCTGTACTGCAACAACCCTGTCCTGACTCAAGATCTGAGCTTAGGAGCATGATCCTGCAATTCGAGAATAAATATTATTTACGGAATTTAATAGAAATATACATAGTTATGCGATGGTCATATTATTGTTTTACTTTAGAGCCGTATATAACGTTGGAAATCGCTTTTATTTCTTCATTCAACTCATGAAATAGAACGAAGTGTTAAAATGGTGTTTTTTTCTTCCTCAGGAACAAATAAGTTGTGTGAGGGAAAATTAAAATGAATTTTTGAGCTAAAATAAGGTTTTTCACTTGATTATATCAGTCGATAGCAAGCTTAATAAATTTTAAGTAAATTTTCCCTTTTTAGAAGCATATTTAATCTTTAATCATGCATGGCGACTATATTATATTGTAATTAAATAATGTTTGTAAAGATATGAGCATCCAGTCATTTCTGTAAGAAGAAAAAACTAAAAAAAAAAACAATATTATATAAAATTTTAGTTTTGCTTATAAATATATCATCACTCTCTTTTATATATATTAATTATATATCATATATATTAGAGAGTGATGATATATTTATAAAAAAAAGCAAAGCTAAAGTTATTAAATATATTAATAAGCAAAGCTAAATGGCGCCACGATTTTTCCATCTCGAATAGTCGTTTCAATTCTTTTACGTCATTTCGCGTTGGGTGCTTATTGTGGAAGGTTGAATTTTCGATCTCCAGTAATTATTTTACACGTAAGTTTTTTTTAAAATTTTATTATTATTATTCCTCTCCTTGAGACATTCATTATTGTTCTCTTTTCTTAGCTTCATTTTTATATATTCTCAGGTTTTTCTTCCACGTGTTGTATTAGGCTTAACTTTTCCACTTGGTTTTTTTCTTCTTTCCCCTATGATGTCCAAAGTTTCTGCTGTACGGGGAAGGTTGGATCCATAAAGCATTGCTAACCCTAATTCGCTGGCCTAATTCAGCGACAGATTTAGAAATCATAATAGGTCTCCAGTTTAGTCCAAAGACTTTTTTGTATCTACATTTGTTGTGTCTGGTGAATTCCAAATTCTTCCTGTTTTAGCACTGTAGTTCTAGTACTTCTTCACTTTTATTTTATATTACTATATATATATATATATATATATATATATATATATATATATATATCATATAAGTTCTTAGACATTTCATTACTAAAGATTTCATTAATTGTTCCAATAGTTATAGATTCTCTACATATGTAATATTGAAAATTTATGCGTAGGCAGCAATGACGCATTCCTACGGGAATTCTCAACGCATCCTGCGGATAGAGATCCTTATTCAGATAACATAGAATTAACAGTACTATGACACTCGAATATTATAGGTGTTACACTGTAATAGTCATTCATTACTTATTCGAATTCTAGATGTCGTAGTAAGAGAATGTCCGTCTTTGGCATTGAATATGATTCATTGTCATTTTAAAACATTTGAAATTTTATCAGTTATTCTAAAATAAGAATCCATATCGTGCAGTTTGTTTTGCAAAATATTAAATTTTAGTATGGATAAATAAACTAAATGAAAACTGTAATTGATTTCATCACTTGTATTTTTCATTTTGTTATAAGTTTTAAGGTATTAAACATAAAAATAAGAAAGCAAAAATAAATATTTATAATTATTTTTGTGTCTATTGATATTTTTGCTGCCGTTCAGTAACTACACCATAACGTGCAAGATGTTAGCAATTACTCAGTTCTTAAGTTTTTCTCAGTTTTCCTTAAATGTTTATATCATACTTGTTGTTAATCCCATTATATTTATATCGTTAGGTATTTTATATGTATCTTCTTTCAAGCTAACGGTTCTAATTACATCCCTCTTTTATTAATTTGAAACCTTTGATTTTAATGGATATATATTTTAAAGAAAATAATCTATTTTTTTTAAAAAGTATTATTCTTAAAATTGCATTGTTCGTTTTTATCATACATTAGCCAAAAATGTATGTTATAAAATAAAAATCAAATAGGTGATCGAAGCCAATTCTTATTGAAAATTAATCTGCACGGCGAACAATGAGGTTTCATTTCTTGTAAATAAATCTTTAATTTTCTTGAAAAAAATTTTTAACGTATTTATTTATTAATTTCATACGTCAAGGTATCTTATTTTTTTTTTTGTACTTTTTTATACTGTGTCTTATTTTATCCTTATTCAAAGCAATGCATACCATGAGGAATGTTTGGAGGTATTTGGACACCAAAATTATTATCTTAGTTCATTACTATGTTTATAAATATATTTTAGGTAGTACATATAACTGTAGTTTCAAAATTCTTTAACTTTTCAAAAATTCAATTCACATAGCTTTTTATCATACTTACCAGTTTTAATGCATCTTGAAATTTATTTAAATTTCTCACTTTCATTTTTATCGTTAACAATATGAAAATAATTTGTGAGTTTATATTGTTAACTATAAAAATGAAAGTGAGAAATTTAAATAAATTTTATATAGATATATATGTGTGTGTGTGTGTGTGCATGTATATGGAGCTCAGTTGCTGAGTGTAGCGTATCGCGCTTCCACATGACAGGTTCCGCTCACACCGCACTTCACACTCACGCTTGCACACCCTGATCGGTGCAAGCTTCACTCAGACTTTCATCCCTTCCATGGGTCGATAAATGAGTATTAAGCTTTATTGCGAACTAAACACTGGTGGTTTTGTGTTAGACTGACCGTAACATCTGTTCATGCACCTCAGTGCCCCAAAACACCAAGACTAATATGGGCACAGTAAGAGTACGCCTTGGCCCTCTATCAGCTGTTGCATATGCATACTGAGTTTAATTATATATATATATATACTTTCAGATGCATATGAGAAATATGGTTTGAATGATTACATTAGTTTTGAAAAGTTCAATACACTAATTCGTATTGTAATACAGGAGAATTTTATTATTTTTGATAACAAACTCTACAAACAAATCAAAGGATTGCCTCAGGGTGGTTCAGCCAGTAACAGTCTCGCTAACCTGTATTTACACCACTATGAATCAAATCGAAGAAATGAACCATCTTGCATCTTATTAAGATACATAGATGATTTAATTGTTATAGGTCGCGACATTGAATTTAAACCAAACATTATTTTTTATCCGGAATACCTAAAATTAATACAGACAAATTTTAACTCCAACAAAGTTGAATTTTTAGATTTAGATTTAAATATTATTGACAACAAATTATATAGCAATATCTATGATAAAAGGGAAGCATTTAACTTCAATGTCATAAAGATACCGAACTTCAATAGCTGCTTACATATTTCAATATTTAGAAATATAATTTTAAATTTTTTGATGAGAAATAATAATTTAACTACACACAATATTGATAAATTCAAGAACATCCAGAAATTTATATTTTGTTGCATACAGAATGATTATCCCATCAACTTCTTGAGAAAATACATAGATCAAAATTATTTCTTAAAAATATTTTTAAACTCATAAATGCACAAATCCACCACACAACATTAGGTCCACAAAGTCAGCTTGTTAGTGGTCCAGCTGTGAAGAGTTTGTGCATTCCACACACAGAATACATTATAGTATACACATAGACCAATATTTACACGACTACACTTTAAAATTATTTATGATCAATCAAACGTTTATGACCAATCAAGCAACTTTTTTGCATGCAATCTGATTTGCATCTAATACCAAATGATTGAACTCTTGTGTGAGATTATGAATCATTTAGATTGACATGGCATTAGTGGGTGTTGTGAGCAAAATATAGGAGAGGTAATTGTTGTATTACATATGAGAGAAAAATCGTTAACAATTTGTGAATTGAATTATTGATAGAATGCTTTTTGGTGAGTTGTTAATGATTTACGCTATTCATTTGTGAAAATAATTGGTTTTTAATTTGAACTTTCGGATTTTAGACATTTTTCTACCTAAGGATGAGTGCGTCATCTTTGGTGCTTGAGAGTTCACTTACATTATGCAATTATTTGTTTTAGAATTTTAATACTTGTTTTAGAATTTTAATATAATATCTTTCAGAATACGATGGCGAATAGTTTAATTTTTCAAGTTTAATGGATTAATTTTAACTATTTAATTTTTAACTTTTAAATTTTTAATTTTTAAATTTTTGAGAATTGGATATTTTAAGATTAATTTACCAAGTTGCAATAGGGGGAAGGTTGGCGCCATCAAACTAGTTAACCCCACTTATCGGTCCTAAGTCCGAGGTTGCACTTGGATATTTTATATATTTTTATTTTATAAAATTTTTTTTTTTTTTTTTAATTTTGTTTGAAAACGTTAGAATTTTTTCTTTCTATATTCGCCATTGTTATTCGGGAATGGGATTTTTATGTTACAGGATTCATTTAGTTTCGATTTTTTTTCTTATATTGATTCCTGTGTTGTGATTGAATTATATATATATATATATATATTAAATAACAAATCTATTAAATAAAATGGAATATATTACATATTACTGTTTTTATATTTTCAGAATAAAAAATGCTTCATTATTTGGTTAACTTTTTCGGAATATTGTGTTACCTTATCTACTGTCACGTAAATATGGAGCAATCTCGTCTCTCATATCAGGTATGTTTAAAGTCTTACCATTTTTTAAGATGTAAATTTTCTATTGAACTAGCAACTATTCGCTAAAAAAAAGTAGTTGTTTTTTTAACATTATTTGCCAAATAAATAAATTATGTCATTTGGCTGGAAGGCTTATTCTACCTTCTGTATTCTTTTGATTTAGTATCTACAAATTATAACCAAATTGAAAAACTTGATCAATTCTATCCTCAAACAATTTTTTGATGATCTGGATGTTGTGAAAACTAACATTCAATACTTTTTTTCGGTTCAAATATCAAGATTTTTCTGAAGTGTATCATCCTATTCAGGTTCCAAGTTGAAAGATGATAAAAGGCCGCAAACTGTAATAGCGAATATACATATACCTTTTTGTATACACTGTAACAATGGTAACTATCAGTATGATTTATTCTCTTGAAATCGGGTCTTCTTCCAATCGGTCAAGATGAAACTTTAAACTAGAACCACCACTCCAATCAACTGAATATCAGTGTAAAATAGAATATAAATAGTCGGAGAGACAGATTATATAATATACAATGATATACAGAGAGAATAATAGATGTTTGTGGAAAATATTTAAATACTAAGGCAGTGCTTCTCAAATTTTCTATATTCGCGACCCAATTTTCAACCAGAATTTTCATCGCGCCCCCTTCCCCATACAATAACAATGTACTAAATGTAGTACTAATGTATAATACTTTAACGCTAAAGCTACAATATGACCCTAATTTTAAACCGTACAAAGTATCAAGATAAGTATTAAATTTTGTGCATGATAAGCCCATTGAAAAATCACTAGTAATTATTAAACTTGTTCTTAACTTAGTATCAAATATATTGCACCGTACTGAGATACATTTATAAGTATACTATAATGTGTATTTTTTATTATGTCAGAATACATTTTGTTTGGTTTCCTTTTAGCAAACTGATAATTTTTTAAATAATCTTTTATTTTCGACTTTCCGATGCACTCGCGCCCCCCTTGAAGGGTTATCACGCCCCCTAGGGAGGCGTGCCCCACAGTTTGAGAAACACTGTACTAAGGAGTTCCTAAATCGTAGTAGAGTACCCACATAAAGATCTCGGAGGACTTTTTTCTTTGTAAGTTTCAGAAGTTGCATCTCATTTTAGATACATACTTTATATTCTTAACCTTAAGCTTGTCTTTTCAGTCTACTTTGTTCTAATGTTTAAATGAATAAAAAAGTAAATTAACATTAATACCTGTTTATAATCATTTCGAGTCAGATTCAATGATTTTCCCATACATGCTGATTTCGTATACCCACTGGAACAATCAGAGAGATATTCCTCTCAACTAACATTAAAAGGAGGTACCCTGAAAAAACCTTATGCTTTTTGTACTTCTTCATGTTTACAAGGGGAAAAAAGCTGTAGGATGTGGAATCTACTTTAAAACATATAAGCCATGGGTGGCGAACCATTGGCATGCGTGCCATTGATGGCATGCTACACAATATTTTGGGCACGCCACCGATCAAAACGATTAACTGCGTTTGATTCTTCAATCAAGAAATTTTCAGGGAGATTTTCAAAAAATTATTAGATATGCTCACAAGTTTATTATGTACCCTGATGTGACATCATTTGATAGCATGGACTTCCCTAACTTGATTGGTTGGAAATTGAAGAATTTTTTTTTCAAATGCAACTTATTGCTTTCTAGCCTAGTTCGAAATGGATTCACAAAAATTTATTCAAACAATAAAAAAATTAGAATTGATTGAAACAGATAAATTAACAAGCAATATAAGTACAAATGCCAGTAACGAAATTTTAGAAACATTAAATTCGATTCCAGATACGTTTAACTGTTTGAAGAAGCTGGCTGATGCTATTTTAATCATATTTTCATCGACCTATGCCTGCGAGTTATTATTTTCAGAGATGAATAACCTTAAAGACTCACTTAGAAACCATTTGGCAGATGACTCCAATTCAGCAAGCATGCTGCTAAAAGTAATATCTTACTCAATCCTAATATAATTTATTTGTCATCTAATCTGCAACAGCAGAAATCACACTAATGTTACTTTATATAACTTGAATTAAACGTTTAACTAAAACATTTACCACAATAGAATATAAAATGTATTTTTCTGTAGTAAATAAAGCGTTTTTTGTTCTTAGTGTTTAGTTTTATTATTTTCCCTATAATCACAAGTCAAAATTATTTGATGGCACGTCTATACCTCATTACGCATTTCTTTAGAAAAAATGGCACGTTGATCCATAAAGGATCGCCACCCCTGATATAGGCTATACGTGGTCTGTCCTATCTAGCTCGGGGTTTTTTCATCCAGCCAAATTGGCACTTAAAGTTAAAACAACGCCACACCACGTATGAACATCATTACCAAATAATGTATAAATAGTCGAGGAAGTAGCTAATACATAGAAGTATAGGGTTATAAAACTAGTAGACGTCTGTGTGTATAATATTGCCACATTAATTCACGCCCGACCCATAATTGCTTAATCACTATATCGATACACGATTCCAGAGAATTTTCACTTTATCTAGCTCATGGAGTAGAATCTAATTTAGACAACTAAAAAAAGTTATCCATGCTCTTTAGCTTGTCTGGTGTCCAAATCTCGTAGTCAATTTCACTTTTTTTAAAATTAATTACAGTAATTTATTGCATTACTTGTAGTAATGATTTCGAGATTATCCAATTACTTTTACATCCATGCTGGGTTCGGGTCCCTCCTCCGGGAATCAGTTCCAAGCATAATCTTCAACTCAACTAACGTTATGAGGTGGTATTACGATAAATATTGAGTAAAGATTTAATGTTCATCCCATTCACGTGAAACGATTATTCAATTTATTTTCATGCAACAAGAGTCATATATTGCTGTGATAATGATAAGGTAAATACATTTTAATTATTTTCAAAATTATTGCAATGTTAGCAAGTAAAAAGATGTTTACTTAGGACACATATGGAAATATAGAAAATCTTTATCTTCTATATTTTCTAAGCTAAACAATATCTTACGGAGTGGATAAAATTATTTGCTGTGTATGTAAAACAATATAGATAACACGCAATTGTATTTTTGCCGTGATATTCCTGAATAACCTTCTTATACCCATACGTTAGTATTAATATGAGTAGTTGTATTACTTAAAACAGCTATCAAAGTTTAAATTTACTGACATAACTTGCATTACTATAACGAAATTATCTTACAATCTCTATTTTCTACTATCTTCAATATGTGCGAGACAATAACTGCCAACGAAATGTAGTTATATGGCCGTTTCGTTTGCGGAGGAAAACTCGACACTGAATGAGGTCATTACTGTGCCCAATTTTCTTTATTCAGTACAGTTGAACTGTTAATAGGTATGCTCTACGAAAGTAGTGTGTAATAATTGTCTAGCCATAGTAATGATGTCGCAAAACTACAGAATTAATCCATTACAAACAACATTCTTGGTACTACAGTTAATTCAGCATTATTTGAGTTATTATTGACTAAACTCTATATACGTATTTGAGTTTTATAACTTTTTTATTAATAAAGCTCAGGCAATTTGCCTTGCAACTGAATAACATTAATTTCTATATTTTCAGTAATTTGTGTTAAATATCTCATTTGTAATTTGGTATTAAACACTGTCATTCAAAGTTAATATTATAATTTTATAGTAATTTTACTATGCATTATAATTCATAAATCTTAGAAATTATATTTTTTTTCCAATTTAAGTACACGAAAAATATAAATTTAGCATATATTTGATACATAGGAAATTAAAATTCGTCGAAACTTTAAAGCTCTAATAACATAAAAGGTCCATTTAAAAGCATGAACTGAAACAGTTAAATTACAGAACAATTAACATAAATAAAAATACACAAAATTAAAATATTGTTTAAAAATGCTGAGACTCCAGTTAATTTAAGAGCTTAAATATAAATACTGATTTCGGTATAAAATCCTACTTTTGTTTTTTTAGATTCAAATATATATAAGAGATATATTAAAATAATTATAAAATAATTTGCATATATATACATATACTTAGGTTCTATATCTATCTGTGCATACATATTAATGAATTATATAATGAATTAATATAATATATATATATATATATATATATATATATATATAGCATTTCACTCACTTTTGTGAGTGAAAAGGTGAACTATCGTTTAAAATTTAAATTATAACTGGAATGAATGAGCTTTTTAAGTGAAATTTACTAACATATTTGCATAATAAATTAACCTACTAATATATTATGTTACATTGCATCTAAAATAATATTGTTTAAGGCAATTATTGTGGATGTTTATATGTATACTTTAAATTTTGTGATATACATATGATTTTCTACATTAATTACTATTATATTACATTTAGAGTGTAAATATAATCATCCTAATATAACTGCTAAAAATTTCATAAAAACGACATTTTAAAAAATCAGTTTTATTAAATAGTCTTGAATCATTATGAATCATTACAATGTCATTCAGAAGTTCCGTGGAACTCAGTTTGAAGACCACTACCCAGTAGCAAACAAATGTTTTTCCAACAATTATTTCATTTTACTTGGCATTCTTATCAACGTCCATTTTGAAGAGAAATATAGCTTTTTATTCATATATTTCTACCGAAGTGATTGCTGATCGATTTCTAGTTTCTGTTTCTCAAGAAGAAAAACAACATTTTATTGGAAATATACTTGGTAATTCCTACGGCTACGTCATGTGACAGAACGTTAATTGGTAATACACTTACACATTGAAACAGCGGCAATATTAAGAAAGAACATTTTAGACAGGACTTTGAACTTATACTTGATTGGAAATGCTGCCCGTGAAATAAATGTCGAAGAAAACTACGAGAACACAAGTAAAAATTCTATGTGCAATTAATTACACAAAATATTTTTCTATAAATTTCATGGCTGTTAAATCACTTAAGTCAGCAATCATATTTTTGACCTCTACGCAAGAAAAGTTAACAGTTGTTGGAAATGGGGCAGAAAAACTATAATTTTTATCTTGGATATGTCACGTATTGGTTTCAGGACGTGATATTTATCCGAAAATAGGTTTCAACCTGGTAGATTTGCTTACGTGATAAAAAAACCTGTAGAAAAGTTAAAATATTACATAAGCAGATATATTTTAAATTATAAAAATAGTCTTAACAGTTATTTTCCCTTTAAAGTAAATTAATCCATTTCATTTGAGCTAAAGTATTTCTTGTAGAAGAAATTAATACTTTTTTATTTCATAAAGTACACATTTTTATGAATAAAAAAAAAAAAAAAAAAATGAAAGCAAATCCATAGGATTGATTCACCAGAATTTTTCCTCAAAGTAAAATGAATAGTTCTATAAAACAGCTATTACTACTTAAATACCGTATACATTTTTGAATAATGCTATAATTAAAAACTGCATAATTGGCAACCGACTGCTGCAGCATATTCATAGTTCCAGATAAAGAGCAATATGTAATTGACTTTTAACCTTAATCAATATCTTATTTTTGGCTTCTTATAATCAAAGAGAAAAAATAAGGTATGGTTTCAATTTTTCGAAATCTATGACTTCATTCATAAATCAATATACTTTAATATTGTATGCGACTAAAAATAGATAAATGCTGTGTCATTGCAAGCTAAAAAGATTATCGATATCCCACTGTCATTGGTAAGGAAAAAAAACATTATTTAGTTAATATTTTATTACTTATTACTACTAATAAAAATTATTATTGTAAAATTTATTTAACAAAGAACCAACAGAAGCCTACTATGCTTTAAAAAGGGAAAACAATGAATAACTCATTTTTGTTTATTAAATATACATTGAAATTTCCCGAGGCCATTTTTTTAATGCATGAGCTTCACAGGAACTTATTTAAACTCAACACTTGAGCTTCTCTGTCCATGTGAAATAAAAAAATGATTTAATTCCTAGCAAAAATATCCTATTCCTATAAATTTTAACACACTTAAAGTGTGATAAAATGTATTTTCGTCATAGAAATTTAATAATTTAATAAAAATAATATTTAATCCTATTGCAGCACAGGACGCTTTGCAATCAATTTTAAAAGCATTTATATTCAAATGCTACATAAATAATAATAGGTAATCTCTTTAACAATATTTAACTAAATCTAGGTCTCGTCAAATTTGTTTAATGCAATGTACGGATAAAAATTTATATCATTGTTACTCAAGATATTAAACCAATAATTAAAATAATTTGACTTTCCATGTCACACTAATTAAGATTTAGGTTAAATAAATTTGCTAATTGAGTGTACAACAAATTGTTTATATGAAATTATTTCCTTAAATAGCGTCTTGGAAGTCTCTTTCTAAAATTACGAAGTAGAAAGCACATTTAAGCCTGCAGTCACATTAATTTTAAAATAGAGTTATTTGAAATTAATTATAAACGTTTTTTAATTATTCTGAGGAATCGAACTTTAGTCGCTAAAGGTGATGTTATGTACTAGAATTATTTAAGTTCTTCCTCTTTTGAAAATTAACTGTTTATGTTAACAAGAGCAATAAGTGGTTTTAAATTAATTATGCATCTATTAAACATTGGGGGGGGGGGGGGGAATAAAAAAAATTGGCTTTTTACTCTATGCAGGCTCATTTTCTGGT
>BMAV01002452.1:0-27788 GCA_019973955.1 Trichonephila inaurata madagascariensis | reverse complement strand
AAATCAGAGCAAATTTAGAAGTGATCAGGGTATCATTATGTATTAAATATTAAGTTTGCTTTGATATTTTTTATAAATAAATCACCATATTTTATTTATTTACTTTTATTGATTAAAATATAATTTACATTTTGCATTAATCATGACTGAATAAGATTTGAATTAAACTTGTATATGTTGATTTAAAATTAAAAATGCTGGAGTAATCACGTTTCTCTCATAAGGAAATTTATTAACTTTCCTTTCTTTAAATGTTTCGGAATATAAAATGTATTTTTAAATTTTTGCAATCAATATCTAAATACATAACAGTACTTTCAACTTCTTTAAAATGCTATCCTTAATTTTCAGTAGTCAAATAATAATCTTCCAATTTTACTCAAATAATAAATTTGTTATTTTTTTCAAATAATAATACCCATATATTTGATTAAAAATTACGCTATATAGTTATAGTTGTAACACAAGTTGGTGGACTAGCTGTTTTTATTTATTTATTTCTTTAATCGTTAGAAGTGCTGCCGTTTGCCAGTCAAGCATGCCAACAACAAAAAAAAAAAAATGAAACAATTACATGTTTTGCCAGCTCTTGTCTTATATAGTTTTGATAATTGGAACAATTGTACTTCAATTAAAAGGAGTACCATAAAATCTGGCTTATAGTGTGCACCCATACTTTCAAGCTGCATTTTTTTAATTTTTAGGTATATATTCACCGTATAACGCGCACCCATTTTATTAAGAAATAACAAGAAGTGTGCTTGTACAATGCTGGTATGTTTTTAAGCCATATATTCGAGATATTATCTTAGGATTTTGAAAAAATAGTACAGATTTAGAATAAAAATACTTTTTTTTTCTTAAATTTCATTAGCTCCTTTAATTCATCCTTTAATTTCTTTCAAATAAATAGTATTCGACCTATGTCGAAGACTAATTTTTCTAATCCACATCTGTTTTTATTTTTTAAAAAAAAATTGAAACTATCATTTTTTATACTCGGCGTATAACGAGCACCCGTAAATTTCAAGCTTATTTTTTGTGTTAAAAGTGCGCGTTATGCGCCGGAATTTACGGTAGTTATTTATAAATTATTATTATTTCATTATGTTCATTTTCTCATACTGTTATATTTTCAAAACAGGTAAATCAAATTATAGAATATGCATGTAATAACTATTCTAATAGCATCATCAATGAAATTTAATTTATTTTTTTTAAAACGTTCTAATATGTAAATGTCAAATTATCTTAAATAAATATTAAAAAAAAAAAGGTTCTTGCAGAAAAAATCTTATTTGAAAATAATTTGACTTTTCAGAGACCATACGATTCATTATACTCTTCCCTCCGGAAGCTTTGACCACATACAAGGCTTTGATGGATGTAATAAAAAATAGAAAGGAAATATGAAATCAGACAATATATATATATGGGAATCCAACCGAAATCTTCCAAAAGGTCGGATGCTTCAGATAGAGGGGTTTTTAGGGTGTATTAGTTAATTTTGAAATAAAATAGACAACATAGTTTAAGAAAGAAACTGGTTGAAAACTAAATAATTTATTATGATTTATAGGGGAGTATTTACATGGGGAATATTTCAAAAGAATAGGAAAGTTAGACCACATTACTTTAAAGAAGGCAATTGAGATTAAATAGAACTCACTATGGTGTGATATTAAGACTTACCGCCTGGTGCGGGCGAACGGCGCTGATGCGCGAAATACGACGTTTCCCTGACGGGTGTTAGTGGGCCTCTGCCGAAAAAGGTTGATGTCGGCGTTTTAAAAGGGACGCTAGATGGTTTTGATGTGGAATACTGTTTTGATCAGAATTGCCGACCTCTGGAAAGGGATATGATCTAACCTTTTACAAATGGGATATCCTACAAAATCACCCTCCTCTGACAGAGCTGGTCTCTCAGCTCTTACAGTGTTGAGAGCTAAATTGGATTCAGCTATAACCATAAATTTTTAAATATATGAATGTTTATGCAATAACCAATATATATATATATATATATATATATATATATTGTTCTTATAATAATAAAATCTCACAGATTACTCATTTCCTTTGGAAAATATCACATATTACACAAAATGCTGTTTTTGTTGTTTTCATAACCTTTGAAATATCAATAAAATTCTCTGTATGCACGTCACATGTGAGTAATAGTGAATTATACTGATGATACAGGAAATTAAATTTTATTTAAATACAACAACTGATTTTTTTTTCAAATTTATGATGAATTCCTATAAATTAAGATTCTCAAAAACCTTTGCACTTGAGCCAAGTACATACAAAATGGAAAATTGATGATAATAATTAAACATGTTTAGTATTCTTTCCTTACCAGGATTAAATTTCTCTTTCAAGAAACACATAACAAGTTTTATTTATTACATTTATTTTATGGCTGTACTTTTTACGATTAAATATTGATATAAGCTGCAATGTATTTTTTTTAAAAGACAGAGTATTTTTCAGCTTAAATATTAATTTCAATATTATATTATTAGTTATAATGTGGTATATTTAATAGTAAATTTATCCATTTGTTTTGATTGAATGGAATAAGTGTAAATAACATTCTGTATTAATAAAACGTGAAAACATCTACACATGATTGCCGCCCAGCCAGTATGGAGGATATGACCCTCGGCTTGTAACCGAGTAGGTTCAGGTTCGAATCCCGAGTAATGCATGGATGTATTTTCTTCGGGAAAAGAAGTCGCACTTTCGCCTGTAATGGATTCCCGTCTTGACTGGAAAGCAGCGCACCCCTTCTGTTCTATGCTGGGATCATCATTTGTAATAAAATGTCTTTATTTATTTATTTTTTTTTTTTTTGTATTGTATGTCTCTGTTCTTCCACTCGTATTTCATATGTATCCCAGGATAAAAAAACACGGCAACAACAAAAACATCTACACATGATTTGGTATAAGGAAATAAAAATTGGCATCGTAATAGGGAGGTATATATACATTTAATAAATTCCAATTTCATTTACAAAAACATTTAGCATGAGCGTATAATATTTCCCTTTCTTTCTCAATTTAATAAAATTATATTCCACACAACAATTTAATTTTTCTTTAAGCTTACACATATTCTCATCATAAATATTTAATTCAAATTTCTGCTTTTATGATACCGTTATGTGATAAAAAATAATAAATATTCTTTGTTTTTAAGTATTTTCGAGTAAACAAAGTTAACTTCATTTGAATATAAAGGCCATTCGTGCAACGTTTTGTGTTTAATAGAATAATTAGCTAGCATCCCTCGAGTCTAAACATGCAATTATAAGGTAACTTTCCGGTTGTAAGAAGCCCAGAGTAGGTCATTTGCTTTTACGATTTCACATCGTGCGTTACTTTACATTTTAGAGGTCATTTCAGAAAATTAAAGCAATTCTTGAGCCAGATAAGTTTAATACTTCTATTGATTTTTATTCCACTTAGCAGAGCAGTTCTTTCATTCCAGGCCTGTTAAGTTTTTACTGAATTTAAATATCCATGCATGGATCCATATAGTCAATTTTACATAATTCTTTTAGCACAAAATAATTTCTAACTTTACCTGTGTAAAGCAGAGTAAAATGATATATAAAGCAATGCAAAATGTATTATAATAAACTGGTATATTTCCAGTTTGAACTTTTTTTATACTCAATGAGGCTATTATCAATATTCTAATTACTTACGTTGATTTGATGAGAAAGTGGGGTGTTAGGTTAGATATTGTCCTCGTCACTTGACTGAGGTTCAAAATTATGATGTGCGTTGTCAGTACATCTGATAAATTTCGAATAAATTTTTACATGACTTAAGAAAAGAAGAATTGCCTACTAAAATAATTGCTTTTATAAATGTCCTTTGTAAGAAATTACTCTCACAATTTACTTATGAGTGCAACACAAGTAAATATAACTTATAAATTAATCGTAAAACTTTTTACGTATACCTTATGATTAGTTTTGTTAAAATGATACATGTAATGCAATATTTTTCATAGCTTTTGTCCCTAATCTTCTATCATAATATAATTTTCATTTTGCAATTTTTTTTTAATATAAATTATATTATGTTGTAGGTCTTGAGGTATCTCAAAACTGTAGGTTTATATTAAAAAAGATTATTTTCCCACAATTTAAATTACTTTTATTTTAATTCAGAGACATATAAAGCTTAATTTCATCAAAAATTTTGGTTTTAAGAGCAATTTAATTTGCAGAGTTAAATAATTTAATCCCCGCTTTATAAAAGGTGTTATAAAAGAATGTTTTGCATTTATTAATTCTGTTATTAATTTATTCAAGATTGTTAAAAATATTCAAATACCTTCTGTTTCTGCATTATTCTCAAACAAACTCTTTTTACAAAGCAATTTTCAGAAGAAACGAAATTCTTTCTCTGTTTTGCTTATATAACATTATAATTTATAAATAATTATTTACTTTAAAAATTTACGAATTCTTTAAATTATTGTAAATTGTGAACCATCTTTAAATACACTGTATGAATTCTGCTTTATGAAAAGTGCAATTATTATATAAGGACAGGTCAATTTTGTTTGTCTTCATACAAAATTTATAATTATTTTTTATAAATGCGTATTTTTTGCTTAGATGAGATTTATTTCTAGTCTTTTCTTATATTTCATATTTCTAAGTTCTCAAACAGCGAGTTCCATTAGTCTTGTCTGGGAATCTATCTGAATCGATTTTTCTATTAAATCTCAAAGATAAGATTATTTAATTTTTAAATTTCAAATACTATACAATTTTGATAATTCTAAAAGTTAATTAAAATTACTTATATTTTATTTTATCATAAGTAAAATCAATAGCATAAAAACGAATTCAAATTTAAAGGCTTTCAAATGTTAATCACGAAGTTAACAACAATGCTAGGCATATATAAAATTTTTGTAAATTAAATTAATATTTTAATCATACCTTCATAAAAAAAAAGTTTGTTATCATTACGTAAAAATAAAGTCTCCTTATTCAATTAATAATTTTTGGTCGAAAAGTTTTGTTAGATAATTAGTCATTAATTAGATTAGTTATTTAATCAATAATGATTAAAAAAACCTAATTTTAAGCTAGAATTAGAAGTTCTATTACTTCAATTAACCTTAATATAAAAAAAAAACAACTAATGTACTTACTTTTGTTATTCCTAAAAAGATTTTTTTGATATTATAATTGATATTATAACGTTTTTTTTATTCTTGAAATCAATTCTTAAATTTGCAACTGCATGAACAGCCAAACTTTTGGAAAAAAGATGTTTAAAAAATATGTGTATAAAACAAATTAATAAATCTGCATTTGCCGCAATGATGAGCCACCTGATACCTATATCTAAAACTTAAATGAGCTCTTTTTCTGCTTTATAATAATATTACTTTTAAAAGGGAAAAAAAGAGAATATATGTTTGCCACAAATAATTTCACAGCTTAATGGGCTAATTTGAGCTAGCGTACTTTCGGAAAAATTTTAAAAAACATATGGAAAGTTGATTAATAAGATACCACTGATTTTCAACGAAAGTAAACCACCTGAGCCCCATCTTCGAACTGTTCGATTTTTTTTTTTTTTTAGTTTTCAATTGTTTCGTCTTCATATAATAAAAATAATCATGAAAGGAATTATTTTTAAAACAAATAAACTAACTTTGCATGTGTGTGCTAATGATCATTGAAAAAAAAATCATTTACAAAGATTCAGAAATAGGCAAATAAAAAGTTCTTTAGTGTTCTATAGAGATTCATATACAATTCGATTCACCAAAAAGCCGTAATTAATTTAATTTTCACCAGCAAATAATATTTGCTCTAGAAATATATATTTTGTCCTATAAATGCAGCACTATATTAAAAACAAACCAAGTAAGAAAGTAAATAAATAAAATATTTCAACTGGTGGTTTTTTTTTAATTATAGTTTATGGTGAAAAAGTGTTTCTTAAAGAGAAAATCTGTTTAAATTAGTGCTTCTATTGCGTTTTTAATCATGTAAAAAATTATTTATTGAATGTTTAAATGGTAGAGAAGTAGATCAAAGCCAACAATAAATGCAATTAAGTACTGAGGTAAATCTTTAAGAAAATAAATGATATTTCTGTGTTGTAAACGATGTAACTTTAATTAAGTTGCATAAAAACAATCGTAAGAATTTCAAATAATTATTTTAATTAACTGTACAGTCTAAGAGGAAACTTTAATTCTAAATATATTTGCAATGTATCTGCAGCATTTTGCAATATTTCTAAAATTAAGTTTAAGTAAAACCTCTATTTAAATAGCTGCATAATTTTTAATACGTAATAGGAATGACTTGAGCATAAAGATTCTCCACTTTTTAAGCTAATTTACTATACTTTGATTTGGTCTAAAAGGAGACGTATCATATAAATCCTACTTTTGGTTTTATTTACCAAATAAAGCGAAATATTTAAACCAATCAATGTAATTAAATATGAAAAGGACATTTGCATATTTTTCTGACGATATATTACTAAGTGTGTAGTATTTAATTATTTCATAAAAAATTATTCTTTTTTAATAATTCAATTAATAGTCTATTTACTATAAATATCAAACAGTTGCTCAATGTCATTAAATGCATTACGGTAAAAAAATATTGGCTCAATAACTTATTTCCCATTTTTAAGTGAAACACAATATTTTAATTTAAATCAATATTAGTTATTTAATAAATGTTTAAGAAATGCATATATAATAGATTTATGCTTTCTAAAGAGGGTTTATAGGTTGTTACTCTAGATGATTTATTAGAAAATGTTTCAAAAGAGAGAGTTTAATTTCTTTCATGAAAAAGTGAATGCGTATAATATTTTGCTTCTGTAAGTATCATACCATCATACAATCAGTTACTTTCAACGAGGCACAAGGTACTATCTATTATATGTTTTAATCGAAGCAATGAATTTGAACTGAAAGAGTAAGAACTGTGCATGCGACCACGTGGAAAAACATGAAAGAAATTAAACTATTTACGTCTTCTTAAACAAATTATCTCACATCATTTCTAGAATAATGTTTTTAAATTTAAACTAAAACCTACATTGAAAAACTGATTTACTATTAAAAAAATATATGATTATCACACGAGTATTCATTTATAAACACAACTAATTTTTTAAGGTTTCATTCATAAATCCACAAAAATTGATATTTTTCTTTTATGAAAAAATTATAAATTCATTCACGCGTTTTGTTCCAAATCTGTATAAATTACATATTAAAATTAAAGCACCAAGAAGGATGGACAGAAAATGCAGAACTCCGTCTTGGAGAAAGAGACTGTAAAAGACAATAAGAGGGAAGCTTACAATCAAGTGATAAAACAAGTAATATAAAAAAAAATAAAGTCAATTCCTACTTATATTAACAAAGAATAATTTTATTTTATCTACTTTTTATTAAATAGTTACAATTAATATAAATATGTATATACATAGGACAGAATCAACATTAAGTGGTCATTAATTTTTATTCATTATCATTAAAGTATCGTATTGTCATCCAAAACAATCGTTTATCTAAATTTCAATTGAACTGAATACTTTAACACGCGAGAAAAAAAACCTTTTCAAATTTTGACACAAGTCGCCAAAAATGATGCCAACGTGGTTGTATTTGTAATTCTTTAAATAATTATTTTTAATCAATTAATTTTTATTAATTATTATTATATTGTTGTATTGTCATCCAAAATAATCCTGTACATAAAATTTCAGCTCAATTGAGCGCTTTAGAATGTATTTTATTAATGATTCAATATTCCACCAAGATAAAAGAATAAATATATAAATAAATAATTATATAGAGATTGTGAGCTAATAGTAGGAATTGAAAATGAAGAATTTTCTTTGTTTTTATTACATTTTTTTCAACTAATTATTAAATAAAGCAAATGTTTTTTGTATCATTTTGTTCGCAATTTCATGTAGATTTTAGATCAGTTTACGAATTTTAAATATGTTTATAAACTCGGAAGAGTTATTCATCAAAAACCGCGACTAAAGAAACACAAGTAGTCTGTAGGTGAGATGAATTAAAATTAATCAATATTAAATAAAATCTTGTGTTGGCGAATCAACTTTCCTGAATTTTTCACGGAAATTTAACGCAATGTTTTGTTTCTTGGTAAATCCTTTCTGTCATTAACTCCAAATACAGTTTAAATTCTAAATAATATAAAACAAAAAATTTAAGTCAATTCTTACTTAGATCAACAACGAAAAATTTTATTTTAGCTACTTTTATTAAATAGTTACAATTAATATAAATATGTATATACATAGGACAGAATCACAACATTAAGTGGTTATTAGTTTTTTAATTATCATTAAAGTATCGTATTGTCCTTTTAATTTCAGTCCAACTGAATGCCTTAACACGTGAGAAAAAAACCTTTTCAAGTTTTGACACAAGTCGCCAAAAGGGTGGCTAAGTCGCCAAAGTGGCTGTATTTGTAATTCTTTAAATAATTAGTTTTAATCAATTATTTTTTAATTATTATAATTATATTATTGTATTATCATCCAAAATTATCCTGTATATAAAATTTCAGCTACATTCAGCGCTTTAAAATGTATTTTATTACCGATTGAAAATTCCACCAAGATAAATATATAAATATACAAATATATAAATAAATAAATATACAAATATATAAATAAATAAATATGCAAATATATAAATAAATAAATATATAGACAGTACGAACTAATAGTAGAAATTGAAAAAATAAAAACAACGCCAGTTAAGAAGGTTGTATTACAAAAACAGATGGACGTACATACAAGACGTCTAGAATAGAGTCATTTAGAGCATGAACTATATCCTGAGGGATGCCTCTCAATTGTCTGTAAAACATTTGCATAAATTGACGTGCATGCGATTTTGTCCTAGATGTGTTCAGTGTGGGAGAGACTGGAGGTAGAATAGCGGACGGGAAAGCATATGTACATCTTTCAAAGCATGTTGTCTTATGCGTAAGCTGAATGGTTGATGAATGGGTGTTAAGCTGCTGGTTAAAGCAATTCGTACCCCTCCCCCCCCAAGAAAGTAGAGTGTCATCGGTTGTAACACATCATCCCCTTTTCATTTCACCAACACAATAAACTGAAAAGAAACTGAGGCAATGACGCTCCAACCATAACAATAACCATGCTGATTGTCATGTCGTAGGGTGTTCCAAGAAAGAGGCAGGGTTGTATCTGTCACCCTATTGGGGTACACTCCTAAATAATAATTATCATTAGATAAAAAAATACATGATTTGTCAAAAAAAGAATTCTTTGACATTCCTCTACTCATGCCTTTCTAGTCTGGTAAATTTACAAACTGCGTCATTTGTGCTCTGGGGTTCTTATGTGCTGCAGTTGTTCTTAACGGATGTTATGAGTGCAAGTCATAAATATCCTATTTGTGATGGTTCTATTGAATATTGGAACATCATCCCTGACATGCTAACAACTGACTATATACGTGGTTTGAGGGTTCACCCTTTTTTTTAGTGAATGTGTCAATCCACTCTTGCTGACGTCTCTTTTTAGCCCTATGATTTGCTACATTTTCTTTTTCCAACTACTTTTGCCACAGTCGGTGCACCACGGTTGCGTCTAGGTGGGTGTCAGTTTGATTGATTTGATGTGTGCACCATATTGTCCCTTAATCAGTTCGATTACCATGTCTTTTGCAAAACTATCTGCCTGCTAAAAATTGCCTTCGTTTGTAAAGTCTAGTCATTCTTTGTTATTACACATATCCTCTGAGACAAGCAAACATTTTAGAATTTCCCAATCCGGAATAATGGCATAGTCCATTTGTAGATTAATCTTCTAATATGTTGTCCAACATGCATATATATATATATATATATATATTTATATATATATGTGTGTGTGTGTGTTTAAACCAGTTGCATTACTCTTTCAGAAGGAAATATACTGAAAAAGGAATGCTTTTCTAACCATTTCATTGATATTTATTACGTATTGCATGAAAACATGTGTAACAACTATTTCAAGTTACTGCTGTTTCATTAAGAGTAACGGACTGTAATTTGGAACAACATTTACTGTATTGAATGACTCTAATTGAAATATATATAACCGGTGATAGTTACTGGATATTGTAGTAAGTTTCTTTAATATAGTTTACCGAGTTTACTGGAAACGAGCAAAATTGTACTGTCCCCTGTATGGTACTCAAAGATACGGTTAACGATAGGCGTTTAAGTCTAGCCGCTTTCCGTAACTAAATTCGCGGCCTAAATTCACGGCCTGTTGATCGGGTGGCATAAGTAACAGCAACAACAACACTATACTTTTTATTGTTAGTAAAGAAATAAATGACTAATTTTAAATAAGATTTCGAGATCTTAAGAACTACGTCCTAATATTTGTGAATTGATTATGGTACTAGACTTATGTGATTGAATTCCTTTCTGATGTTTTACAGGTATGAACACAACAGATTAACACATTCAAATAAAGATTCAGATTTAATTTGAATTCAATGTATTTTAATTTTATGAGAATCAGTAACGTTGTTGTAAAATAATTATTTTCACATGCAGTATATTTTCTAAAATAAATCATATTACCATATATTCAAACATTCTTACATTTTATTATACTATCATTTGTGTATTGCATAAAACCAACAATATATTTGTAGGAAGTTCACTTATCATTATCTTTACCAAGAAGTCTGTTTCGATTTTATCGTTAAGTCGAACGAAAAGAGTCTTAGATCACTATCTTGTATTCATTTGCATATAAATGTGTACGGAATACTTTCAGAAACTTTCTTTCTCATTTTACTGAAAACTTTTAAAAACTTGTATAGGCTTAGTAGATTTTATTTATTTATTTTTCAGTTTTATTATTATTTTTTTTTCAATTTTCTAATTTGAAAACATTTTATTTATTTATTTATTTTTCACAGTGGCTCTTTGTTAGATAGCAGGTTTGTTTGGAGTTATTTTAAGTACTTGATATTTGTGTTGAAAATACTGTAAAAACAACAAGTACCATAAATATTAATATCACAGGAAGTAAATCGGAAAAAAAATCCTATACATTTTTTTTACAAATATAGTTTACAGAATCATTTGAATATCATTATATGTATTATAAAAGAGTTTGTGTTTTAAACGTTATTCATTTAATTGGAAAAAAAATATTTTTAAGGAAATCTTTAATTTCTAAGCAATTTGTATTATATATTTAAAAAAAATAAGAAAACTGTTAAAAACCAAAGAATTTATTTTTATAGTTTTTCCTTACATTGTATTTTTTAAACTTTTAGTACCTAATGGGAAAGAGAAAAAGGAATAATGATATATGTGGGAATATATATGTCTATTATAAAGGAAATATGTGGAATTTCTAACTTTTCAGTAAGCAAACTATAAAGTTCTGAAATATCTTCTTTCAGCCCCCAAAAGAACAATTTTTTTCAGACACTTTTGATTCTAGCACAATTCTTTCTTTTATTTAATATACATATCATGTCTATAAAAATATTTTTTGTATGATTTTATTTTGGACATATTTGAGAATATATATTTTCATTCACACACTTATATAGTTCTTTCTTTGATTATGCTGAATTGACTCCTATGATCAAATGTTTAAAGAACTATGTTTCAAAGCTTTACTATAAAATTTTTTGCAAGTGTGCTTTCTGATAAAATTATGATACTTTATTTACATTAATAACCTAAGTACTTACACTTAAAACTGTTAATTATTTAATTTATTATATTAAAATTTATTTTTCGAATGTTTGTCTTTATTATAAATTATTTACTTGAATCAGCAATTTAAAGGAGGGATTGAACCTCTAAACTTTTAGGGGAGAATATTTTAAAGAAAATGTCACAACTTTTCTTATTTTTTCATTTTTCCTAACTAACCATTTGTGTAAGATTATTACGTTAATATTTTATCATTTTTATGTTACAAAAACACAGCGATTTTATAAATAAGAAATCAGTTAAGCATATAAAATTTCTAAAAAACAAGATCTGCTATTTTTAACAAACACGGCCGTTATTCCAGCAGCAAATTAATTGTCAAGTATTTATTAGTATTAATCTCTCAGTTGCAACATTTGAAAACTAGTTGATTCAGGATTGATTAAAAAATGATTGAAAATCGATCCTCAAGCATTAAACTGGGTGAGACTCAGAAAACAATTCCTCTAACATAAGCTGGAGGCGATAGAGCGTTTTCTACAGCAGGATTATTCATAATAAAGCTAAGAACTAGGCTGAGTGCTACGAGCAGAGATTGCTTATATTTTCTCAAATCACACTTCAAAACGGAATAATTAATATATGTTTTCCATTTTTTTAACTTTTACCTGAATAGATAAATTAAAAATTTTGGAATTTATATGCATCCTTTTTTTATATAATTTTTATTGATATCGATTAAAAATAAAACAGTTTCAAATATTGGAAAATTTGATGTATTCCCGGGAATGACGATTATTGTCCAAGAATTTCTAGGAAATTTTCTGGAACAGAAAAAGCCTGGAAATCACGAACCCTAGCTCCGAGTCTGGTTACTTAACCATTTCCTGGCACATCCTCAGCCAAATATTAATCTTAAGATTCGCGACCACCAGTCGGTTCTTACTAACTCTTGGATTTCCCAGCTTAACGCTCAGCTCTTAACCATTGCCTCGCATACTCAAAGACTGACAATTAAATAGTAGTTGCATTTGCATAAAATCAAGTCATCTCTAAGAAAAGTGGTCTTAAAACTAAAATGACAGTTAAAGAATATTTTCCGTGAGATAATTAGAAAATAACCCGAATAGAACCCTTTAAAAATGAAATCCTACTAATTATAATATCCAATTTATAAATCTATATACCCTATTTCATAACGCGTCTCATTTCCTTTAGTATTAAAAAATTAAAACCTATATTTTGACATATTTATTAAAGTCTTTCCTTTTAAAAGATCCAACCTTGATTTTGTGATAGATTTACTGGTGATTCCAAGTAATTAAATATCGTATTGGATTACGTGTGTCTTACAAACCAGTTTTAACCTTTCCCTAAGCACTGATGCAGTTTCTAAAAATAATACATATTTCGCTTCACTTGAACGCACGATTATATTTTTTATACTGTGCTTTTCGATTGTATGTTTAATGGGAAAATTTGACTAATTCCCTTTCTTGTGTATTTTTCTTCTTGAGTGAAGCTCACGTTCAAAATAACTCTTCTGATGTATAAATACATACAAACGATGATTGGATTATAACATCAAGCTTCCAATTTCAACGTTTTTAATTGCATTACTTTCTATACTTAAATCGAACCTTATTTCTGTTATTGTAAAAATATATGTCAATATATATGTGTTGAATAAAATAATGTTTAAATTATCTTAGCAGATAATAGTTTTCTGTGAACATCTTGTATAAACTCTGTATATTTTATACAAAATTATGGATAATACCTCGAAAAACTTTCTTTTTAAATGCCAACATTTTTGTCTCAAAGAAAAGATTACAACACAAAATGTATGCCTAATTTTATTGAACAAAACTGCCAGAAATCAATAAAGGATGAAATTAAGAAAAAATTGAAAAAAAAAATACTTATGTGGTATTGGTTTGATTTCAAGTTAAAATTTTAGAAAGCAAATCTTTCCAAATTTGTTGAAAAAATAATAAATAATATTAATATATTAATGTGTTTTATTTACAAAATCACAACTACAAGTTAGGGTTAGTGTAAAATCAACTTTATTTGTAGTGAAGTATTTGTGCTAATACTTTTGTAAAAAGAAAAAAATAAACATATTAATGAATTAATTCATCAACGGAGAAGTGAAATTTTAAATGAGTGCGATTAAAAATACTCTGTTTTTAGGGACAGGAAAACACAATATAGTTTAATTAATGATTCAATAAATTACGAAAGTAGCATCCACGCTTTTTTTATCCTCTTTCATCTATAAGAATGTATTAAAAAATTCAAGAGAAAATAACTTTTAAATTAATGGATTGCGTGGGCAAGTGCAATATACGTGAAAACTCATTTACGTTGTAAGCGGAATTTAATTTATTACGGTGATTTATTGATTTCTGTGTCAGCATCATTTCAATACAAAATAAAATAGAATAGGAGGGTGGATCAGAGTGGAAATTTCGAACCAAATTTTAAAGTCGAAGAGTCCTTATGCAGAAGGAAAATGTTATTGTCATATATTTCCATTACGTAATGAGTTTACATATCCAACCGGAATATTTAATTTATTAGAATGCAATGTACATATATTTCTTAACAGAATTAATTCTACTCAAAAGTATTACGATATTTGAATACAATAATATATATTCAGTATTTTCTTTTTAATACAACCAAAATAATTTTATTCATATATTTTTTTAAAAAAAGATATGTTTTTGAATAATTAACACCTTAAAACTTAATACCATTTAATAAGTAACTCTTCGGTAGGCGCCCGAATCTCTCAAATATATAGTAAAACAGTTCCGGTGCTTCAGCCACAGGGTGGGTTGGAACACCCCCCCCCTACACCTTCTTCGATCTGGCTTTCGTCACTCGCCCCAAGGGTTCAGTGTCAAGGACGAAGGCGATTTATTCATATTTCGGGTAACAGAGGTCATTGTGCTCTGATAGATTCAGTTCGCCCAACAACGTCAGTTCTTATGACTTAATACTATTTCGTAAATTTTGATGTTTGTCTTGTAAAATAGTGTACTTTCGAGTTTTATACGCGCGCGCGCGAAAGTAAAATTCGAAACAAATGTTTTGTCACTTCTGTATGATATATATATATGTGGGAATCCAACCGAAATCTTCCAAAAAATTTGATTCTTTAGATGTCGGGGTTTTTATGGCGTGATGTCTAGGGGTTTTTAGGGTGTATTAGTTAATTTTGAAATAAAATAGACAACATAGTTCAAGAAAGAAACTAGTTGAAAACTAAATAATTTATTAAGAATTATAGGGGAGTATTTACATGGGGAATATTTCAAAAGAATAGGAAAGTTAGATAAGCATATTTCGGAAGAATAGGAAAGTTAGATCACATTACTTTAAGGGAGGCAATTGAGATTAAATAGAACTCATTATCGTGCTCTTAAGACTTACCGCCTGGCGCGGACGAAACGATAGAGCTCGTTATGGTACTATTAAGATTTACCGCCTGGCGCGGATTAAACGGCGCTGACGCGCGAAACACGACTTGCCTCGACGAGTGTTAGTGGGCCTCTGGCGAAAAAGGTTCATGTCGGCGTTTTTAAAAGGGACGCTAGATGGCGTTAATGTGGAATACTGTTTTGATTAGAATTGCCGACCTCGGTAAAGGATATGATCTAACTTTTTACAAATGGGATATCCTACATATATATATATATATGTGTACTTTGAGTTGGGATACATCTGAGGAATGCCGCGCACCTTGTTAACGACGCTAATTTTTTGAATCCTCAGCATAGCTGGAATAAACTCCCAAAATATCTATATAGGAATCAAAACCACTCAGATTATCTAGCACAACTATAGAAATACTAGGTTAGAAACTTTTGAAAGAGCACCAGCGAACTCAGTCGGAGTGTAACATTCACATATCGTGTTCATTTTGACTCCGGATTGAAGAAATATATGATATGCAACGCTCCATTCAAGACAAAAACCCAAGACAAACATGGGTATTGAATTTGAAAAAGAAGGTACGGTTCCTTCTTCTCAGGACATCAAGAAAATATTATTTAAGTTTTATCGTGTATTATGCGAAAAAAATGCATGATCCTCGAACATTGTAAGGTGACTTGAGAAGACTTCAAAAAGGCATCTAAAATACAGAAGTGGTGAAACTGTGATAACTAAGGATTATATTTTGGATGTTTTTTGGTTTAAATGTGTCAATTTCTGATTTGATTTTAAATAATATATGTCAGATATATTTTAATGTCAAATCTCAACAATAAAATGATTAAGTCATCTTCAAACGTAAGTATGAGGTGATCCATCTGAGTGTTGCCGTGTGCCTATACATGGAACTTTTTGAAGCGAGCCTAGAGGAATGTTAAAGAAATTTTGATGCATATCACACGCAAATTTGAATGAAATAATTTATACATCCTTTATAAAAATGTCTTATTTTCTCTATCCTAAATCATTCAACAATCCGTATTCTTAATATTGTTTTATTTTACTTCTAATAAGGAAACTTTTACTTGTTTTTAAAATCTAGGCTCAATCTTGAATTTAATCTTATAACTTCGTAATCTTAGCTTTAAACTTGTATTTTTTACACATGTGGTGTAAGAAAGAGATATATGATATAATGCCTCTCTTTAGAACTCAGTACAATAGTTAAACATACTTTCTAAGAATGAGTTGACACTCATGCCATTGCTTCAATGATGTTATGCTACAGGATAATATAACGTTCTTTCACTCTAGCATTTACCTTAATTAATACAGACTTAGAAATAAGATAAAGTAAAAGTAATTATATTTGTGATTAGTTACATGTTTAATAAAACAATAATTTTACTTGGGATTTGTATTTCAAAAAATTTATATGAAAACAAAACATATTAAGTATTTCTTAAATAAATTAATACAAATAGGTCGTTCTAGAAATATCCATACAGTTTTTAAATTTCGAACTCAGTATCATTTACAAGTTTTTTTTAATAACTATTGCGACTAAAGGACACAGAAGATAAAATTAGCAAAAAAACACGTCCCTAATCCTTTTTTTAGCGTTAGATATTATTTTAGTAATTGATTCTAAAATAAAATACACAGTTGCGTGTGGAATAACAACAAAAACAAGATGAAAAATCACTGTACTTACAGAACCAATTCTTCGTGACAGAACTACATTCAAAGTAATACTCCCTTCAGCATTCAGACACTTCTGTACTCGGTGGAACGTTGGATGGGGAAAAAACATTGGATGGGTTAATTAGAGCAATTATATGTTCATGAAATGAATGTATTTAAAAGTTTATGATACTGGTAAAATAAGAAAACTAATCACTTATTATTAGTTGATACGTAAAATTTATTTTAATTTCATAAAATTGGGTATGTGTGAACCATTTTACACTACTTTGCAATAATCACAAAAACTTGTTGAGAGCTTGGGTTTCGGCTCGAAATCGATGGCGGATTGGATTTGAATAAATACGAATATAACTAACCAACAAAAGTTTTAAAGTTATAATTTCATTAGTGTAGCTAATCTAAGTAATCTCACTAATGATTGCTAAATAAATTACCAACTACTAAGCACTTAGTCGCCAAGTGTTGTTTACGAATTAAATCCTACTGAAAGCTACCAACTAAAAGAACTATTAAATTTTAAACGAAAATTTATAATTTGTTTTTTGCCTATAAACCTACATTTCTAACAAATATGAAAAGGATTTTAACTAAATGTTATATAAGAAAAAGAAACTGAAATCAAATTTTGCATAAGAAAGAAAGTTAATTAGTATTAAAACTGTTTTATATATATATATGACATGATTTTAGAGTCAGAAACAGACTTAGTTTTTAACAAGGTCTTTATTTGATCAAAGTTACACATCAACTGACGCAAGAGGCAGAGAGAGAAAGAACGCCACCGAATAATCTTAAGAGGGTTAAACACTTAAAACACCGATCGCGGCGTCCATGAGTGCTCTTGAAAGTTAATGCTGACATATAGGGCTATTAAATATAACGATCTGGAATTAGACATGTTTATTGGCTAGGCCATATGTTCGGAAGAAATAAATGGGTCATTAGTTTGATACTTGAATAGGTGAGAATGTAATACAAAAATGAATTACTAGATAGGGAATTTAATTTTTATTCTAATTTAATTATCCTTACATATATATATAAGAGTGTGTGTGTATGTACGTGTGTGTATATGTACATATAAAATATTAATTTAGTTCAAAAGAAATTTAGTTTCAGTAGAATCCTTGAAAAGAAGGAAACTTAATTTATACTCACTAAAGACTGTAATATGTTTTACTTAATTTTGCATTTTTTCTGAAAACCTAGGCAGGAAAACTGAAACACGTACAACAGCGCTAAATGCACAAAATTTAATAAATAATCAGTAAATTGAAGCCACCTTAATGAAATACTTATTTGCTTTGAAGTAATCACATTTTACGATTTATTGGCACTAATTGCAACGTTTTAAAATTGAGTTTTTTTATAACTACTCAGAGAATACAATCAAGGCTAACAAATATTCTGAAAACATTAATTACTATCACAATTCCTATATTTCATAAGTAGTTTAAACGAAAAATCTCTATTTTTATGTAAAATAATTAGATTGACTATGTATAAAAAAAGAATTGTGAGATGAAAACGCGCGCGATTAATTAATCTTTAGTTTGACTGAAAGTTAAATAATCCAAAGTTTTTTCAAAATGCAACTAAAATTCACTTTTAAAAAAAAATAGTTAAATTGCAATTAATTTACGTGCCTTTTAATCTAAGAAAATGAAAAATTAATGCAGGTACAAAAGCATTTTTAACATTCGAATCAGACAGAAAGTTGATTTCAAACTAATAAAAGTTCTCATTTTCAATAATTAAAAATTTCAATTAAATTTTATCTTAAAATCAGCTTTATTTCGGTGTATATTTTATGTCTCTCGTCCAATGGAATTCTGATTGAAAACTCTCTTGAAAAAAAAAAAATCTCTTCAATTATCAGCCTTCGGTGTACTTTAGAAAAGCACAAAGTTCTTAAAATTCTGATTTGCATTTCATATATCTTTAACATCATTATTCAAATAGTTTGTTTATGTTAATTTAAAAAAATTAAATTAAACCTGAGATTGAGATTACTAATCTCAAAGTTCGTGCAAATTAACTTTTTTTCTTTAAAAAATAAAGTAAGAAATGCTCCTCTAGTTATAATAAATTAGATTTAAAAGTTTTATTCGGAAATATAAAAGCTGAACAAGTGCGATGAAAAAAAATATTTTAATGAATTTTATTTTTATAGTACACACTTAAATGAACAACTAGTACTATGAGTGCAATTTGATTGGTAACGAAAGGGTTTGATAGCATAAGGCACAGGTATGTTATTTCGCATTCATCAACTGTATGGTCAGAAATCATAACATGTTTTAAGGTATCCGACTACATTCGGAATCGTGATTTTAAAAAAGCGCATAAATGGCTAATTTTCATGATATTTAGTGTCACTTATAATACATGTATAAAATTGTTTTAAGGACATTATGACATAAAAATGATTTAAGTACAATATTTTGGCAAAAAATTATCTTAGAATAATCTTTTTTTAAAACGTTCTCCTGTTATAAAAAATGCTTCAATAATAATATTTTGTGTGTGTGCTTATATAAAGTCAAAACTTCTCCAGAGAGTCTGAACTAGGATTTTTGAAAAATTCACATTATTTTCCGAGTTACCATGAATTGAAATAATTATCAGCATTTTTTTTCTTAAAATTTCTCCCCTCTGTTGTTGTAAAATATGGATAAATACACTTCTAAGTTATATATTTCAAAAATCCTAGTTGAGCCTCTGTACAGAGGTCTGAGATGTATACAGGCAAAATATTATTGTAATAGAAGCATTTTTCAAATAAGGAGAATGTTTTGAAACCTGGTAATTCTATGTTCCTTTTTTGTCAAAATATTGTACTAAAGTAATTTTTCATTGTAATAGTATTCTTAAAACGATTTCCTGCATGTATTCTGATCCAAGTCACACTAAATATCATAATATTATCCATTTATAAGCTTTTGCAAAACCACGGTTCCGAACGTAGTCGGATACCTTAAGTCCCTTTACAATTATGTTAGATTATTCTATATTAGAATATATATTTTCGATCTTAAAATTTGTATAACAATAAAAATTGAGAAACGTTTATTTAAAAAAAAAAAAAAAAACTGATTTTTAGATAAGGGTTTCCGATCTTTTTAGACTAAGGGCCACACTAATTTTTGCACTAAAACTCAAGGGCTCTAGCTATTGCAATTTCAAATTACTCGCAAATTTTCGTTTCCAAACTAATCGGCGAATGATGTGACTCCATTATGGTCAAATTTGTAATTGAAACTTTTATTGTTTTAACAATAAATTTCAAGTGTTTTTTTTAAGATTTTGATTCTACTGGAAAAGCCATTAAGATTTTTCAAAATGTATTCAATATGCTTTGCCCGGTACAATAAATGGAAAGTAGTAGAAATATTTTTGAAGAAGAAAGTAGTATCTGTGCAGGGTAGAAATATTTTTGAAATAAAATATTTACACTCATCATTGCTGGAATTTTGAAAGTCTAACATTCAAGTGATCATGATGATGAAAATCCTTCTCCGAAAGGAAATATATACTGAATTATTCGCGAATACAAGCTAACTGATGAGACTTTGAATTCAATGCCAATCTGTCCAGTAGTAAACTTGATCTCCATCTGCAAACACAAATGTCAATTTAAATTTATAGCTGCGTAAATTACATTTATTATAATTGTGTGTTTAATTTTTTTTAAAACTCCACTCTTTAACTTACTTATCTATGTAGTTTTTGTAGGATTTCAGCCTAAATTTCATATCATAAACTATAGTTCAAATGTTTAATTGGATTGTGTATCCCAGTGTGTATTTCAAAATTAGTTATATGATTTATATTCTTTTTTTTAAATTTACAATATATTTAGAACAAACTTGGAGAACCCTAGTGATGGTGCACGCTGGCCATAGTAAGGAAACTACTGTGATCGAATGAAATGTGTTATTGTCCCAATTACATATCACATTCGTTACATTAATAGGGCTTTTTAAAATACATTTTTTTTCCCAATACTATTTATTTTTATTTCCTTTGTTTTTTTTTCAGCTTTTCAAGGTTTAATCTTCTATTACATTTTGAGATTTTTTGAAGAATATATGTACAATTGTTTGATGATGTACAACAGGGGTGCCCAACACGCGGTCCGCGGGCCACATGTGACCCACCAGTACATACGGGCCAACCGACACTTTTTAAAAAACTTTTAAATATTAGGTTTTTAAAGTTTTTTTTCATTTTGAAATTTATTTGAAGGGAAATTTATATATATATATATATATAACTATATATATGTGTGTGTGTGTGTAATAATTCCCTCTAACATACTTTTAATTAACTCTTTAATGATCTATAAATAATCTTTAATTCTTAGGTTTAAAAATAAACGTTGTAATCTTAATCGTAATCGGCTAAACCGATTTCCGTATCCCGCGCATTTTAGCCAATCAGATGCCCAAAGGAAAACGTCTATTCAACGTAATCGCGCTCTCTTTCTCTGCTTGCCACCATCGCGTAAGATTGAAAATACTTGCTGCTTTTTGTCTTTGTGTTGTGTCCTCCAAAATGCTGCTGTCTACTCAATGTGAAAATAGAACGTAATTGTGCTTTAATCTGTTGAAGTGTGCTCATAATAAAGGAGGTAAAGCTATTCTGAAGATGTCATTACTAAATCAAAATTGATAATCTTTCACTCCGGTCAACACTACTTCAATCTATTACATACATATATATATATATTACAATGTATTTGTCTGTTACCTGTACTTGTTTAAAATAAATCCTTTTTAATAATAGAAATGTCCTTTAAATATCAAACAATTATATTTGAATTTTCTATAATAAATTACTTTTTTAATAAATTCCGAATTGCATGATGCATATTCTGTACCATGGATTGTACATGATTCTCTGTGTGTGCGACTTTCGTTTCTCCTCCTCCTTTTCTCTTTGGGGTGTCCAAAAACTAGAAGCAGTCAGAGATGTTCTTTAAAGTTTAAAAAATATTCAGGACGTTTAAGGTAAAGAGCAACGTATACTCAATCGTTTGCGAATGACAGCCTTATCAAATTTCAACTATGAGTAATGAAAGATCAATTCAAAAGGAACACCGTAAATTTCAAGAAAATGGCAACTGTAATATTTTAAACATTATTTGATCATTGCATTATTATATTAAATAAACATTATTTTGTTATCTATGTCTTTATACATGAGAAATAATGAAAACAATAATAATACTTCATTCTGTTTTAAATTTGCACTCAATAAATGTTTTTTTTCTTTCCAAATCTGATATAAAGGTACATATTTTTATGTGCTGCCCGCGAGCATATAAGGTTTTTTCGAAGTGCCCCGCAAGATCATTTGGGTTGGACATCCCTGGTTTGTAAGAACCATTGGATTAACAATATAAAAGTATAATGTGTTTTCTTTAGAGTTATAAATTCACTCTTATCCGTGTTTTTTCATATTCTAAGTAAAAAAGAGTAAGAAATTGTCCAGGACAATATTTTATTTATAATAATGTTTTTCCGAAGTGGCCTACAAGGTGATTTGTGTCGGGCACCCCTGATGTACAAGACTAAAAAGTGAGATATAAGCTTAACCCCTTCAGGACCATCGGAAGGAGAGAGAAGCACTTCCACAGGCCCGTACTTTCGGAAAGGACACGCACGCATGGGGCCGGTCGAATTTCCCTGCTAAGCCTAATTTCCTTTAAAAATTCGTACAAAGTTTTAATTGCAATCAAATACGCTAAAACTTACAATTTATTATCATTGATAATATTTGAACATGGAGTACAAAAATTGTCACCATATTTAAAAAAACAATTGCGAATTTTAAAGAAAATGTTTTCATTTTAATAAAAAAAAATGCATACACTTTCAAATAAATGTCAAAAATTCCACACAATTAAATACGAATATAGAAAATATTAGAAAACTAAGCCAACTTATTCAAAATATAAACATAAATCCATAGAGCAATAGAGCAATAGATCTCGAACACCTAAATGTCCGATTCTCTTCAAAAATAAATATATGCAGTTGTTTATATTCATAAATATCTCGGATATAATTTAAAAGACAAAAAACAAGGAGCTGAAAGCACATATTGAAGTTCAAAATTTTATGAAACATTTAAAAAAAAAGATGGTTTTTAATCGACATCTAGTGTTTGTAAAATTAATATGAAAACATTCCTAACTCTGATCACACCGGTGAGATCATGGGCCAACGAGGAGGGAAAGCTCAATCACATATATGATACCGTGGGGCCGTGGGGACAGAAACGTGTGATCACATATATATGATCATGGTCTTGAACGGGCTAAGTAACACATATAGTTATAAGAATACTTTAAAAAATAAAAGATTTGCTTAGGAATAAGTATATATAATCGTAACGAGTACAGGATGATTTCAAAGAAAAAGTACAATATGTTATATCTAAAAAATAAGTAATGAAATACTTATTTAAAAATAAGTTATTAAGTTACGAATATTTAGGATGAATTTTAATTTTGAAACATGAAAAACTAATAAATTTCATACCAAAATGTAATATAACACAAAAAATATAGTATTCGATTGGATCAAGTATGTTTTTTGTATTGTTTTGTTTTTTATCCTTCCTAAAATTTGGATGATCACTACATTTTATACAGTGCTTGAAAAAGTTTTGTCAAGCAAAGTTATCTTAAATAATTTTAGAAATAATATTTTAAAATTAAGCGAGTTTAAAGATAGTACAAGAAATAGCATTTTTATCTATATCTGTAAAAATAGAACAAAGATTTAAATTATCCAGTTCCATTTATTTTTTTATATATGTAAAAAGCTGAAAAAATTTTAAGGTTACCTCTTACAAAACTGTTACTAATTTATTAAGAACTTACCCTTTTTATAAGGTAACTCATTCTTGACACGTAAACATTTATCTCTCTCAACCAACCGCTCCTAACTTTCTAAATCTTCTAAGATTTGTTATCCTTAGTTATAAAATTGCTATTTGAAAAAGTAAGCTTAGTAATAGTAATAGTAAGCACCTTTCAGCAAAATGTATCACATTGCCCTGTCTCTAACAAAATTAAACATTCCAAAAGCATATTGTTGAGGTGGTCTATTAATATTTTGAAGTTACAAATCTAAATAAATCAAAACATGCTTCGTATGCTACACGCGACCCCCATAATGTGTTACCTCTTCATATCTACTAAAATATTTGCATTGTTTGGGTCAGTTCATACATTTAAGAGCATCTCATTTTAATTACATTGAAGTACAACATTTATTTACATCGTAAAATACACTTGAAGGTTAACTAATTCCTTCTTTCTAATATAATAATCATCATCAATGTTTTACAGTATTATTTACATGTTAACTAATATATTAAGCTAAAAAATGTCAGAACAACCATTTCTAAATTTGGCTTTTGAAAGACTTTTGATTTATTTTGAATATATGTGAAATATGCATATCTACTACAAAGTCCTACTCTTGATTTAGAAAATATTTAAGTGATATAGCCTCCCCTTTTTTTACCCTCGCCTCATTTTTTTTTTTTTTTTTGCTTTATAGTATCAATATATTTTGTTAACAAAATTTATACTGAACATTACTTAAAAATGTAGAATTTGTGAGTAATATTCAAAAAATCTTCTAAAAAGAACATTTTATTTAATTATGGAATTATTTTAAAATATTTAGTAGATGATCGTAATAATGTTTTTTTTATTTACTTTAAGGGATTTTATTATAATATATATATATATATATATATATGTGTGTGTCTGTGTGTGTGTGTGTATATATGTGAGTATGTGTGCAAACGTGATGAACATTTTTAACTACCCTCTTTTTTTTCTTTGATTTATTGTAAGCTGTTTTAGATATTTGGAATATATTTCTTAAATGTTTTTTCTCAAAACTAACACTCATTACAGAACCAATAAATCTCACCAATTTATTTGATCTAGTATTTTAAATAATGCAAATAATTACATTGCATTTCTAGACAGATATGTAATAATTTTTTCTTAATTTTAACTTACAATTATACGCACACATGTAAATTAGTATTAAATAAAATAAAATGCACCCACCAAATCTTTCCTACCATCTTACGAAATCAATTTTGAAATTTCTTAACATGACTTGAGTAAGATTTGAAATGTTAAGAACTTGAATCGAATAAAAGTGATTGAACTGCATTGTTCGAAGAATCTAATTTAGTCAAATCATGTAGGTCATTTCCTAAACCTTCTAGATCAAGGGATCAAAACAATAGTTATTCGAACAAACAGAATTGAGATTGAGAATTTCGTTGCCATTGGAGACTAAGACTCTGAGCGTGTGTTCATGGATACCGATAACTAAAAGGGAATTTAGTATTGAATTTCATACTTTATGAGAATCGTGGAATTCTTCCAAACTACTTATGCTTATGCAATATACTTTTTTCAGGAATGTAAGTAATTTAAAGGTAATTATAATTAAAATATGCATGTGAAAGATATTAATGGTTATAATGAACACAATAGAATGTTTATATTATGCATCAATTCATGATTAATATTTGATTCGAATTTTTTCACGCTCTATTTCAAAACTTATAAGTATTTAAGTAACTTATACATGTATCATTTTTTTTTTCATTAGACTACATTAGAAGGAAAATTTTCAATACATTCTATTTTTTATTCTAGTTTTTAAAACACATACCTTTTTATGTAACTTATTAATGCAATTTCCATTAAACTGCATTATACTGAAAATTTTCAATGTATACACTTTTTTAATGAGATTTAGCAAGAAGTAAACATTTTAAACTAATATATGCTTTTCATAGTATACTACTGTTTTCTTTAACAATTTAGACACTCCCAAACATTGGATGTGTGCAAAAGCTCTACCATTCTCAATAATCTTAAGTAAAAGCAAATAAACCCAAAATAACCTACGACTAGGCATAATTGTTATGTATGACCTCTTGCCTTTAAACCGAGGGTGGTAAAATTCATGCAGTTTCCAGTCAAAACATTCTTGAATGGCAGTTTTCACAGCCTCATTATCATCAAAGATGTTCTGACTGACAAAATAGTTCAACGCACAAAATAGGTGATTGTCAGAGGGTGCCAAGTCATAAGAATAGGGAGGGTTGGGCAAAATCTCCCATCCAAAGCCAATTAACTTTTGGCTAGTGATAAATGATAACACCAATACGATTAGTGAGATCTGGCTTCTCTTTGCTACCAAATTTGAATGCAGCCTGCCTAACTGTAAACAATATGAGACAACATTGGTGGTTTGGTTGAGTGACAAGATCTCCCAGTGAATCATTCCCGTTACAGTCCATCACACACTCAATACCTTCTTGGGATGAAGTTCAGTTTCGAAGTTGAATGCAGGTGGATCCTAAGGGTGACACACAATCCTATGACACCTTGCGTTACGTTACATAACCCACTTTTAATTTCTCACCATAATTAGTGTCATGAGCGGGTCATTTTTGTACTGGAATGAGTGAGTGAATATTAACGTCGCACTGTTCAGTTATGCAAGGGCTTTTGGCGACGGACCACGTAACTTTGAACCATGTTCAAGTGACGTGGACAACTCCTGATCTGGCACCCCCTCTCCTAACTAACACACCACACTAACGGGAGGACGTTTCAGCTCTCTACAGATTTAACTTACATCGCTACCCTACACGGCGGGTCTTTAGTGGTTCTGAGCTCGAACTCGTGACAAGGCAAGCCATGATCTGATACCTTGACCACTCGGCTACCGTGGCCTTTTTTTTGTACCGGAAAAGCAAGGAAATGCAGGTGGGGATTGGGCTATCCTGTTGCTTAGCTGCCAGGTTATGTAGAACCCAACGGTCCCAGTTTCTCGTGAATCCGAATTTAACTAGCCCTCTCTAGACCATTTTCCCGTGTACGTTGAAGATTTTCCCAAATCCTTTCACGGCTCATGTTGTTTCTTATAGCGTTGTCAATATCATCTTCTCCAATGTGCAATGTCCGCCCACTCCTAGCGTAAACTTGGCAGGTTCTGACTCCTTCCCTAAATTTACGAAATCATCGAAGACATGTGATTTCGTCTAGTGCATCATGCCCATAATCTTGACAAACATGTAAGAAACTATGACAAATATTGCTGCCATACTCTTTTTATTGAACTCGTATAAAAAATATTGTTTTACATGCTCCTTATCGCTTTCAATGTTACACCCTCTGATATTTTTTTTTTGAGATTATTTACTGTAGGAGACACAACGCATTTATATGTTAAACATCCCCACTTTTGATTGGCTGCCAATTTCGGACATTCAAACGTCATGTGTGGAGTCATCTCCATTGCAAATTTGATTATTCAAAAACTCGGAGAATGAACCCACTCACACAATAAAAACGATAGACTATTTTTCTTTAGTTTATATTTTTGAATGAAAGCATAGTAGCATACGCGTATTTAAAAATTTTCATCCGCTTAACCTCACTTACATGTTTTACTTACATTTTCTGACTATGCGACACATGTGAATTCCAATTTAGGAAACCGTTGGTTCAGTTGAATTTATGTGCTTTTCTTCTTAACTTCAATATACAAAATTTTTGCTAAATTTAATGATGAATTTTTTATATTAACAATAATTCAGAGAAATGTTATTTTTTTATAACTTCAGATCGCTTGGACAGACTGATTTTATGAATAGAATGTCATATCTTAAATCATAACCATACAAATTAAGTATTTTCTTCCAAATCAGTAATAAAGACAGCTCGATAAGTTAAATATTTATTCTGAAGGTGTTTTGCGTTTGTTCTTAGATAAGTTATTGCTGGGCATGACATATTTAAACAAAAGCAGGACAC
>BMAV01002451.1:0-97855 GCA_019973955.1 Trichonephila inaurata madagascariensis | reverse complement strand
CCAAGGGGGAACTTGGGGGGGCGTCATGTGTGTGCGGTTTGGTTGCGTCATTTGTGTGGAGACGACTTGAGAATTGCGTCATGTTTGTGACGGTTTGATTGCGTCATTTGGGGGGAGACTTTGAGAAGTAACGGCTTATTTGCGTCAATGTTTGACAGCTTAGTTGCTTTTGCGGGGGATAGATGGCGCCACGACTGCGGCGCGTGAACGGTGTGGTTCCTTTGCACGGCCAGGGTCACCAATAAAGGAGGAGGGTTCGTTTTGGGTACCTTCCGTTCCGAACGCAAGTACGTAACCAATCACGCCAAAACGATCGTCTTCGCGTGATGTTGGTATTAGTTCATATAGATATCACACCGCCACAGTCTCTTAACTTTGATATGGTGTACGAGAGTGGAGAACCATATCAGTTTTGAACCTAATCGTTTAACCGTGATTCAAAATTGCAAGTCCATCATTAGTACTCGTCTAGTTACTTCAAAATGTAACGTTAATGAATAAGTAATCATTATTGTCCCAGAAAAATAACTTTTTCAATTTTAGTGTAAACGAGATTTTTGTATATCTTCTCTATTCGGATCGAGAGACCATGGTTATATTGCATGTATGGCTCTGCTTGTTTTCGCGTAAACTTGATACTGTCCATTATATTGCTTCACGTATATGAACTAGTGGGGTTTTTTTTTCAGACCTCACTTATTGACACTCGTATGTCATCTATATTCAACTGTTTTTGGATTTAAAGCTAAATAATCTCAACTATTTCAAGTCAAAATCAATTGCTTTTCATCTTTTACTTTTTGTTATAAACAGCCCGTTCGTATCAGGGCCGTTTTTAACCTCCCCGGCGCCCTAGGCACTTCACCAATAGCTACCCCCTCTATTTCGAGAGCACCCACTTCCTCCTTCAGTTCTTTTATTTCGGGAGGGATTTTCCCTTAACTTTCTTACTCTTTTTTTTCCTTTCTTTGTTTTTGCAGTTTGAATAGTATTTCCATTATGCACCACCTATGAACCCGCCGTGTTATGGACTGACAGTCGTAAGGAAAGAATAGTGGTATAGTTGAGCCACTCTTGTTCATTTCTTACTTTACGGTATCATGGACCACCCACCCTTTTGTAAATTAGTATAGTAAATTAATGAAGTCGTTTGCAACTACAGTATAGAGCAGGGGTAGCAAACCTTTATGGATTAACGTGCCATTTTTTTTTAAGAAGTGTTTGAATGAGATACGGACGTGCCGTCAAATAATTTTGACTTGGGATTCAAATTAAAGTAACATTAGTGTGACTTCCGTTGTTGCAGATTGGATGACAAATAACTTATATTAGGATTACAAAATGTATCTTTCAGTAGAATGCATGCTGAATTGGAGTCATCTGCCAAATGGTTTCTAAGCAATTAATTATTTTTGCTGTGGTTCACTCTTTTGACAAGAAGATTTTTGATTTGTTTCAAAATGCTGTTTTACAGACGATATTCTGACACACACCGCTTTCTCGCGTAACTAATATAATGCCATATTTCTAGATTCACCAAGTTTGAAATTCTCTATTACACTTACTATCTTGCACTTTTTGTTCTTTTGGCGAACTAGCCATGTTAAGTAACAGTTAAAAATCGTAAATATAACACAAATAAACTTTAAAATACAGTTGTGTCAACGAAATTGACTATGTTTTGCGTAGACAAATTTTGCATCATAAGCAACTGTAGCCCACGACGTAACTAAGGCAAGACAATAACAAACGAGTGTGCTCCCCGCGACCGATCACTCGCGTTTGTTCGTAATACTTCATATTGAACTTTGTTATTTTGAAATAAAATGCGAAAAATTTGGTCACTGGCGTGCCCAAAATATTGTGTCGCTTGCCATTAGTTCGCCATCCCTGGTATAGAGTATACATTACTGTATGAACAGTTTTCAGCTTGTTAATTTCATCTTTTTCATCGCTTTACTATCTTTTGCTTTTTGACATCCTTATTTTTTTGATTCACTGTAATTGTTTTGTACCGATTTTCTCAAAAAGAATGATTTTTCGAAAAATCTTTAAATCCCGTATTCAATTTCCATTGCAATATCATTTTTAGTTCATAGCAACATCAAACTGTTAAGCTTTTCATTTTCCATGGCAGTCTTCTTTAGTACTTCAGTCTTTACTCTCTTGAGTGCAGAAATGTTTCTCTCACGATTCGCTAGTCGGTGGTACGTTCGCAGGAATTTTAATTTTCTTCTCTTTTTTCACCTTCTAATCTTTTGCGCCCAAGGCACGTGCCTAAGCGGAAAAGCTGCCCTGGTTTGTATACAATCTTCTATTTTTAATCATACCTCTTAACATCTCTGTCTGAAACATATATCCACTTTTTGACTGACAATTTGATATAACACCAGTTTCCTTCTTTGAATATTCCAAAACACGTCAACTTTTCCCTACCTTTTAAAAACATGTAGTTCATTGTTTTTTAAAAATTTATTCTTTTTTCATCACATTGTCAACTATTTACTCCAATTATCATTGTTTGCGGATGGTTCAAAAGCGACTCAACTCAAGTGAACGGCCGAATTGCTGTTAGTGATATCACTTATAACTATTGCCTGAAAAAAGCCCGCTCTCTTTATATAGCTCTGAAGTTTGTTTATTGTGCATTTCAACTTCTGCAACTTAAATTCCACCGTAAATTTAAATTGCAGAAGTTGAAAGACTGACTGCTGAAGCATTTTGGAAAGTGGAACATTTTTGAAGGCACTGTCTTCTCATTTCTCAGATTTTTCAAGTTCTAATTATTTTGAATAGTAAAGGTACTAATGTATATTTTGTTGGCTCCCGAGTCGAGTTAGAATTTCTGACATGACCATGAGAACACTTGTAAAATTGGTGCCCTCACCCTCAGGACCTCCGTTTTTTAAGGTAAAATATTACAACTATTTAACGGAGTATATGGAATCTTTTCAAACCACACACAAGAACATGCTGCACTCTTTTAAATTACCTCTTGAAATATAGTCTATAGTATCTCTCTGTATGAATAATGTCAAATTAACTTGCTCGTGAATTAATTATAACAGATTTACTCACAAACATTTCTTCTTTGGAGAAAACGCTTTGATTCTTTTGCAATGTGTGCCGAATTTTGATTTCACACATTTTAATTTATTGTCCTGATTTTAAAAGAAATTAAACATTTTAATTAATCCATTTTAATTTCGTATGTGTGATGGATTTTATAATTGGGCAAGTTCCCCATCCAAAATTTTCTAGCTTTTTAAAATTCAGTGTGGGATTTTTTTAAAATAATATTTAACTTTTATTCACGTTGCTTATTTAAAATCTATTACCGTATTTACTCGAATCTAAGCCGCACTTTTTTTACAATGTTAATGCTACTGAAAATCAGGTACGGGTTAGCATCGAAGGGGATTCGTTGTATGTGGCTGTTAGAGCAATTACAGGTTCATGTATGTATTTAAAAGTTTAAATTACCGATGAAATAACTAATTATTCACTTATTAGTTCACATTTTAAGTTGTTTTTTAATTTCGTAAAATTGGATATCGTCAAACCATTTCACGCTATTTTTCAATTTTCACAAAACTTTGAGAATTTAGGATGCGGCTTAAATTCGAATAAATACGGTAATTTTTTTTATTGTAACATTTGTTAGGTGCAGTTTGTCCATTATTGCTACTTGCGCCATAAAACCACAACTACTGTAGAAAATTCTAGTTTCGTTATCTCAATATTTTGATCATAATGTTGATGAAATAAATTTGAACAGATTATAAATACCGACGAAAATAAATGTTAATTTTACTTTATCTGTTGATAAACGAACGAGTTCTTATCATTTAGCTTTGTATATTCATATAGGAAAGGCACTGAGGATTTGGAGGAAAGGAGAACAACAGTGCATATTAATTCAAATTCCATCGAGTAGAATAATGAAAACTGCTACATTCATATGAATCTTAAAATTTTCATGTAGCATTGTGTGTTTGAGTTTGAGTGTTAAATACCACTTCATGATTAATATGATCCTTAAAAAACTTGAACGAAGTTCTTAAGTATGGCTGTAATACCCTAATTTCCGAGATTCAGCACCGATAGTTCATTAAAGAAACTTGGTTGCGATATTAATTCAAAAAACAATATATGTATACAATGTGTCTGGGCTTAAAGCATCCAAATGTCATTGCTTATTATTACGGAACTACACATTAGAATTTAATAATCTGCTCCTCTATGGATTGGAAACCCTTCCTAGATTGTTTGGGTCTTGTCCGATCGGCCGCACGTGCGTGCATTATTCGGCAATCACAGGCGATAAACTTGTTACATTGGATTCATTAGTAAAGATGTGGCCGTCACAGTAAAAGTGCAGTGCGTACTTTGGTTAACGGAATTTAAATAAGCCACGCGTGTACAGCGAAGTGTTCGAAGAGAAAGGAATGTCGATCCTTCGGCATCAAAATCCATCCACCAATGGGATCCAACCATCCACCAATCCAACTTTAAAGGAGACGGAAACTTTGGTATCTCAAACTGAAGACACTATTGATCGTGTGCGTGATTTATGTTGTAGGAGTCCTGATAAGTGTATTAGGCAAGCATGTAAAGAATTAGATTCCTCGGTTCACAGTTCATGATATCATTTATAAACGGCTGCGTTTCCGAGCATACAAGCTTCAACTTCTTCACCACTCGAAACCAAACCTTCACTGAAAAAAGGTTGGAATTCGCCGTTGAAATAATGAATCGTATCGGAGTGGATTCGAATTTTTTAGAACATGTGATTTTTAGCGATGAATCTTGCTTTCACACTTGTGGAAAAGTTAATGAGCATAGTTGCCGTATTTGAGGAAATAAAAATAATCACCAACTGTGTGAATACGAAAGGGATACACCTAAAAGTTAATGTTTGGTTAAGAATGCACACAAATGGTATCATTTTTCTTCTTAGAGAAGACACTTACGGGGCTCGTTTATCTTGATATGCTGGAAAACTTTGCTGTTCCACAAATTCCACCAGGTCTTCTATTTCAACAGGATGGCGCTCCATCACACTATCACGATGATGTTACCGTAATTTGTAATAGAACATTTCTAGGAAATTGGATTGGGAGAGGGTGCTCAATTGCCTGGCCGCCAAGATCTCTGGATTTGACTCTATTAAACTTTTTTGCTTGGAGATTTATTAAATCCGCTGTGTATAAACCAAAAGTACAACTATGGAAGAGTTGAAGGAACGTATCATTTAAGCAATTCGTCTAATAACTCCTGATATGCTACGAAACACTTGGAGAGAACTAGATTACCATTTAGACGTTTGTCGTGCTACTAAAGCTGCACACATCGAAATCTATTGATCTAAATAAAAACTTGGTAAAATGTTTTTCAATTTAAAAAAAAATTTAATGAGTAGTTCATTAATAATAAGCCATAACTTCTAGATGCTTTTTGCCCGGAACCCTGTATTAACGATTTTAATCGAAGTAAAGTTTCCTGATTTTGTATAGGAAGCTATGTAATTTTATCTTATTAAAACGCAATCATAGAAAAAATGAAAATTAGTTCCTGGTGTTGACATACATTTAGCATCATCATTAAAAGAAAAGCAATTTTCGCTCAAGGACATTGAGAGAATTCAAATAACAGGAAAAAATAATTGATTACTTTTTAATAATGGTGTAGTTAGTATCTACACACAGAAATTAGAAATATCTTAAGATTATGAGTCAAAATATTCTAATTTATGGAAAGAACTTTTTATTAAAATACGTGTCGGGTTTTTTCAAAAATTTTTTTCTTTTTACCGCAGAGATAGAACCATTAACTGAAGAAGTGAATTTATCAGCGAAAAATGTAACCACAACAAAAGGAAAGGACAAAAATGGTTTAAAAAAAGCCTACATTGTAATACATCAAATATAACAATGCAAACTGAATTTTTTTTTTTAAATGTATACTATCTTGGATATATATAAGGCTGGAACGCGCGGAAGAAGTTTTCCAACATAATACTCATTTAGAGAATTTTTTTTATCTGTAACTGAAATTTATATCCCTAAGAATACTGCAAAGATCTTAATATGATGAAGATATGTTTGAACTAAGAAATGGACAAGGTAAAATTTCCTCTCCAAATAAATTCCAGTTTTGTTGATTCTTTCGTGCAATGTGAGATAGGGCATTATACTTAGTTCAGCGTTTCCGAAACTTTTAACGCATGTGTAACCCTTCTATAATTTTTGTAACACTGAGTACCCTTCGTCAAAAAAGGGGATGTATTTTAATAACAATCAATATTCTACCTTAAAATTGCTATTAAATATGGAATGCCGATTGAGGTTATCAATCAATTTATAACTTATGTAGCAATAGAAATTCAAAAATTAGATTTCAGTGTTGAAAATGAAATTATGTATAAAGATCTTAAATCATCAATAGAAAATATCCAAAAAGACTTCGTGATTACATATGTTGATAAGGTCTCTGCTAATTATGCCATAATCTGTAAATATTTTTACAGTAAAATATTAAATAATCACATTTTAAATAATAATGCATTTCAAAAATCAATTCACAGTAATAGAGAAGATGAGAATCGGCTCTTTTAGCTTTGAACAAAAGACTGAATATTCATCTAAATAATACTAAATATCCACGCATTTTTCTAACACCAAAATTTCATAAAAGCCCTATAAAATTCCGTAGTATCACTAATGGGTACAATACATATATCACGAGGTCTGGGAAGTTCTTACAGTCTCTTCTTCAAAATTTAATTCATAATTTACAAAACACAGCAATAATTAAAAATAGCTTGGAAATTGCCAGTTACTAAAGATGTGTTAATTTTTTCCATGCATGGCTTTGACTTCGAGGACCTTTTTAATTCTATAGATATTGACGATATGATTAGGGTTCTACAGTTAATTTATGATAAATATGAGTTATATACTTGAATGAAAAAAGAGAAATTCGATATTATTGTTAACCTTGTATTAAAAGAAAATTTCATTGCATTTAATCAGAATCTTTATAAACAGATCTCAGGGTGGTCCAGCTGGTAATTGTTTAGCGAACTTTTATTTACATTTTTTTGAAATTGATCATATTGTAAATGATTCTTACTTGATTTATCGTTATATAGATGATTTAATAATTTTTGGTAAAAATAATGAATACAAACCAAATATTACATTCTACCCTGACTATCTCAACCTCCTTAAAACTAACTTTAACTCTAATATGGTAGAATTCTTGGATTTAGACTTGCATCTTATTAACAATAATGTAGTCAGTAACATTTTTGACAAAAGAGATTCTTTTAAGTTCCATATAATTAAAATTTCCTGTATGGAATAGTAACTTGTATTTATCAATTTACAGAAATGTTATTTTGAATTTTTTATTTAGAAATGATAACTTAACTACCCACAAAATAGATAAATTCAATAATATCAAAAAAATTTCAATGTTGTTTAGATCATGAATACCCTTTAACTTCTTAAGAACTTACATTCATCACAAATATATTAATCGTCTTGCTACTTCTAATTCCAAATCCACCACACAACAATAGGATTTCAAAGTCAGCATGTTAGTGGTCTTGCTGTGAAGATTATATCATAACACTCATATCACAGTTTACATCTTTTCCACACACATCTTACACATTTTTGACAACCAACCAAATTAGAGCCTAGCAAATTTACATTTTTGACAATCAACCAATTCAAAGCCTACCAAACTTGATTGTCATCTTTCTTGATATCTATCTATGCTGGCTAGTGTAAAAGGTAGTTCAAAAGATACCCAAGACTCTTGATTCTCTAGGAAAAAGATCTGTAAGTAGGAAAATTTCGTTTAGTATTTTTTTTTTCTGCTTTAAGAATTCGGGGAGAATTTGTTTCAGAATATTAGTCAGTGGTTTTATCAAACTTTATGCGAGTTTTTACATACTTTGAATTTTTGTTTATTTTTTTTATATACTTTGAATTTTTGTTTATTTTATTTGGTTTTTCCTACCGAGTTGCAAAGGGGGAAGGTTGGCGCCTTCAAACTAGTTTAACCCCACTTATTCGGTCCTAAGTTCGAAATTGCTTTCTGACTCGCTGGTTCTTTTTTATAGTTCCTTTTTTGTATTTTTCTATTAATTCGATCTTCATGTTTTGCTTTTACATTTTTATTACGTTATTTCTTGTTATGTTCATTATCTATTATTTCCGGTTTTTGATATATTATACAAATTTCTTTCATATATATATATTGTGACATACAAAAAATAATAAGGAAAGAAAAATAAAATTGTTCATAATAAAATATAAATAAAAGTTATATTATAAATAACATTTATTTGGATTCATGAGAAGGATGAAATTGCTTATGCTGTGTGAGATAACAGATCGTCATAATTTGGTTTTCTCGTTGTTTATCTTAATCTAAGATGCGGTTCCACGTGCAATAGTCTGTTCCTTTTTTCGGCTTAATGTCTACAAATTTTGGAAAAGCAACTTTTCACAAGTATGAAATTGGAAAAGGCAAGATGTATTTCAGAACTTTTTCAGTTAAAACCGGATACACATGTTGCATTTGTAACCAGAATGATGTTTTAAGAGGTACACTATAATTATATTTATTTTTCAATCCGTCTGAAGCTAATTCCAACAATTGCTTTTCTTCTGCGTACGACAAATCTTCTGGTATGGATGCTGTGGTAATGTTAAACGGATATCTTATCCATTCAATATTTTGTTTCAATCAGGGAAATAGTTTTTCAAGCCCACTTTGCAAACTCTCCAAATGCTGTATTATGGATTTCAGTGTATCAGCATCAATTTCAGTTGTCGAACTTGTTATAAACTCATGAAGAGAGAGAAACGATTCTGCTTCTTCCTTACCAACTCTCTTTTACCATAAATTTAGTTTTACGATGGCAGCGTTCACTTTATCTTCAACGTGAAACAATGAAATTTCTTTGCCTTGTAATATATTCTCGCCGTGTCATACCGGACCATCTCACGCCTCACAAAACTGTCTTGGCTGGACTCATGAGAACGTGTAATTAGGCGCAGCTAAGCAAGGTGCAATGCGTACTCCATTCCCAAGCTCTTCCTGTCCTACTTTGAGAAACACTGAGTTAGTTGAATAATAACATCCCGTTTACTGAATAATGTTAATCATTTGGTGAATAAAATGTCGTTTTAAGTTTTCTAATTCTAGACTGTAAATGTCTGAGGTGATAGTTGGGTGTTCAAACAGCTCAAAATAAACTATCCTTTCCAAATACAAAGCAAAAGCTTCGGATGCAATACGGTAGAAATGGGATGGGCTTTTTTCCTCCATTTTCTCAAACAATGTTTGCAAGAAGAATTTTTTTCCATCTCTAGACATTATAAGTTTTCAAAAAGAATCAATTTCATTTCTTGCGATCAGTAATGTGCAAAGATTTCCTCATTGCTGCCAGTTTTGAGCTCCAACTCATGTAGAACCTAACACTTACTCATGAAACCTTTTAAGTGTTCAACTACTATTGGATACTGCTATTTAATTCTTCACTTGTTGTACTGATTTTGACATTGCTTACATTATTTTCGAATTATTATCGGCCAGTATTAGCCTACCATTTCTTCGTGTTCGCACACATCTTCAAGGCTAAAATTCCCTTCTTGGAAGTTTTAAACTAATGTTGAATTTGATTTTCACCTATAGATCCTGCATATACCCAACAATTATGCAATAGAAGGTGGCACCTGGAGCATGAAATATATTATTAATGACAAAATTACATAAATTTTGAGGTAACAACTCTTTAGTAAGAAATACTGTAATTTTTATGTATAAAATGCATTTTACATGTTGATCCACTTTAAATATTTTTTAAGATATATTCTTCTAAGCATCCATAGGGTTTCCCCCAATATTCCTAATAGGTCTAATGGTTCCATGTTTTGATAACGTTTGAAGACCACTGATGCACAGTTAGCAATATCAAAATCTTTACAGATTCATGTTTGCATCTTTTGTTTTTGATTAACAGCCTTAAGAAGCCCCAACTTCATTTTAGCGAAATAGCAGTTTTCTTTCCCTCTGAGCTCTTTGTCATTGTGCTCATAAAAAAAATTCTAAAATTGGGAGGGGAGAAAAACTGCAAAACAAATTCATTGAAGTGAGTGAAAAACATTTTCACTCACACTGCATGTACTTGTCTCTGAATTCCTAAGTCAACTGATGAGAGATGACATGTTTTTGTGTGGCATTTGTAGGAGTGGAGGGTGAATTTAACTTAGATAAACCAAATTAGTTCATGTCACATGCTATTCCGAGGGTATTCCAAAGCCAAGTTAGCTTCCTTTCTAAGAAACATGTGAAACCACCTTTCTTTCATTTCATACCCCTTTTAAATCTTGCCTGCGCGGCTGGTGTTTTCCGTAACTTTTTAATTTTCAGAAGATAAATCTTTTTGTGTTAAGAGAAAAAAATGTATGAAAAATACATAGTTTGTCGGTTTGTTGTATTATTTTGTGTTAACCGATATTTTGCTTTAAGCGTTTTTTTCGCGTTAAACGTATTTCACCTTGTATAATATGGATTTTTTTAGAAAAAGCTTGACAAAGTCCAATGTCGAATCAGATGAAAAGCATTTTCAAAATGTTCAGATATTGCAAATGTCCCCCAAGCACTTTAACATACCTTATATATGTTGCAGCCTCTTTTTTCATTTTAAAAAGTCCTAGAAAGGAAATATGAGACCTCAATTGAAATACCAACTACTTTAAACCGATTTTGTTTAAGTAGACATTTTGTGTTTGTTGTAAGCAGATTAAGTTGGCTATAAAATGACAGAAAAAAATCTTTAATATAAAAATAAATAAGCATATTTTGTTTCCTGTGTATGTGATGAGGAGTACACATAACAATATTTTTTAAAAATTCACTCAATAGGAAATGTAGTAATATATTAAAATGGTCTTGCAATTAAAAATAGAGAGCTGAAATTGATTATTCTAGTAAATCAATATATGCCCTTAGTTATTTTAATTATTTTGCTTATGCTCTTAAAAGTAACAAGTATTTGCATATTTATTCATCTCTCTGTAGGTATATATTTATATTATTATTTTTTAAACACAATTTATATTAATTTACACAAATGAACAGTTGAGTCAGATCGAAGAAAAAATATATGAATGGTAACAGAAAAAAAAAAGGGGAGTTGCAGGAAAATATAGGCATTCAAGAATCATGTATATATATTTTTTTGTTAGCAAAAATGTTTTCCAACTAATTTTTGAAAGGTTTTGCACCTTAACTTTACTTTGGACTCAATATTTTCTTTAAAAACATCTTAACTATGATCATTTGAAGATTTATCGTTCATAGTGTCAATGACTGAAAATTGTAGGAAGTAGATAAAAAAAATAAATAAATAAACATAATCAAGTCTCTATTCAATATTATGGAAATATATACTTCATTTTGCATATAAATTAACACTTAAATCTTATTTTTTAAATGTAGTACATGGGATGTAAAACAACTCAATTTAATACAGAAACAAAACATGTTGTATTAATCATGGAAGTATTTAAAAAAATATATAGCAAAAGAATAAATTTTATGATCTCTTAAATAATTTAGCACAGCACAGCACAAAAAAAAACCCCTTATGTAATAATTTAACATTTTAAGTTAACAAATAAAATATAAACTTATGATTTATTATAAATTACTCTTTTGGGTTCACAATTTGAAAGAAACAAACAGTAAATTATTCATAAATATGTTAAATAAATAATAAATTGAATGAACATTCAATTATATATATATTTACTTAATTATATAATTTTGAATACATTCTTATTTGCTTATGCTCACATATGTTCAACATTTACTTATCAGTCCTTAAATTTTACCCTGGCATTAATTTATTTTAATCAGACTTACAATGCATGTACTATGAAAGTAATATTTATTTATTACAAATATGTTAATATACATTAATTGCTTATTAATACATAACATTTATAAAAGATTAATTCAAAACTCTTCAATTTTTTAAATCTCAAATAATAGATATTAAAATCTATTTCTTCTGCAAAATAATTTCCACATAAATTAAACACAAAATATTTACTTAAATATGTTATATTCATAACAAAAATTGCTTAGATGGAAACACAATACACTTAAAAATTTATTAAAGTTTACACATATTTTTCCCTTTAGTACTGTAATATCTAATATAAATACAAGCATAATATAGTATTAAACAATTATTTTAGCCAGTAAGCAAACAAAATTTCACGTACAAAACTTTTATTTACAAAATGCAAAATGTTTATTTACAATGTATAAAATGCTTATTTTCTAAATCTTTTAAATAATGGATGTCGACTGCCTTCTCTCTTCATCTTATATTCCATGTAAACAGCATCATCTGCACCAGATAAAGAGCTCATGCTGCCAACACGACGAGAAACCTGTATAAGATAAAAATAATTCTTTAATTAAAAACCTATGTTTTTTAAATATATAACTAAGTGTAGTTGTCTTAAGTACATTCTACCATCTCTCTCTATATATATTCTCTTATTTAAAACAGTTAAACATTATTCAAAAGTATATCATAAAGATTAAAATAAGTTTTCATAATTAAAGACCTACAAAAGAATTTATTAGTTATAGGGATCATGAAGCTAAACACACCATTACATCTGGAAAACATAGTAAATTCTGGCTTATACTGATTATAACTAGGTGGTACTGATTTTAAATATATAAATTTTACTACCATTTTCTTTCTGTTAAACTGTTAGCTATACTTTTTGCTACACAATGATGAAAATCTAGAAGTTACTGAAGAAAAAAGACATAATAAGTTGCTTGCAATAGAAGGAAATTTTGCAGTGACAATTTAAATTGGCCCCACCATGCAGATGGAAGTAGGCAAGGGCTGCTGCTGCAGCAGTAATCTTATTGATTATCAATGTATTGCTGGTCTTTATGTGCTGAATTGGCTCTCTGGAATAATGATTCTATCAGCAGAAACTTAATGCTTTATTTACTGTTGACCTCTGAACTTACTTTGTGTCACAGTATCAATAGATTTTTCTTCAAAAGGGTCAAAATACTTAGAAATGTAATTCGTGCAGTTAATTTGTTCAGAATATCATCTACATATACTAATTAAAAAGAAACTCTGTAACTTTAAAATAAAAACTTAAAGCAATGAAATTTAACTGTCTTAACTAATAATTGTCTAAAAATATTTATAATAAAAAATATTAAAACAAATTCTTCACAACTTACAATCTTATCTTACTTAAAGGTTTTCAGTGCTATTCAATGCTACTTAAGTTATTCTATATTATAATTCTAATGGGTATTTTTTGGTAAACTTGCAAAAACTTCATTAAAGTGTACCCAGACCCTGATCCACCTAACTGAAAATTGTCTAGGATATTTTACAAATACTTTCAGTAAAAATAATATGCAAAATAAAGGATTGTCCCCTCCCAATAATAAGTAGTATTTTTCAAGGCACTGTATAACACTTTTTAAAGAAATAACAAAAAGCTTTTTAAGAAATCCTTTTAGCAAGCTACAAATTCTAAGAAAATTATTTTTCTTTTGCTTAACCCACCAAATGAGTCATAAATCACATTTAACAATGAAACATATGAGAGATAACATGCATCCTTTCACAACAAGAGTATTTGTTTATTTCCCCTCTTTTCAAAGTCACAATGCTTGCTTTATAGTTTAATTACGTCCAAGAAAATCAACTACTTTTTTTTGTTTTGTTGTTGTTTTTCATTTATTGTAAGTATTCAGTTATTGAAAATATTTTCATAATAATTTTAGTACAGAAAATGTGTTTTCAGATCTCTGTGTTTAAAAATACTCATAAAAGATAATCAAAATCAAGAGAAACATTTTTTCTTCACATGCAATTTACTCAACACAATTAAAAAATAATTATTTAGATTTGAGCAGAAAAGCAAGAAACTCCTTAGGAATGAATTTAAACTCAGAAATTCATGGTGGTATGAAAGAAGACCCATTAAAGAACACAAAATAAATCGTGATTATACCTCAGTCAAAACATATATGCATCATATAGGTACATTTATATATATTTTTTAAAATTACCAGTATATTCCAGTAAGACATATAAAAAAAAAGCTTTGTGATTCACCTGTTGTTTACCACCAGAAAATTCAGATGGAATTTTTTCATCTTCAGCATCAGCATCATTAGCAGCCAAAACTTGCTGTAGAAGCTGAGTTTGATCTTCTCTACTTTTATATAGTAGTTCTGTTTGCTATAAATTAATATAATTCATTTCATGATTTTGATCCAAAATTGTCGCTAAAAGCTTTTAAAAATCAAAACATTTTAAGTGATAGGTAATCATTTAATATTAATTTTTGATAATGTGGAAAGTGATTATTAGTTATATCCAGTGGCGCACACAAGGGGGGGGAAGCCCTTGATTTTTTCCCCAATTGATTATAATTCTAAGTACATAAAATTTAATTAAGTATTTGTTATTAATGATTAATTTTATTAATTAATGCTAATTATTTATTCAAAAATCCGTTTTTTACTGTGTTTTGTTCCCGAAAATCGACAGAATCAAAAGGAGCATGATACAAGAATGGTGAACTTTCGACCCCAGACAACCCCCTTGAAAAATTCCTGTGTGCGCAACTGGTTATATCACAATTCTTCTTCAAAACTTTATAATTAGAGTATATTTAGCCTGACTCACTGAACATTTCTATTTTAATCATATTGTGAATGGAAACAATTAAAAATACTTATGTCAAATAAAAGTTTTTCTGATAATATAATACACACAAATGGACAAATCCAATAACAAATTTCATTTTAATATTTACCTCATCCATTCCCATCAATTTCGTAATTACTTTATAACTGTATCCTTGATTTACTAAAAATCTTTGTCGTTTCCTTGAATAATGCATTTCCATAGTATCTTGAGACACCAAAGTGTAGAAGAAAGCATTATATTCTTCCGTAAATGCACCTTAAAATGGAAAGATGAAATTAAATTTCCAAAAGAAAAGCTTTTGCACTGAATTCTTTAGTAATTATAAAAAATTATTTTAAAATAAAAATGCATATAATTCATCAAAATTTTTCAAACAAGAATTTGATATAAATATTCATAATCTAAAATAAGTATAAACCTTTCAATCAATTTTTAGTTTACGACATTTAAGAGACAACCTGAACTTTTTTATTTTTAAATATTTGGATAAACATATAAAAAGCCTATATCTATTTTTAAGCATTGGTACATTAAAAATTACAGTAAAAAATAACAGTCTAGTTATCTTTTGAATGCAAATATTATTTACAATTTGTCTGCACATATTTAAGAATAATCAATGATTCATTGTTTATTTATGTCATCATCAGAAGCTACACAAGGACTACTGCAAACAAACCTCTTAACTTCAAGTCATGGTCAAGTGACATCTGAGTTGGTACTCTACTTTCCTAATTTTTATATTCCACCAACTATAAAGTGTTTGAGTCTTGACACATTAATGAGCATTAACCCTTCTATACAACAGATCTTTAATAGCACCAGGAATCCAGCAAATGCCTCAACCCACACACCACCTGTTGCAAGCTCATAACCATAATCATTTGGCTACTGCAGCCACTATGAAATTAAATACCCTTAAATTTCCTCCATTTTTGAGTAAAATTAAACCCAACACATAATTAAGTATTTTCCCTTTAAATCAACCATATGATTTAATCATTTCCAAAACAAAATTAATACTGGCCTCCTCTCTCTTTTTAAGAATTCTTATTAAAAAAAACAATAGAAAAAAATTCAAATCCAGCTATATAATTATTCAATATGCCCACATTTTTTTATTAATTACAATTAACACACAACCAGATGCATGATACCTTAGCCTAATTTGAATTTATGCATTAACTATTCAATTTCCAACCCTTTCAGCAAAAAAAGAAAAAAAGCACTGCTATAACAAAAGTAGGAACTAACAAAAATATAAAAATTGCATTAAGCATAAAAGCAACTCTTTTTTTTATCACTTGATACAGAATACATAACAGATGAAATTACAGAGATTAAATAATTGGTAATTGAATATATTATGGTGCAAATCAAGATTACGAAAATAAAATCAATTTTGGATGCTCTACAATAAAAAAAATTTTCAGATTGGTTGATACATCAAAACATGTTGATTTGTGGTAAAAAAAACATGATTATTGACCATTATGACTTGGTCTGTATACAAGTATACTATATGAAGTATTTATAAACTAAGTAGGATTTTCAAACAAAAGTTACTTTAAATAATTAAAAGTTCTAAGCAATTACATTAAAATGCACAAAATATTTTTTAGATATCCTACAATATCAAAAATCTATGCTATAATTTAATAAAAATCAATCAAATATATTAAAAAAAATATAAAATTAATAGAAAATTATCATATGTGAAATAACCTTTCTTGGCACGCAAAATTCTACCAAGCCTCTGAGCTTCTTGTCTTCTAGAGCCACCATGGCTAGATATTTGTATCAAGACATTAGCTTCAGGTAAATCAAAAGAAGTATCTGCAACTTTAGATACAAATATAGTATTGACTTTTGGATTATATTTGAAATTTTGAAGGATTTGCATTCTTTCAGCTTGTGATGTAGGTCCATAAATATATGGTCTGTTAAGATACAAAATTGCATTAGTTTATATAAAAATAAATTTCATACATTCATAATTCTTTGCAAAAGAATATACACTTAAAAAAATTAATCAGATTTCTTTATTAAATTATAATTTTTAAAAAAATGAACACATATAAAGTGTTTCAATATTTATTTCTAGATGAATTTATTTTTCAATTATTATTTTAAAGCTTTGCAGATAAAAATTACAATCGATTAAGAAATACAGCAGAACAATCCATGTTTCATGTTTGTCTGGCACCAATCAATAAAATTTCAATAAAATTCTATATTTAACTTTTTTAAATTGAAATGATAGTGAATTTTGAACTAAATGGAATTTATAAAAAGTTAGAAGTACATTTTACTTAGTAAATATTACTAACTTATTTGTAAGCCCATAAAATTTTAGAAGAATAAAATATGTTTCTCAATTTTCTAGAAAAATAGATTTGTAAAAATTACCTGTTCATTTTAATGGCATAATGTTTCAGAGCAAAAACATTGTCTGAAAATACAATTACTTTATCACTCCTTATTTCATGATACCTAATGAGGAACTGGCAAGCTCTAAACTTATTTGGATTCATTACAAAAAGAAGCTGCAATAAAAAACATTTTCTTAAAATTTTTTTATGTACATACAACAGTATTTGACAAAACTACAACTAAATTCTTTTATTAATGAGAAAAAACTTACTGAAAATCAAGATTTAAAAAATGTACTACTAAAATATCACACAGTTCTTTAATACTGAAAAAACTGATAACTTAACAGTCACATCTTACATAAAAGAATCATCATACAATATACATTGACAGATAATGTCACTTAAAATAATGTATAAAAAGGAAATAACTTAAATTTATAAATAAATAGGAACAAATAAGTAAAATATCTTAGCAATCAATACAATTATTAAACTAAGTATGACAAAGTTTTTCTTAATTTAGAAGGGGGGAATGAGATTACTGAAGTGTGTAAAAACATTGCAAACACCCACATTTTCCATATACAAATGTAAAAACACTAAAAATAGAAAGAGCTTGCAATCATATCAATAGTTGCATCAGCTGAGCAGTATTATAAATGTGCTACAAAGAGAAAGAATTTTCATTTGTACATTTTAGGTGATGGCTATATTGGTGAAACTAACTGTATAACTTTGTGCTAGCTATTGCTGTTGCAGTTTTTCTATGTGTGTGATGTCTAAAAGAATCTACTGTGATTGATCCAATTGTCTCATTTGCAGGCAAACTTCCCAAAACTAGCTCAGTAAACACAAAGTCAAAAGAAATCTACTCTAGTATAAAATCTAAAAGGCAGAATATACATCTTGTTTATCTGTCACTTAGAAACAGAAAAGCAACATCAATGGATCTCAGGGCTCCACAGGAATCAGAGTGGAGAGAATGCAAATGGTAATACTATTCAGGGATATTTGATTTCAAAGAGATTCATGGCATGCTGCCCACAAAAGAAGCTTTTACTTACTGCAAAATGAGAACAAATTGTTTAAAATAGGCCAAACGATACACAAAATGGACAATAAAATGGCAATCGAATTCGTCCAATGTACTGAAAATGCCCCAATATACAAGGAAATTCTGTAGAGAAAACTCTTGTTGTTGTTTATCCTAGATGGTGTAGCTTATAACTACACCATCTCCATAAAATCAAAAATCGCCAAGAAATCCAAAAATAAAATAGGATTTCCGAAAAACCTTGTCAATAGTAAAATTCAAGCAATTAAGAATATGACTGGAGGCCTGATCAGCCTTGCACCTGTGACATTCTGGAAAGACTTTCCGGCCCTGTTGAAAAGTAAAAAGATTTGATGTGGCCACTAAAAAAGCATGATAGAGCCATCTGCTGATCCCTAGGAATATTAAGTTGGTGACACCAATGAGGTTTTCCTCCAAAATATCAAGGGTGAGCAGGGGGTATCCTCCAAAGTGCATTTAATTCTATCCTTTTAATGTAGAAGAGTTTGGCAAAAGTTAGACAAATGTTACCCTGCAGGGTGTCAGCAGTGGTAGACTTGGCCAAATTATTGGCACAATCTTGTTACCATTCAATCCAATATGGGAGGGGACCCATTGAAAGTTTGTAGAATGTCTAGAAGAAAGTCGAACCACAAGATCCAGAATATTTAGGCTTGTCATATCCCTAACAGTTGTCCAATGAGAAAGGTGCTAAATAGAAGCACTGCTGTAAGTTAAAATCCAAATGTCCCTGAAGATAAGGTCATAAGAAATGTCAAAAAAAAATGCAATCCCTTATATATTTCAATAAGTTCAGCCCTAAAAATAGAACAGCATAAGGAAACTCTTGCCTATAATTAAAGACAACAATTGTTTCCAGGATGATTCAGCATCATGTCTTGGAGCCAAAGGGATAAGTATCCCATGGAGGAACAAAGCACATCAGTTACACTGCATATTTTGTGTAGTGTTAATGTCCCTTTTCCCATCCATAACCTAAAAAAAAAGGTTGCAGGAGTTGGTAATATCCTGGAATGAAATCCAATTGAAAACCTGTTAAATCAGATTAGTCCAGAAGAGTTAAATAGATAATTTTGATTACTGATGTAGATTTATCCAAATTTGGTACTAAGAAATATCTTTCAATATATAAACTTATTTTGTTAATACCTAAACATGGTGCAGCAGTCATCAAGTTCAGGAATAATCCCACTAAATAGTGATGTTATCATTATTTTCATTTGTAGAAGTTGAATTGCATTATTTATTTGACAGATATCCAGTTTTGCTAACAGAAAATGAAGTGTGGTCATAATTTTTATTAAAAGCCATTTACTTCATGAAATGCAATGTTTTGTTTGTAATTCAAATGGTGCAGACTTTCTTTTCTATTATTAACAGCAGTATGTGATAGTTGTATGCAGCATAGTTATTGTTTTCTTTGTCAAACGATGACTGCATCATGTGATGCAAATTTTTTGCATGCCTCTGTATTTTTATTAGATACAATATTTATAAATATCAGTTAATTTAACATTACAAAAGCAACATTTTCTAAGCACATTTTATATTTAACCCTTTATAACAAAACAATAGTTTGACACCAAAAGATCTTACAAAATTTAGTTTAGCAAAAAAGTTTTTTATATTTGTATGTGTTTGAATATAATTTTTAAAAATTTAAGAAATAAAACTTAAAGCAGATACTTAAGATTTTATTAGACTGGTTCAACTATTGATATTTAAAACACCAATGAGAGAAAGAGATTGTAAATTATATAGTGTAAATAGATATGTTATTATCTGCACATACATTATGATATAAACTAAACAGTTATTACAATGAAATATAATAAAATACTAAAATAAAATAAAACAATATAAATTTTTTAACATCAATTCCTACATTGTTAGAAAAACGTACTGGTGCCATCTGTAGCAGCTAATTATCACTAACAGGGAAATAATGCAAAATAAAATTTAATTAATGAATTAATATTTGAAGAAACTGTATTAACATCAAGTGTCATCCACTTCAAGTTTTAAAAAATTATTTGAACTTGATTGGATGAATAGAAATTATTTTATTAACAATTGAAAATTCCAACTAGATAAATAAATAGAGAGTGTGAGCTAATAGTAGGAATTGAAAAAGATAAGATTTAAAAAACATTCAAAATTACATAGCAGAGAATAAATCCTGCTGTATATATATACTCAGTTATAGTAAAATCTTTACCAATTTTTTAGCTGCTTTTGCAATAAGGTATTCACGGTAAAATTCTGGAGTCATTGGACACCATACCTTAAAAATAGAAACAAAGTCCTTTATTAAAACAGCAATAGCACAATTATTATTGTTAAAGTAATATATATGTTTAATGCAAGATATTTTTTCCCCATTTAGAAAGATTAACAAATAGAGTTAGAAAATAAATTCTAAATTTATATAGAAAAATCTTTTTCCTTACAAACAAAAATGGTTGTAAATATTTTCATTGTGGTATATTAATATTTTTCAAAAAAATTCTTTCATCAAAACCAAACCAAAAGTTATAATATAAAAAACCAGTAAAGCCTAAATACTCAAAGATTTAAGTGATGATTAGTAAACATTATATATATTTAATTATCTGGAAAGAATACTAATAATATTTTATATACTATCAATTAATTGATACACTTTTTACATTTTTTCTCACATTACAATATTTGTTACAAGGGGGGAACACAATCATTTAAAGCAGAGGTTGCCAAAGTGGTGGTCCGAAAAATTTCGCTGGTCCCCAGAAAAATGTGGAATATACTTACTCATCACGTTAACTTATGTTTTAAGATTTATTGAAACATAATTTGATTCATAACAATAATTTAACGCTCAAAAAATTCTATTAGTGGTCTGTGGTATTTAAATTATGAATTTACTGGTTCATGAGGTCAAAAGGTTTGGCAACTGCTGATTTAAAGAACTTAAATTTGTTACATACTAAATATATACTTCTCATATCCATAATATTAAAAATACATTAAAATTCATTTTGCTAACCTCAGCACATTGTACTTTAGCAATGTAGCCACCATTTTGAAGTTCTAACCAGTTAGCTTCATATAATTTTGGGCCTATCAAGAAATTTAAATCTTGAATTTTATCATCTTCTCTCACCAAAGTAGCAGTAAGTCCTAGTTTACAGTGAGCTTGAACAATGGTCAAAACTCTTCGAAACATTTTTGCTGGTATAGTATGTACTTCTAAAAATAAAATAAAAAATTTCCAATTATAAAATTTTTTGATTCAATAAAAAAGACAACAATCATATATAATTGTTTTATGTGTTTATTAAATACTAATTTTAGAAAATAGTATTTTTAGAGTTTCCTTTTCTATTAAAGAAAAAAGAATTATAAAATTAGATTACAAAATAAAAGTACAGATAAATTATTTGACATTAAAATCAAATTAACAAATTTATACAATACTGTTAAGTAGAAAAAACATTACAAACAATCAAATATAAACATTATGGTACAAACAATTCTTTGGAGAGGATAATACTTTTGACCCTCAAATACTTCTTCATGCAGACAGCACTATTATATGATGAGGTTATGACAAGAAATAGTCGATGAAAATATTAATGTCAATATATGTATGTGTGAATGTGGTGTTTTTATTACTAAATCAAAAGATAAGTTTGCTGTCAACTTATTAAATTTTAAAATTAATACACATAAGCTATTTATACTTATACTGTTTAAATTGGGTCTTAATATCTCAAGAGGAGCACACACATTTAAAGAAAATCAAAATTATAATATATCTAATTTCACTTTTTTTTGGTATTGCATCATTTAAAAAGCACACACATATTAAAGAATTCCAACATAATATTTTATATTTTATTATGTTTTTTTAATTATAAAATAATGATTTCCTAAAAAAAGAATAAATTTAACAGTTGTGATAAAAAACAAAAATTGCAAAAATAAAATTATTCTTACCATCAAGTAGCATAAGACCCCATTCTTGCTCCTTTAACCAATTCATAACTTGATCTGCTTCCCATGATCTCTTCTGTGTATGAGTTATCATAGAATAGGTGGTAATACAAATTCCACAACCTGTACATATATAAAATTATACAAAAAAATCAGCTGATTCAATTTGAAAATAAAAAAGATTATAATAATAAACTAAATTATAAAAGAATTAATAATAAACAACTAAAATCAGACATAATATATATAATGTTACAAAAGTATTTCAGAAAACTACATATCATTTTTTAAAAAATGGAATTTTTTCAAATTATAACTAATTTTGGAGTTAAAAGGTAAAAATTTATACACCAAACTCTTTTTTTAAAATAATGGTTGAAAAAACGGCTGCTGAAAGGTCTGATTTACTCTAATACAATTTAGGATAACTGATTGTTTTACACAAAAGGAAGAGAAAGAAATTTATCAATTAACTGCTAGTTTAATTTCTGTGGACCTTGTGCAAGTGAACAAAATCTTTCTTACAACATTAATTTAATGTAGAACATGCCCTAAAATTCCAATGCAACTGCAAGATTTTGTAATGTTTACCAAGTACTATATGAACAAATGACAAAATAAATATACAAATTATTTAATAAAAAGTTCATAATGTCAAATAGTTCAGAAGGCAATTCATCTTTTCAAAATGTTATTACATGATATTTTGCCATAAACAAATATACTTATTATCAACAAGCTTCAATGAACAATTATAATTTCAAGAATTTTTAATTAAAAAGTTTTTATTCTTTTTCATATATATACATGCAAATACACAAATATAGAAACTTTTGCAAATAACTTTTCAACTTTTTTTCTTGGTTTTCAAATTGAACAGACTTTTGTTTTATATATGATTTTTACAATAACTGGTCTAGAGTATAAAAAAGGTTAGGTGCATTTATTTTTTTCTACAATAAACTACAATTATATCACTAATTTCTTTCTTTAAAAAAATATAGTATGTAGTGTTATATGATAGATTCTAAAATAGATTTAGAGATAAGTTTCAGCTGAAAAGTTTAATCTTAGATTCCTACTTTCTCATAACAAATTCAGAAACACAGATTTTAGCCAACTCTTAAGGTTTTGCAACAATCCAGCAAATTATTACTGAAATTTAGATTGTCTAAAAATTATAATTTATTTATATTACCCAGCTGAAAATTTTCAGAAATAGTAACATAAAAAGCAAATTTTATGAAAGTAACACATAAGAACATTTATTTTTCTTCAATTTTCCTCTACTCTTTATGTAGATTTATAGGTAAAACTGAATGTATAAAGTTTTAAAAATTTTCTTTCCATTACTAAAATTTTTTTAAAAATGTAAAACTCATTGAACAAACTCAATTCTTTGAGATTCAAATGATGTATGAAAGAAAAATCAACAGATATTGAATTTCATAAAATTTTTTATGCCTAACAAAAGACAATAAATCCAGAAAGTCACTGAACATGTGGCACCATCACATTGTAAATAGACTCTGTTATTTTTTATCTTTAATTGTTTTCATATATGTTGCTCGTGCTGTGTAAGTGTTATGATTACCACTATTTTAATTTTACTGTTTGGCATATATGTTTGTGTTGATTCAATAAATTTTACCATGCCTGTCCGACTTGGCTGCGTTCTTTGGCTATGTGGATTACCATTTCCCCACATAATGGTGATCCTGGATTATCCTTCCTTTGCTGATTATGGACTGCTACCGGAAGTCGCTACCTGTCTTTGCTGTTGGATCTGCTTACCAGATGTTGCTGTCTGCCTGCCTTTGATACTGCTGTTCCCAACACTGGATATGCTATCAGAGGGTCTCTGCCAGACTTCCTTTGTCCTGGATGCCGTTCTTTTGGATCTCTGTACTAGCCTGTGGTGTTGACATCACTATTCGTTGATGCTGCACTTCAGGCTACTGGATCCTGCTTCTTCCTCTTCAGGCTTCGCTGATCGCAATTACTGCTCGAATCTTTAGGCCTTGATGATCACAATCGACTCAATTTTTTTCAAACCTAAACTATTTTTCTCCCCAGGGGGTGATGTGGCGCCATCACTATCGCTTATTACTTGTAAGTAGCACCACCACATGGTAAATAGATGCCGCTATTTTTTATCTTTAATTGTTTTCATACATGTTGCTCGTGCTGTGTAAGTTTTATAATTACCACTATTTTAATTTTACTGTTTGGCATATATGTTTGTGTTGATTCAATAAATTTTACCATGCTTGTCCGACTTGGTAGCGTGCATTGACTGAGTATGTGGATTATCATTTCCCCACAAACATAAACATTGGTTAACAGAGCACAATACTATCACTATTGTTTCTGAAACAAAAAATATGCTAGACACACATTAAAGTTTTTACAAAAATTTCTCATTAAATCCCTACCCCCCACCTTTTTAAAAAAAAAAATATTAGTTCCCACCTAAGATACAGAAACAAATAAATAAGTTTACATATTTTCATGGGAGGGGGAGGGGACCTATTTAGCATGAAAAACAAGAAATAATTGTAATACTTATAATAAATGTTAAAGCTATTAGTAGTATTTTAATAAAATAATTGCAAGGTTTTGTAATACAAACCCATTGGCTTATCTTTAGCATCTGATGTAAAACGACATATCATACTATCATCTGCAGTTGACCACATTTTAAACTATAAGTAAAAATATTAAAATTTAAAACAAAGTTTAAATTTTGATTTAACGCATACAAAAGTTAAAGTATTTTAAATGGATTTAACATGCAGTTTTTAGAGAATAAATATTATTTCACCTGAGTTTTCCACTGCTCTACAGAAACACCAGAATTGCATAAAACTAAACAACGTTTTCTCACAGTACAACATGCAGTAACACCAACCAAAGATTTTCCAGCACCTAATTAAAAGTAAGCAATATATCAAAAATTGTTTATTTTAATCACCTACCAATTAAAACTGTGTGTGTGTGTGCTCATCTTATATTATAAATATTTTAATTATTCAACAATCAATAATTTTAACCTTATAAGAAATTAAAATCTCAATATGTATGTATACTCTATATGTGTGTGTGCATATACATACAAACATAAAAAAAAAAGATATTTATTTGAAAAATTTGAAACTCGATGAAGAGGACATTTCATTTTTAAATATTGCATTTGTAAAACACTATGCATTTGAAAAGTAAGATTTAATAACTTAGAGGACAAAAAAAGTATAACTAGAAAAGAGTATAATAATGTCAAGTTTAATTTTTCAGTCTCCTCAGTATATATATATAAGTCTATAATTTTAATACTAGGATTGATAATATAAATTTTAGAATGTTTGTAACACAAATGCTTCCCAAAACAATATAAAGGAAGTAACATATTAAATATTTTACATTTTGAATATATATTTGCATCTTTAATGCATATAAGTATATGTATGAATGTAAATGTATTTAAATTTCTTTATATTAAATAGATTTTCTAACATTAGCCAAACAAAAAAATATTTTACTATATATTCAATTTGCATTTATCAAATACTTTTATTACAATATCCATACAATTATGAGAGTATTTATTTAAAAAATTAAATACCTATAGAAAGAAATAAAAATTAAAAAATAAAAACACAAGGCATACATTAAGAAAATACCAATACAATTGTTTCTCGTCATTATGAAATTCAATTTATATCTGTCTGAAGCCATAATATATAAAAAATATTATTGTGCTATATATATATATATATAAACATAAGCAATTAAATATAGTTATCTAATTCTAACAACATCTATATTGAAGAAAATTAATAATTTTTACTTGTTAACTGAAGAAATGTACTTTATTAGAATAATAACTATCTGACAATCCACTGAGTTAAAACATTTGATGATTTATTCAAAAGAATTTTTAATGTAGTTCACATACATTTTTTAAATTATCATAACAATGGAAATTTTCTGGAAAATAAAATACTGCCATACCACAAGGCAAAACAATGATTCCTGATCTGGCTCTCCCATTTCCAAACATTTTTCTTAAGCTCTTTTCTTGGTAAGGTCTTAATATTGCCAAAGGTCTTAAATCCATACTAAAATAATTAAAACACAAGCATGTGAACGTTTTTGAAAATCTGGAAGAGTTTTTTACATAAAACATTGGTTATTTAATATAATTATTTTTCCTAGATAAAGTTTGAATGAAAGGAAAAAGTAATTTTTAAATGAAAAACATTCAAAGTTAAAAAATACAAACATGCAACAATACACTAATAGAAATTGAAACATTATCTTTACTAAATCATGAATATTGAAAAAAAACTATGAATATATTACAAAACATAAATAAAAATTTAGTTTAAATCTAATAATTAACAAAATAATTCACTTACTTTATATCAGGATTTACAGTATCATTTTTGAAATCATATTCTGCAAGTAATGGATATTCCAGTTCAATGCACCTTAAGAAAATTAAAACATCAAATGAGACTGTTATTTTAAAAAGATATATTCAATATTTTAAACCAACACAACTTTTTAAATTTCTTCAATCTTTTTTTAAATGTTTTTTCATATAAAATATTATATAAACATAACCTTTAATCATGAACATGCTCAATTCAAATTTGCTTTGATAAAGTAATGTGTAGATATACACATGCCAATTTTATCTGAACACAACACACTCAGTATAAGTTTAACAAACACAAAAATTATTTAAAAAAATATAATAAATGTTTTTTCAAAGATTAAACATTAAATGACGTAAAATAATCTTTTTGGATTATCAGTTTAGTGTTATTAAGAAAGAAAGGATTAAAAACTTATGTTAGGAACAAAAGATTTTACAACTACATGACCATAGAGAAGAATGAATCCTTTTTTGATACATACACAAGTTTAATTCCTGATAATTTAAGAACTTCTGTTGGAGTAAAATAGAAATAATATAAGGAAAATATATATGTATAAAATATTACAAAAAAACTATTGTATTATATTTAATATAATAGTGGTATTTATAAAGCCTGAATGAACTATCAATATTAATGAAATTGCAAATAATAGTTACACTAAAAAGCTTTTTTAGACATACCAAACAAGAAAAATGGAAATAATACATTATCCCTCCACATTACATCAGACATTGCAAAGAATTACAAGAGCAGGAAATATCTGGCACATTTATAAAATATTGAGAGGTTAAACATGAAGATGTTATTCTCCTATTTCAATAAAATTATTAAACATATAAAATTAACAATTAAAACTTAAAATAAGTTGTATTTATTACAATATTTCATAAATGTTTTTTTCACTTATCAGTTTTTAAAAATTTCAAACCTCAAAGTAAAATAATTGGTGCAATACCTTTTTTGCAGAACTTCAATCTTTTCTTGATTTATTTCTACTGCAACAGTTTGCAAATCTTCTTTTTCTTCATCTTCTCGTTCCAATTTTTCATAAAAATTAAAGATGTCATCTGGAACAGCATCAGTTTTTTCAGATGATTTCTCTGTACTAGTACTGGCACCATTATTCAACTTCAAAATCAAATTTAAGAAAAATCATTCAAACAAATTGAGTAGTATTACAATCTACAATTTATTGGGGGAAAAAAAACTAGACAAATATTTGAATTTTTTAAATCTTTTTAATAGATTTATGAGTAAATAAAAAAAAATGCAAGTACTAAAAATTAAGAATAATAGTGTTTAAAATTACCTTTAAAAAAATACTATATATGTAGCTTAGTTAAGAAAAATTGCTCAATACCCCCCTTTTATAAAAGATAACAAAAAGATGTCCAACTTAGATACAACATCAAAGGAAGAAATACTAAAAAATTTCAAATAACAATTTGTTAAGCATTATGAAATTTGTTATGTTTCTTAAAAAAATAAAAATTACCTGAAGAGCATTCTTTGCAGAATCATTACCAGTAATCAAGTTTCCAACATCATTTGTATCTCTTTTTAAACGACATTCTTGTATGACAGGATCTTTTAGAAGTTTTTGTAGAACATCCTATTAAATAAATTATTTTCAGAGGTTTATACATATAATACAGTATATTTTTCGTATAACACATTTCATATGAGTTTAATAAAGTATTGAAGTAATGAATATCAAATTTAGAAATAGTTTATAGTTTTCTGTTATCTTTCTCATCAATGAAAGCAAAATATAGCTTTTTGCTTTTTAAATTATTAACATGGCAGGATACACATTTAATAGTAGGATATTTTCCATAAAGATCTGCAATGCTTAACATCATCAAAACAAATACTAAAAAATTGTTAACAGGGATCCAATTCTTGAGGGAAGTTCTTTTTTGACATCAAAGAATATATATATATCTAAATCAGCTTATCTGAGGTTAAAATAAGCAATTCTTTAGTAAGTAAAAACAGGAACACAAAGAATATCAATATTTAAACAGTACATATAACTGATATTCAAATTATTTGATCGATTATTAATGAGATCTTGAAGTAATTTTATTATTATAACTATTAAAAATTCTTACACAATTCATAGAAAAAATTTCACATGAAATTGAATACTTATTAAACAGTAAGCAGTAAAGGTAAACCATAAACTACCTATGGGTGTGTGTGTATAGGGAGAAAATATAAATCATGTTTAAATATTCTATAAAATTGTTTTAAAAAAAATGCTTGCTTCATATGGAATTTTAAATAAATGAAACTAAGAAAAAGGCATATAACAGAGATGATAATTGATATTTTTATAAAAAGCAAAGAAAATCAAAACTAAAATGTTTTCTTTTTCAAATTATTGTCCTAAGGTATAAAAATTGAAAAATACTTAAAACTAAAGTTTAAAATTTTTACATTTTTAAAAATCTTATTTTTCTTAAATATCCTTGTTTTTTTAAAAATTTATTTCAGCTAAAATTTACTACACAACACTTAACAAGTATCTTTTATACTTACCGGAAAAGGACTTTCAATGAAATACCTATTATGCTTCAAAAGAAGTTTGATTTTTCCATAACTGACAGTGCACAGCTAAAAAAATACATGTAGATAAGAATAAAAAAATTTATAAGGCAAATCATTCACAATAAGAAAATTTTTTATATCAAGTATCTTTAACAATACATACCTTAATGAACTCAACTATCCCATCAGGTATACTGGTTTTACTTAATCTCCTTAAATATTCGATAATATCATTTGTCTGTAAACCTACAGAAACTGCAGCATATAATGAATATGCAGTCAAACGATACTCATGTATATGCTCAGGCCGACAAACTGGCTAGAAATAAAGAATATGACAAAAATGCTAACTCATTTTATAAAAATATATTCATTCCATTGAAAAAATATGCATATTAAAGCAATTTAATAAAATGACAGTAAAATTATATAATCACACTGTATTTGATTATGAATGCTTAGCAATATACATACTATTTAAAAGATTTTATATTTACTCTATATTTAAAAACGTCAGTCACAGATTAAATTATTATATCAGATAAATCATACCATAAAAAATATAATTTACGTATCATGGAATGACATAATAACCATATGTATCAAATATTAAAGTAAATATTTTATAAATTTAGAAAATTGAACATTTAGTACATATATATATATCTACATATACTTAACAACAATACTTACTTCAGATATAGCAATTAAGAAATCATGAGCATGCTTATATACAGGAGAAAATGCTTCCAAGAAAATATGGCCATCTGGAGCCTAAAAATAAAGGAGGAAAAACAATAGCAAATGCAATAAATTTAAATACCCCATTGCTCATAAAAAGAAAACTTTCATAAAAAAAGTATGCTAGCAGAACAATATTTGTATTTATTGGTTGTAGAGATCATAGGTTGGTAACACAAACATTGATATCCAATACGATACATTCACCTCAAACACAATGATACCTGTAAAATAGAATTTGGTGTTTTCTATACATTACCATGTTCAGCTTCATGGTCCCTATAATTGATACCACAACTTTTGTACAATATTTAACTTCTCTGTAAGCCCAATAACAAGTAAAATTCATTTCTTAATATTTTAAAAAATAAATATTTATCCATTTTCTAGATAAAGATATGATACTTTCATAACAATTATAATATTTCTATTTTTAAATTTATGATGCTTATGGTACAAAAAATGATAAATATTTGAATACAAATGAAGTATATAAAAACAATCAATCTTATTATATATGTTCCTTGATATAAAAATTCATTTTTAATATATTGTGAATGAAACAATTTACAAAGCTTAGCATGCAAATTAATCAGCATTAATTCCTGTTTTATTTTAAAACAAGTTATGTAGGCAACATTGTTAAATGACTCAAAACTTTTAAGCATACTTAAACAGAACTTATTACTAATCCTTTTTAAAAAAAAGTATTATTTGAAACGCTACAAAATATCAATTTTTGAAAAATATATAATTTTTCTCTGTAATGGGGCTGCGTATTGGGTATTTCTACCTTTGCAGACCTAGTACATTCCCCAGGAGCTGGTATCACTTTTTGTGCGGCACCCTTTAGGTGATACCAATTACCACAAAAATTTGGATGCTCAGTTTCTCCCTCAGAGGGAGGCACCTCAGCTCTGCCAATGCGAAATTTGTACTAAGGAATTTAATTTTGCTGAGAGCATCCAAGCCAAATGGACACTCAAGGGATCTTTTTCATGCTGTATAATCATACGACATGGCTGCTGTTGATTTTCTGCATCAGGAAAATCCACCGACTTGGGTCGGGGTCAAACCCGCAACCTTGGTTACAGAAGGCCAGCAACAATTTTTGAAAAATACATAAAACGTAAATAGTTAGTTCCTTTGTTAAGAAGTGGGAATAATATTTTTCTTTATTCTAAAGAAATATATCAAATATTTTAAAAATAAATGATAAAAATCAGCAAACTTCATGTTCTCCAATGAAACTGATTTAATAAAGAACAATTTGTCTTTCAAAAAGAATTTTTATATTATAGGCTAATCTAATATTACCAATAGTAATAAAAATTTTCTATGCTTAATCTTGTAAATTAAAAATCAATTAAATGCAACATTAAATATAGCAAATTTTACCAAACAAAAAGATAATATTTTTTAAAAAAATATAAGAAAAACTCATTTGAAACAAAAGTATACTTTTTTTATTTACATTACATTAATTATCTTTCTACTTCTTACTTCAAATTAATTTTGACAAAAATTTATGTTAAAATGGGAGTAAAGTAATATAAGCAACAAAAATAATACTGAAAAAAAATCTATTAAAAATAGAAAACTAGGACCAAAAAAAGGAAAAAAAGTTGAATTAAAAGTAAAACTGTCTTTTAACACATTCTATTTCAAACTTATCTTTCTCACAAAAATATTAAAATTACTTCAGTAAAATTAAACAAAACACTTCTTAGCATAAAATGCAACATACATCAGTCCTGATATTTCTGAATATATGATCAATACAATATTTAATATTCAAGCACATATACACATTTACAGTCATAGATAAATAGTGAATCTTGGAAAATGAATCCTTTCCTTTTGAGGAATTGGAACTAATAGAAATTATTTTACAGACAAAAATATATTTTTTTTCCATGTTGCAAACCCCTATCTTTTTAAAAACATTATATATATTGCGAAAATACAAAATATATAATTTCTTATGAAAATTAGATTACATATTTAAAAATTAAGCTTATTGAAACTACTTTTAGATTGTTTAAAAAAAATTTGGAATTCAGAGAAACCTCTTAAACATTACTAAATTCGTGTGCTTAATTTTTTTCCCCTATCTCAAGAGTGGAATATGTAAATTAAAAATTTTTATATGACATTTTTATAAAGAAAATATGATTGGGGAATTTCATGTCTAAAAATATGTTAATGAATACTTAATTTACATTAAGTTATGTAGTTTAAAAAAAAGGAGAATTTCATAAAACAATGCCACTTTCATTTTTTTAAAAAAACTTTTATTTAAATATAATAACAGTTATCTTATTAAAAGACTCAAAAATTAAAATACATACTAAGCAAAAAAGACTGAAACTTTATTCTAAATACTTACAACCCAAAGTGGACGAGAATCATGATCAATACGAAGGTCCATCAATTTTCTGTAATCTTTAGCTCCAAATTCATCTTCTTGAGCTCCTTCAGTAATTTGCTGACTAGCAGCTGCAGGTATAATATCTAGAAGAATTTAAATAATTTGTTGAGAATGTTATATGGAAATCAAATACATTTTTCATAATACAATGTGAATTATCATAGACAACCATGATAAAAAAAATAACTACATTAACTTTGTTTAATTAATCAAAATTTCAAGCAATAAAATATAAAAATCAAAACAAGATAAATAGAATTTTATAAATTAGTAACAAATCTATAGGATAAACCCGTAACATAGAAAAATTGATAAATTATAAACTGCATTTCACTCGAACAAACAATAAAATGTATAATAAACAATTTATAACCTCTTTAAAAGTATTTTAAAAATTATGAATACTATAATTTTAAAATGAAATCAAGTTAAAATTATCATGAAAATTTAAGCCTTAAGATAAAATTTGGTACAAAACTAACAAGAGGAATAATTTAAAAATGGAATTATTAATGTCAGTTAATGTGAATAATTTTAAAAATATTTAAAGAAAAATATCAAAGCATGAGCAGTATGTCCCCCAAGAAACTAACTTTGTTAATAACATATTGTATAAATTACTTGATTTAATATACCAAACACCATTAAAGGGGGGGATGAGATGTAATTGTAAGTGATATCACTGTGGGCAACAAAGCACTAATTAAAAATATACTGAAATGCAAAATACATCGATTTCTTTTCTGTATCCAATATTAAATATAACATGCTCTTTTAACACAAAAACTTTAAAGAGATATCTTAAGATCATGCTCAACAGAAGCCTTGAATTACAAATAACAAATGAAAACTAAAAAGATTTAATATTTTCTGTGTCACAGCGAAATATTGGAAATGAGTATTACTTCTAACAAAGTTTAATACACTTGCTTTAGACAAAATTCATTTTTAAAAAAGAATAGTTGAAATAATGAAAGATATTTTATAAAAAAAATTAGGGAATGATACCCTTATATTTCATTTTATCTATTGGGTCAGTCCATAAGTTTGTACACATTAAGAGTATGAGTGGAATTCACTATGATGCATTTACTAAAACAATACAATTTTGAACCTGTTGAAACTTGTCATTGTTTGACTAACATATTATTCAGTCCATCACCAACTATATATCGAAACTAACATAAATATCGAAAGTATTTTAGTGCCAATAGAAGATGGATATAAACAATCAGTACAAACGTGCTGTGCTACATTTTTTATTTTTGTGTGGTGAATCTGCCAGGTCTGCAGCGATAAAAATTAATAGTGTCCATGGTGAACACACTATTAGTGTAAGGACTGCTCAGAAATAGTTTAAAAAATTTAAAGTTGGAAAAAGCAGCATAAATGATGAACCCCATTCAGGACATCCAGTCAATTTTGATGACGACATTCTTTAAAATCTTTCGGAGTCACAGCCACAATTAACAGTGGATCAGATCGCAGAAAGGATAAATTCATCTCATGGAAGTCTTTCATCATTTAAAGAAGATTGGGAACATATCCAAGCTTGAAAAGTGGGTACCGCATGAGCTATCCGAAGCCAATTGTCAACAGCGAATAAACATCTGCACTTACCTTATCGCACTTTGAAAGAGAACCATTTTTAGATTGTTTGGTAACAGGTGATGAAAAATGGATTATTTATCATAACGTCACAAGAAAAATAACATGGACAGATAAGAGATAAGCAGTCGATTCCAACAGCAAAGGTGTCTTTACATCCCAAAAAGATTCTTTTTGAGTGTTTGGTGGGATATGTATGATATAATTTATTTTGAACTGTTAGAACCAAATCAAATGATTAATTCAGAAGTTTATAGTGAATAATTTTGCTGTTTAAATTCAGAATTGATCAAAAAATGCCCACAATTGGTGAATATCAAAAAAGTGTTGTTTCATCATGATAACACTAGACTGCATACAGCTCAAACACTGCAAAAAATTAGTGAATTTAATTGGGAACTTTTGCCACATCCTGCTTACTCCCCAGATATTTCTCCAAGTGATTTTCACTTATTTCATGCCTTACCAAACTTTTTATTGGGAAAAAAATTAAATTCTAAACAGGATGTACACAATGAACTTTCAAGTTTTTTTGCATCAAAACCAGAGTCTTTCTACATCAATGGCATAAAAAAGCTGCCTGTAAGATGGCGAGACATTGTAGGTAATGGAAGAAAATATATAATTGATTAAAATGTTAAATTGTATTTTTTTATATTATTTAAAAATTTACCAAAAAAAATGCACAAATTTATGGATTGACCCAAAAATTTTATATATGTATATATTGCAAGTTTACCCAATATTATTTAATTCAATAATCATTAAACCAGACAAGCTGAAAATTGTGATATTTAAAATAAAGAATTTTTATATTTTTGATAATTTAAGAGCACGATTAAAAAAAGATACAGAAACAAAAAATGAAAATCAGAATAAATAATTTTTACTAAATTAAAAAATGATTTAATACTTTTTTTAAACCTTAATGATGAGTAAAAAATAAATATAAAAGCAAGTACCAGTTTCAGTTTCCTCTTCACCATATTCTTCTTCAAATCCTCTCTTTGAAAACTTCTTCTTGCCTTTTTTCCAATCTACAAAAAGAAGAATCTTAGTAAAACAAAAAAAAAATTCAAGAATATTTATGGTAACATATCAAAAACACAACTAGATATATGTTACAGAGAATGGTTGGAATATTTTATAAATATTTTAAATATTAAATAACAACTTGAAATTCACTCTAAGCCCTTTCTTTCAACTTAAGCCATATATTCTAAAGCCAATAATTACACATACAGTAACTACAAGGCAATGATTTTATTTAAAATTAATACTTGATTATAAACTTGATTTTTGATATTTTTTTAATGAAAATCTTCAAAGACAATATTTATTTTGGAAATAAAAATAAGAGTTTGATGTAGCAATATTTAAAAGAACTTAAACATTTTTCAATCAATAAACATTTTTTCTATTTGCAATTGCATTTGAAAATTATTACAACTATAAAATATATTACAACTATAAATATAACAACTTTTTCTTAGAAACAAAATTGCATTTTTATTAAATTGATAGAATTGTATATGCAGTCAGGTCATCAAAATTTTCAGTTCACAAACTGTTGGAAAATGTAGTTACCCCCTCCCCCTTTACATCATTTCTTTTTATTCTTACAACAATCAAGACCATTTGGAATCAATGCATATGAAGTTTTTTTATAAAATGCACCCAATACATAGGCTTAATTTAAATTTTCAAAAATAAAATAAATTAATACAGTAAGAATTAATTATTAATTTTTATAAGAAAAACTAAATAATTTAAAATAATTAATGTATACAGTAAATTAAAAATTCATACAAAAGATTCATTACTTAGAGATAAGCATAATTATTACTTCTTATTAAATAACTTTGAATTGAAAAAAATTATATTCAGCTTCTCTTCACTATTATATATAAATAATTTAACATCCTACTTTACACTCAAAACTTTTTTTGTGTGAATCAAAAATTTACTTTTACAAAAGAAATTGCAGTAAAAAATTTTGAAAAATAATAAAGATCTTTCAAATTTTTAAGTTAAATCTTTTCAAAATTTGATTTTTACATCTCATCTAACAAAAAATTAATCATTGAACAGTCAGTGACTCGATTAGAATCAACTCCCCTCTGCATTTTTTCGAATTTCAAAAAACAAACAGAAAGCTATTCGTTCTTTAGAAATTGTAAGGGAATTATCCTTCAGAGATATTACTAATATTAGAATTGTGTTCTTAAGAATTGATTTGATAAGGAATTATATGAATTAATTAGTAAAACATAAATATTACCACTGAAGCATTGAATTTAAAAGTATAAATAGCTTCTATACTTTTGAATTAAATTTTTATTCACTTTTCAATCACTTAAACAGTCCATTACAAAAGTTTAAAATATGATAATATTTCACAGTAAAAAAGACAATTTAAATAATTAGTTACATGATGCAATGATTCATTGCACTAAAAATATAAGTAACAAAAAAAAAACAGAAAAGTTAAAATGTAGCAAAACAAAGGAAATATATTGCATGCAATAAAAAATACATATCCTTAAAACTTAGAAAAAATTTCTTTATAACAAAAATGTATGAAAAAATAATATTTAATATCTTGTAAATTTTTTGTTTAATTGGAACACTTCCAACAGGCAAAATTCCTTTAAATGTTTCTAACTTTGTAATTTTGCACATCAATTTTGTACTAATTTCTTTAAGTCCTTCATGGAGAAATGCAGCATTACATTTTCATAACTTTCCTTCAAAGGATGCACCATACATTCTTGATAAGGTTCCCAACTGGATAGACAGTAAGCTAATTGAGAACTGCATTATTCCTTTGATTGAAGTTTTTGTGAAGCATTTAAGGAGTGGTTGGAAGCATTGTCCAGTTACAATACTCAGTTTAGACCATTTAAAAGTTCATAAAAAAAACAAGAAATCATTTTCTAGAATTTGTTTATAAAATTCAAATTTTTAATGTCCTCTTAAGAGATCTAAAAAGGTTTGGTCATCATATACAAAACCTGCCCGAACCATTACAGATTAACAGCTTTGTTGCATATTGTAAAACTTCCTTATGTCTTCAATCAGATCATGACAATAGCTACCCATCCATAAGGGTAGTCTAAATTCCATCTTGTTTTATCATTGAACAGCACTAAAAGCTGCTGTAAGCTATATGATTTTAAGCTTTCTGGTGTTTTTCTTCATGATACATTTTAAGTAAGGATTTACTAACATTTTTTTTGAACAATGAATTCCTGTCACTCAGATTCTTTTATGAACTGTGTTCTTTGAAATATTCAGTATTAATGCCTGGGCTGATCTAAGAACTGTCACTTTCTGTGTAAAAACCATTTTCCTCTCATCTTCAATACTTGTAACTTATAGTTATTCCTATATTGTATTCCTATGTATTTCATTTGTTTTTAAAACTCGATTAACACAAACCTGTACAGGGCTGCAACAATTTCTTTTATTTTTTTCCCTTTGCCTTTTAATTGTATATTTTTGCTATTTGCAGCACATGTTTTCTTCTATAGAATTAAAGTAATTTATGATATATTATGAAAAACTTTACTCTTATTAACAATAAAGATATCTTTAACCTATCATTTATTTTTGTTTTTATTGCTTTATAATTTCATTTGTATTTCTTTTAACTTCAAGAGCCAATTTATCACAAGACTTAAGTTTGCAGAAATTGTCTTGTTGAATATTTGTATTAATTTTACATTTGATTTAAGCTTTTATAATTAGAAGTACTTTTAAAATAATTATCCAGGATATATTATTCACATTACATTATAATATATTTTAATGTTACATACAGCATTTCAAATTTATTTTAAAGTTTTATGTAACATTAACATAACATTTTAAACCTTTATAAGAAAATATACACAATATTTTTATTATAAATAATATGCAACTAAGAAAATTAGCATCAGCCTCTTTATGCATCAGGTCTTTAATAATATCCATCCATAGTATCAGAACTCAATTCTATGACTTAAATGAAACAATACTGGCCGCGAGTTTACAATTACAACCATTCGGCTGTAATGGTATCTAAGAAATTATGTCAAAGTTACAGCTAGACATTTATAAATGCTACAGCAAGCAACAAATTTTAAATTTTCCATCTAATTTTTAATAATCAATAAGAACAATGGTATTAAAAGATTTTTAAGATTATCTAAAAAGAATGAAACAAAAATACAATTTGTTCACTTTATATGTATACAGTTTTTAATTCTCAGCTAATTTCAGAGAAAAATAGGAATTTGTGTGATAATTTGATATAATTCACAATTTCTGTATTTTTAATATAATGTATTTGTACCTCATATTTATGAACTTCTGATTGATCACGTATCTTTGCATATTTAAAGTTTTCTTTAGTTCGATAAACAAATTATATAACATATTTTGGAAAATAATAATACAGAAAAGCTAAGGTGTTTACAAGAATAACGAACTTAACACTACCAATTCTTTCCAAGTATTCCTCTCTTAAACTAAGACAGATAAATCTCAATTTTCATGCATGAAAGGTACATATAAACATTATTACAAGTAATGCGCAATCCTGGGATAAAAATAAAATATTTAATAAATTTAGGGGAGGCAAATCTATACTTCAATTTTTTGAAACATTCATAAGTTTTCAAAAATAATTTTTCTGGCATTATGAAACAATTTATCATAAAACTGGGAGGAAATTACCTTTGCTATTTCTTCCCATTTTTCAAGAAAATTATGTAAGTTTTACACTTTTGTAATAGCGGTTCGTCACAATTTGCACACAGTTCAAGATGCCTCAATAATTTACAAACACACTCTGAACTTTTAGTTATAAGGGATATGTAGGAACGCAAAGTCTATTGCCGGCAACTTATTTTCCACAGTATAAACATGTACCTGCTCGATTTTTTTTCCAATACATAAATAATAAAAAAAAATCTGTAAATATTTTCATTCAGTTCAGTTGTTTTCAGTGTTTAATTTGTTGGCTCGACGACAGAATGTTTGAATTTTAGGAACAGAATGCCAATGAAACAATAGAGTTGATAGAAAAATGAGAAATTTCTATACAATTAATTAAGAGTACGAGTTACTTTTTTGCATTTTAGATTTTTAAAACTGAAAAAATATCATTTAAATTTTAAAAAATCAAAACATCAGCAGATAAAAATTTATTCAACAGGTTTAAATTTGGCAACAATAACAAATAAGAACTTCGATGAGAGCTAGAGCGGAGCTTGAAGCGGCATGTGAGGCGAAGCTAAATTCGTATTGGGAAATTAAGATAAATGTTCATTGTCAAGTGTAATCCGAAAAGTACTTTCCAATGCTGTTTTTAAAATATTTATTTCCTTAACATTACGAAGATAATGTTGGCACTTTTTAATTGACGTGTTTGTTTTAAATGAATTAACATATAAATTATTTTTATTTCATTGGTTTCTGTGTAGAATGTGTATTTAAATTTTTTATATCATGATTAGTTAGGTAGGTTTCTTTATGTACTATAAATGATAAATTCATTTTACGGAATTATTTTTTGTACTTAAAGTATTGCTTATTGTGGAAAAAATTTCATCATTTCCATGAAAACCAATTCACAATGCAGGTTGGTGCAAAATTTTCAGATAAACTGCTATATTGTTTAACATTTGTTGTGGATATTTAAGTATTAATGTGTGCATTGTAGGTCCAGAATACTAATGATAGCAGTATAGTTAGCAAATTATCTGCTGCAAATAAAGGTTACTTCCTGGATCAATGGCTGAAAATGTTTGTTGACGAGAACAAAAAAGGTCTCCAATTATTAATAGGTTTGTAATGGCATTGGCTTTTTTTTTTGTTGTTGTTGCTATTATGCTTTCATTGCAATATAATACCAACTAAATGTGCATCTATATGTTTCAGATTTTCCTTTATATTTAATAATATATCGTAAAGCTGATTTTAACCAGCAGTTCAGGTCTAAGCTTAAGCATGCTAGTTGAATTACTAGGTTTCTTTCAAGAATTTACTTTTTCACTTCTAGAATTATTCATGTTTTGGGAGTAACTCTCAAGATTAATTCTATTTACTGTTATGGAGATTATGAAGCCAATATGGCAGCATTAGAAATAAAGTTTTTTTAAATTTTATTAGCAATTTTAAAATTTTTTTAAAAATATTTAAATAACAAAGCATGAAATCCCTAAAATTTAAAAAATTTTTAATTATATATTTGTACTAAATTTATCATATTAGATAATATCCACAATGTTACAATTTGGAACACAGTTGCTAACCTATGATCCCTGCAGTGATTATATGTATGAAAAATGTGTTGATTCATGTGTTTTGAGCATTTCAAGGAATATGCTCTTCAAATATCATTCACAACTATATATTTTTCCTGGTCATTTGCTTCAGGTTTTTTTTTTTAAATATTTTTACTTTTTTTCTTAAAGCATGGCTTTTTGCTTTGCTTTATTTTTTTGTTGCGAATAAACAGTATTTCTCCCTCCACCTGGGGTTATGCATTATTTGCTATTTATATTACATTTCTAGTTTAATTATCGAAGACGTCTTAATCATTATCTTGTAGCTCATAAAATGCAATAGTTTCTTAAAGGTAGACTAAGAGCGTCTTGCTGTGTTTGAAACTTTTAAAAGAAAATATCTTGTCTTCCATCTTTGCCAAACCATCTTTACTAAAAATTTCCGCTTAAGCTACTTTATTTAGTTTCCTAACCATTGCTGCAATACAGAAATTATACTATTTTTAATTTATCTTTGGGAAAATTAATAAATATTTTGAAATTCAGTTTATTTAAATGGCATTGATACATAAAAAAATAATATATTTTATACAATATAAAAAGATGCAGATCCACACACACAAAAGGTTATGCTGATAAAAATCTTGAAAACATTGTTTAAGATAGTTGTTTTCAATATTTTTGTTTGATAACTAAATTTGTCTTATCCAATAACTGAGAATATCAAATAAGTAATAGAGAATTTTTTTTAAAAGATTAAATTAAACTTGATTTGTTTCACCTTAAAACTCTTGTGTGACTATTTTACTTGCTTTATAAAGAATAATAATTTTTATATTTAAGTGTTTTGTTTATTTATGAAAGATAAAATGCTACTTCATTTTAGATCTATTTTTATAATGAATTTCTGAAGAAATACATTTACAAAAAAATGCAGAAATTTAATTTCAAGTTTTTATTAATACTTCTTTAACTTTTTAAGCCCTTTCATTAAAATATAACCCTTAAATTAAGATGAGTTTGATATTTTGTAATTTATTGTTGTAAACAGTGTTTTAAAATTGTAGTTTGTTTTGTTTCAGTTTCTGATTTTATTTATGTCACTATGTCCTGATGTTTAGTTATGTCACTATGTTCATGTTATGTTTTAGGCTTTTTTTTTACAGCTTGATACTTCATTACATTTTAAAACTTTTCTTTTAGGGGTTATTACATTCGATTCAAAGCAATAGAAGCACTCTTCCAATCTTGGTTTAATGAAGTTCCTGTATCCATTTATCCAAAGAGTCAGGTTTATATTTAGAATTTTTTCTTTATTTTATATTACTTTTATTAAGACTTTGGCTGAGTTTTTTTTCTTTACAATAGTTCTTTCTTCTTTCTAAACTAAAGAATTTCCAATGAGAAGTGAACTCCTTGCAGGGAAACTGGGAAAATAAAACAAAAAAACAAATTCTTATAAAATTTTAGCCCGACTATATGAAGATCAAAACTAGCCCATCATTTCTAGAACTAACTATATTTTGGTCAGTAGTAATATCTAACTTACAGTAATTTGGTAATACATTATAAATTTTTTATGATTTCTTAAAATAAAAATTTCTGTTGAGTTTTATTTTAAAAACTGTTTTTGTTAAGTATTAAAAAAAAAATTATGTAAGCTTTTTTTAAGATTTAACAAATACTTTGTAAAGACCAAGTAGAAATCAACATATGTTTACATTCTGAGAACTAATGGTTTATCTATATTTCTATACTGAACGGTAGCAGTTTAAAAAAATAGGCATAACTTGTCTGTGAAAATATCAAGCATAATTTTTTATTCCCACTAATGTGTTTGGGTTTAAAAGATGTAAGAAAAATACACATAAAATTAGTTTAGGGGAATATTTTACTTCAAACAGTTAAAATTCATTTAAATAATATTTGTATTGTATTTGGTAATTTACAATGTAATAAAAATTAAATTTTTAATGCTGATTTTGGAGAAACCCAAATCAGTAAAAGCCATTTTCGTGAAAATTCACTACTAAAAAATCATTTTGGCTTTTTATATCTACAGAATTATTACTGATATTTCATATTTATTTATTGCAGATTATTTCATTAGGAGCTGGATTTGATTCTTCATATTTCAGGCTCAAAAAACTTGATATATTTCCACCTGGATGTAAATATATTGAGGTATCTATTAAATTTTTTAAATTTCAAGACTAGTTATTGAATGAATTACTATAGTATTTTTAAGGTTAAGATTTTTCACAAGTTTAATATTGAATTATTTACTCTGTTTTATAAATCTAATTTTGAAATTTTTTGCTTAGTTTTATGACTGAAATAAAGTCATGTTTTTAAAATTCCATTTTTAAAAATTAAATAATGTTTTTATTTAAAAATGCAGATACATTTTATTAAATGAAATATGTGTTCTTATCTGTTATTGAAATAAAATTTCTGAAAATTGTTTTAGTTTTGATAACTGTGTGTGATTTTTCAGAGATGACTTCAAATAGGAAATTATAATTTTTTTTTAAAGTTGTTTTACAAAACCATTTCATATTTGAGGAGATTAACTCCATTTTTTTTTTTTTATCTTTCACAAACACATATTATATACTTATATCTTAGCTCTGTTATGATTGAAATGATTGTAACCTATTGTAGCATTTCTCCATTTTTTCCAAACATCTGTTTCCACATTTATTCTTCTGAACTAGTCAGGAACTCATTTCAATATTCAGCTGTCATGCTAATATTTCACCTACCTAGAAATAACTTCTCCATTTCCCTTATATTTCGATGCAATCTTTCACCTTAGTCCTCACTGACTGCATATAACATAGTCCAGGTGCAAGTGAAGAAAATAGATTTTTTTGTTAATATTTCCAATAATTTAAAATTTGTACGAATTCCATTGATAGTTTTTTCTGTTTAAATCATTTAATTCAGATTAACTAAAAAGTTAAGGTTGATTTGCTATTAGGTTCTTACACTCTCACATATGTGTCCTAACAAAATAAGTAACTACCACACGAACATATGTTTCTAAATCATTAAAAATGTCCATTGTATCTGTAAGGGATAAAATATCCCCCATGTAAGATAGGGAATATGGCCAGTTGAGAAATTAAAAGTTATTTATATTCATTGCTACACCAAACCTAAAATACCATGTGTGTGTGTTTTTATCTTGAAACCATTGCCTATAAATTCTTCTGCACAAATGGAACAAACTTGGATGTGGAGGTCTGATGCTTGTCTTGATGCTTTAACTTCATGTAAAAGGAATGTACCATAAATCTGAAATGTTTCTTTGTTATTGTTTTCACTGTAGCTACCACAAATATGGTAGTAGCAGATATGGAATTAATACATCCTCTGGAAGTAATTTCTCTTGTCTACCACACAAATTTAAAGTAAACACTTCTGTTCAAAGCATAGAATTACAGGCATGTGCAAAGCACTGAGTAATATGAATTGTAGAGGGTAGAGGAAATGGATTACTTGATGCAAATGGGTAAAAACAGCCTGGCACCCACACGCTAGTGATTTGGTTTTAACATGTTTTTTTTCTGACAACTACTGTATTTAAAAGACAAATACTGTTAGAATTACTGTATTTAAAAGAAAGTTCTAAATAAATGAGAATTTATTCTTTTTTGGGTAGAATTTTAATTTTATCAACTATCTTTTAAACTCTATACATATGTTGAAGAAGTTTGTTCCATAATATTACATTCCTGTCAAATATACAAAATCCCTTTATACAAAGACCTATGATATTTTTACAAAACTGTGCCTTATGGAACATTAAAAAACTGTAAAATCACTAAGAAATTTATTCACAAGTGTGGGACATTAATAAATCCTGTATTTATCTTTTTCTTTTATCTACTTTTGTGTTAAGCTGCTTATTTAATTACCATAAAATTCCAGTTAAACCCCTTTCTTTTTAAAAATAGGTATTTTTAAATTTTGGATGTTATTGATATCATCTCTTTTCATTTCAGAATTTCAACATTTACATTTATTTTCCTTGCATTATTTTTTATATTTTAGAAATCTTAATTTTTAATTTTTTAATGCTTGCATTAATTTATGATGTTTGAAATAAATAAGTTCTAAATGTATGTTTTGTTGTATGTTTAACTCTCTCTCTCTCTATATATATATGATGTTTCAAGTCAACATCAAGCTTTTTAAAAACAGTTTTTATTCAGAGAGGAATCTACATGTCTCTGAGAGAAAACAATGCCAAAAGTGAAGTTGAAGTAGCTTTACCACTTATGCCCAGATATGTTAAGCACCTCTTAGTTTATGAGTTATACTTGAAAGTTAATGCTGAAATATGGGCTATAAAAAATGATGATCTGGGATTAGAAGTGGTCTGTTTGGACCATCTGTTTGGAGAAATAATTGGGTGTCTTAATTTAATATTTGAAGATGTAATGGAAAGTAAAAGTTAAGGTTTGTATAGGGAATTTAATTTGAAATCTAATTTAGTTATATATATAATGATTCTCTTTATTCTTAAAATAACAAATTACATTTTGAATTTCTGATACTCTTTCCTTATCTATCTATGGTTAAAATTTTAATCTACAAGAAGAAAAAAAAAATTATCTAAGATCATTGAGATCTGAAAGTTAAGTACTTGGAACTGAATTTATGTTTTTTTTCTTCCTGTAAAATATATCTTTCTATACTTATCAGAATATAAATATTTTTTTGTTTCTAAAAAGGAAACTTGCAATACCTCTAATGTAATTTGTTTTCCCTAGATTGACTACAGAGATGTTTTGAAAAGAAAAATTGAATATATTGCAAAATCAGAATTTTCTCATTTATTAAATATATGTAATAAGCAAGTTGAAAGAAACAGCAATATATGTAAGAATTTTTTAACCAATTAGTTTTAGTTATAGAGCAATTTATAAGTATAAAAGTTTGATAAATAACAGATATCTTATTCCTAAGATTTTAATTCAGTAATGTTTATCTCTAGAACTTAATAAGTGTTAATTAGTAATAATTTAATAAGTAATAATTTAATAAGTGTTATTATAATTCAATGTTAATATTTATAATTTGTGTATGACAGTCTTTTGACATTTTATAAAGATTGAAAAATGCATAATTTAAAAACTGTGACCAAAAATGCTTTAAGATTGTTGTTAGGAAGCACATTTTTTTTTTGTGTGTGTGTGTCCAAATAATATATTTTCAATCCTCAGAATGCCTATCTTTGTGATTAATTCATTTATTTAGTCTTCTAATGCCTTTCTCCAGGTTATTGAAACATTATAAAGCTCCCTTATATTTTAAATCAAAATTTCTTTCAGTGTACCAATCCACTATTCCATTTTTCTAAATTATTTTAAAGGTAGATTATAATTGTAATTGCTGATTACTTTCAGAGTAATGAAAGTAATAAGCAGATGCAAATCTATCACATTGGGAGGATAAGGAAGATCAATTATGTAAAAAGCTTGTCTAACATATTGAATAAGAAATCTAGTGCAAATCTTATTTTTCTAGATCTTGTCATATAATCTGAAAGATGCCTTCTTTATAGTACTCAAATAAAAAGAATTATATGTTATTCTGTAAAAAGACAATATTTTTGTCTCTTCTGGCTAGTTAAGAATTTGTTAATTTCTCACAATGGTTCTTTAGTGTCAAGCTTTGTAACTTTGAACCTTAATCAAATAAAAACATCATCTAAAACATCTAACTTCCCTGCCATTTCACAAGAAGACTTTGAATACCAATTTAATTTAATATACATCAGTCTCTTTATCATTTATTTTTTTGTAAAATCAGAGCTCATAATATCTTTTTTTTTTTTTTTATCATATATTATTGTTCTCTATGCCTTAATTCTGAAGTAAAAACACATTTAAAGAGCCAATTTTTCCTGAAATTTTTTTCTGTTCTCCCACATAAAGTGATATACTAAAACAAACTGATGTGTAAATGTTTATTTGCTGTGCATTGTACTAGAGAATAGGTTATAGAAAAAAAAACTGTTAGGATTTCTTCTGGAATCCAATACTTCTATTCTTAATAAGATATACAATTAAAACCAAATTTTGCTTCTTTCTTTGTATAATAATTGATATACTTAAAGTAGGGTATGGGAGAAAAATGTTTTAAGAACTTAATTATTTTAAGTAATATAAAAATATTGCATATGATTTTAATTTATTACTTTGAGTATTGCATTTCAAATGTGACTAATTTATCTTTAATAAAATTGTGAAGTTACATTGATAGTATTTTCTGTTTTAGCATGGCAATAAAATGATTTCATACCATTGATTCTTTTATTTTTTATAATAATAAATTTTATAAATCAGTATTTGACAAACATTTAATTCTGATATTGACAAAAAAATTTTTTTTGCATTATTTGCCATTATTCATAGTCTTTTTTTTATTTAAAACTATTCATATTATTGAAAAGTTTGTGTTACTGAGAGACATTCTATGGAAATATATTTAAAAACTTCCTAATCAACTTGAGGCTTGTGTCTTTTAATCAATTTGTACTCCCTCTTTTTTTCTTTTTAAAGAGACATACTTATTTTTCATGAAATGTGTGTGTACTGCCCTTTTTCAATTTTAGAATGAACCTTCTAATGTACAAAGTATAGAAAAGTAGCTAATTTTAAGAATATTTAAAATGGATTTATTTCTTATCATTTTTCTCTATCTTTTTAAAAACTTTATATTTATTTACACTTTTTCCAAAAATTGATTCTTATGTATTTGAAAAGTTATTTTAAGGAACTTAATAAATTACCTAGTAACAAAAATATTAATTAATTTTTATCTTCTACTGTGCGTATGGTGATTGTAAAGTGACTCTACATACTTCCTGTAATAAAGCATATTTTACTGATTACAATCAAATATGCATCGCCAGCGATATATCTTTAATATATTTCATTGTATCTCCCCTTTCTCACCTCAGCAGATAGCACCCAATGCTCCTGTTACCCGGAAATAGAGGTCAAGATGTATGTTACCTGCAATTGGTCTCTTTTGGCAAAACACATTTTAGCGGTCTTATTGACCCCATTTCTGATCAAGTGGATTCCCATCTACACACTTCTTTCGCGGGTCCCATCGCCACTTCTGTAGCTAACTTTTGGGCTGCTGGTTTTAGAAAGCCACAAGCCCAATACTACGTGGAATGTATGGGTTCTTCATCACTGAAGAGACTTATTGTACTCCAAATTATTTTTGACAGCCCCTTTAGATTTTGGGTAGTTTACACATAGTTTCTCCTGACTGCATTATCCTCGCTTCCGCTTTCGTACCAGCCTGGTTGTGATATGAATGCTTTGGTTTTGTAGCATTAGCATTTTTCGCACTTGTGCTTTTGTGGAAACAATTTGGGGTTCCTAACTCAGTCTTCGTAGATATGAAAGAGATATTTGATGACATCCTCACACATTGCTTAATGTTGCGTTATGAGTGGTCTCCTGATATTGTTTTATTCAAAATACAAGTTTCTTGAATTTGTTAACCAATGATCTTTAAAGCAAATCTGGGTGGTTTCCTGGACCTGAAAATTATGAGTGAAGTATTTCTTCACCTGGTTTGTCAATCTATGTGACAAACACACATAGTGGTTTCGTCATTCATTACTAATGTTATTTTCCATAACATATTTTTGTTAATGATTCTTCTGAGATGTATAGTGCAATAAAATGTGATTATCATATAAATGTACAGTTATTTTATAGTCATCCTGTATTTAACCTATAACTATGTGTATAAATGAAAGTTAACAATGTGTTAAACATAATTAAAGTTGCAATAATTTTACTTTTTCAGTGTTGAGCAGTGATGAGTATGTTATGCTGGGTGTTGATTTACAAAACTGCAAAGAATTAGAAACATGTTTTTGTGATTTAGAGGTAGACTTCAATATTCCTACACTATTTCTGTCAGAGTGTGCCTTAACATACATTAATCTCAAAAGGTATATTTGGAAAAGTATTTTGATAAAAATTATCTTATATTGCTATGATGTTTAGAAACTTAGAATTAAGTTTTCAAATTTCAAATGTCTTTTTTTCTTTAAATCTAGCAATATATATATATATATATATAGGCCAATTCTCTACTAACAAGAGATAACATCCAAACAATAACATTCGACAAACACATAGACAGCAGAAAAATCACAATGAAGGACAAAAAGAGTAATCGAGATAATAATAAATATAAAATGGATGTGCTGCAGTGTTAAGGAAACATTAATGGACTTTAGGACAGCTATTATATAAAAAATGAATTTTATATAAAAGTGGGTTGAACATGTTTTTTGGCCAGCCAACCCTTTCCTTCTTTTTGTAAATACTGAGTAGAAACTGTAGGAAAATAATGGATAGAAATATCTAACCATTACAAGATAGAGGTAACTTTACCAAAATTGCACTTTACAAATGCAAAAGCCCGCTAAATCTGGAGTGAAACATTAATTTGTTGCTGATTATTTAGAATGATGAATAGATTCTAACAAAAGATTAAAAAGAATGGAAATGTACCATTAAAAGTTGCATATTATAGCATAACTATAATAACACCAGAGTAAAGTTTATGAATAAAATAATAAGTAATTTCTAATCTAATAAATAGATTATGGGAGAGATAAATTCATAACAAAAATATTTGTTTATAGTAATAAGCTTGCCACCAATCCCCATAATTTTAATCCTAACTATTTTGAATAGCTTTATTTATATAACTATTAATAAAATTAATTGGGTATTTCTGATTTAAGCAATATTTAGTAAAATGTTTTTGCTCATACTAAAAATGCTTTGTCAGAGGCATGTTTATCACTTAAGAAGTTGATTGAAAAGTTGCATTTAATTATTAGTGGAAACAAAACTAAATACATGCTCCAGTAGGTTTTTGTTATCTGCAGACTGAAAATTATAATTTCCTAGTGGTTGATAATTTTGCCTATTTGGGCTCAAACATTAACATTCTAAATGACATTGTTGCTGAAATTAAAAGACGGCTATTGCTAATCGCCGCTTCAGTTGAAGAGCTTCTTAAAGTCAAAATTTACTTTAAAAAGACAAAAAAAATTACTCTTTAAAAAACAATCATCTGACCTATACTTACTGGGTTAAAAACTTGGATTAAACCCAAAACTAACAGCTAACCATTTTGAGAAAAAGTTTTAGATATTTTTTTGGGCCAATGAGAATGGTTGTGGAACAATAACATAATTTTTTATCATACGTATTTAAAAGTAGATGTCATTAAATCCATAAAGATTGTCATTTGATTTGCAAACCACATCTTTTTTTGAACCCCCTACCCTTCCCAAATTTTCAAAAACCTGCGGAGCTAAAAAGGAGTGGGCCCCAAAATGGTGGGCTTTTTTAGGATTTTGTTAAAATTTTTAAGGAAACAATTAAAGAATCGCGTTAACGGGGGTTTTGGGAAGAGGGTTCTGGAAAAGGCCTTCCCTTTTTAGCTGTTGTAACATTCGAAGAAAAGGAATAAAATTAAATTTTGTCTTTACAAACAAGCTTGCATCTAATAAATGACTCTGCTTTATAAATTGTAATTCATCTTATTCTACAGAAAATTTGTCAAACTTCACAAACTTGCTTGCACTAAATTAGTGTTTAATTTTCAAATAAAGATTTTGGTCAGTCTATATTTAATCTGAAATGTTTTTTAAACATATATAAATACTAATAGTTGGTTCAAAGTTTATTTTGAATTTTGGAAAATTTATAGAAATTTTATATTGATAAAAAAAGAAATTAGAGAATTCTCACATATTTTCGCCACAAAAACCCAAAATTTATTTTTGTTTAAAAATTCTATTTTTACTAATTAATAGTTTCAATATGTCAATTTACTGCACGAAATGTAACTTATTTTTCGTTATTTTTTAAAAAGTCTTGGGCTTTTTCACCCCAACATATATATTTAACAACCTCTATCAGTATTAATTTAAATTCTAATTTTATGTTTTTTCTTTGAATCTTAGTTATGAATGCCAATTTTCTAAATGCGTTTCATTTAATTTCATGCATTAAAAGGATTAAATCATATGTTTTGAGAGATTTATCTTCTATATTCCTAGGAAAAGAATATCTTAATCTCATATATGTGTCTCACCTAACTACTGTCTAGTGCCAAGTTTTCCCTAACATGTATACAATTTCTAAAAATAACTACTGTTTCCATTTATTTCATGTGATTATAACAACCTTATTATTCTCGGTGTTGTATTTTCTTAGCTGAGAGAATGTGTGCGGAGATTCTTCTGCCTCTTTTCTTGAATTGTACTTATAGAGAATTGATGCAAATGACCACACTCTCTACATTAATAAATTCCTTTATCTAATTCCCTTGTCATTACTATTTTCTGAATGCCATTACTGTCATTACTGTTTCAAAATGAATATCGGAGTTTAAACACTTTATAGTATTTATTACATATAACTTATAAGTATAATTCATACATTGAATGAAAGAGTAACTGTAACAGTTTTATCTACAAGCTTACAAAGTTCAATGTGAACTCCATTTGTCACACGGCACACATCAAGTCAATAGGCAAGTTCATCTCAAACTTTGTTAAGTGTGCATCTGAGGTAATTCTTGCAACAGCTGCTTCAATCCTGTGTCTTAAGTTTGGAAGGTCAGCTGATAGCAGGGGTACATACACACAATTCTTAATGAACCCCCACAGATAAAAGTCACATGGCATCGGATCTGGTGAACGTGGAGGCCATGCGAAACCAGCTTTATCGTGAGGCCCATTGCGGCCAATCCATTGGTTGGGTACAGTGATGTTCAACCAATCGCATACTGAGAGATGCCAGTGAGGCGGTGCACTATTTTTCTGCCAAATGAACTTATCTGGTTTACTTTCTTTCAATTGAGGAAATAGCCATAGTTGTAGAGCATCGATAGGCAGAACCAGTTACAGTGTCACCCAACCAGTATAGTGGTTAGCGACGGTGACTGTGGTGCCTTAGGGACTGGGTTCGAATCCCGGAGAAGACATGGATGTTTGTAAATGTATATTGCCTTTGCGCATGGGGGTACTCTAAATAGCCGTCGAGCCGCAAGTCCTCTCATGTGGTTGGTGGAAGGGGAAGAGAGGTGGGAGGCCCCTGACCACCCCCAGGGTTTTCTCCCTCTAAATTGGGGTGGAACCGAACAAAATCATACTGTCACCTGCATGGTGCTCAAAGCTAAGGCTAACGACAGGTGTAAAAATTCTAGCCCTTAGCCACGATGAATTTCGCGGGCCTCGATCTGACTTAGTCAGCATTAATCACAACAGTTACAGTTGGTTCTCCAAAAACAAAAGGTGCATACACTTTCCATCGAGATTTGGCACAAAAAACATTCAATTTAGGTGAGTCGTTGCAATTCTAGCGTATTGTGAGGATTTTCTAAGCTCCAGATGCGTGCATTATGAGTGTTCACATGTCCACTAAGGGGAAGAGTTGATTCATCACTGAATACCACATAATCCATAAAATATTCATTACCATGCATCAACATGTCCTTTGCAAATTTGGCATGTAAACCTTAATCTATCAGTTTTAGAGCTTGTTGCAACTGCAGACGAGGAGGTAGTTCTAAGCATTTGTGTAAAACTTTCCTAACAGTTATCACTGGTATTGTTAATTCATGACTAATGCACTGAAGTGATTTCTTTGGGCTACTCATAAAAGAGTCTCTCACTCGAGCAACACTCTCTTTTCTAAGCCTTGGTCGTCTCATACTCTTTCCTTTACAAAGACAGCCAGTTGTTTCAAACTGATGATGCCATCCACAAATGTTATTATTGTTTGGAGGTTAACAACTGAATTTAATACCAAATGCTCATTGCACAGTAATGGCAGATTCTGTCTTTTCAAAATGGAGAACAAAAAATGCTTTCTGTTTACTTGTCGCCATTTTTCTACTAGCGCGCTGATCGGGGAAGGGGAAAAAATTAACATGTGCATGCATGACAGCAAACAAAACTGTTTCAGTTGCTCTTTCATTCGATGTATGAATTATAAGTTATATGTAATAAGTACTATAACATGTTAAAACTCCTATATTCATTTAGAATCGCCCCGTATTTGTATATAAACCTTTAATTTTGAAGCATTCTAAATAATTTATGCAAAAATGTTAATTATATAACTAATTATTTTAAACACAAGAAAATTGAATAATTTGGATTGCTTATTATTAAATTCCATTTGGAATATTAATATTGGTGCATCAGAAAACTTATCTTTTTAAATAATTTTTGTGTTCAATTTCAAAAAGATGATTTATTCTGTATAATACTATCACTTAACTGAACTAATTTTATTTCAATCACATTTACTTTTTGTAAAAAAAATGATTCAGGAAATGTTTTTTTTGCTCATCTAAGCTGCAAAGTTATATATTGATGTAATAAATGGTTTCTGATTTTGTAACAATTTATTTAACCCTCCAAGCGGTCTGCACGTAAAATCCCGTCATTCCAGAGATGCTTTTTCTGCCTTCAAGCAAGATTCCCAAAAGCGGCCGAGCCACATTCTTAAAAATACTGCTCAACCGCTTTTGAGAACCCCACCTGACGGCAAAAAAATACGTGCAGTGCATTTTCGAACATCTCCAGAATGGCAAGACTTTAAGTGCAGACTGCTTAGAGGGTTAAGTATGCTTATTTATAATCTGCATTTTAACTTGAAATATTATTTCAGCTCAAATAATCTCATCCAATGGGTCCAAGCTCATTTTCTGAACTCTGCCTTTGTATTATATGAACAAGTAAGAAAAATAGTTTATATAAAATTTGTATTTAAATTTTAAAAAATTATTTCTAGTATAATAATTTTTTCATTTGTAAAGAATTAAAATAAGTAATTGTATTCATATTTTCTTCCAAACTTGTTGTATATTTTACTTTTTCATAAAGTTTATACTATGTTTTGCATTGATATTGTTCTATCTGAAATTTTATTTATCGAACTGTTTTTCTTCTGTATCTGGTCAATTTAGGAAAAGCATAAATACTTAAGCTTTTCTTAAAATAAGCTAAAGTTTGAAATAGAAATTTTTCATCAAAAATTAAAATACTGGTGTTTGTATGTGATTTTAGGTTCATGATGATGATGGATTTAGTCTTGTTATGTAAGTATGATTATAATGGTTACAGAAATTTTGAACAATTTAAAAATAATGATTTTTTATGCATTTCTTCTATGAAGTGATATTTTTATAGAAATTACAGTTTAATTTTACAGTTACTATTATTCTAATAAATTATGGTTAATTTTTGAAGTATTGTTATTAATCTTATTTAAATAAATTTACTGTATTATGGAAGTGGAATTCACCTCACTAGTATTGAATTATATTTGTGTCTATTTTGAATATAAATTGTTATTTAAATAAGTTTGTTTCTACTTGAAGACATATTATTTTCTTTAATTATCAGTTCCTAAATAAACAGTATAAGTACAAACAAGTTATCTAACTTTTTATAAAAGTTGCTTTTAAATTAAAAGATGATTTTATAATCAATACTGTTTTAAAATGGGGTGTTATTAAGGTAAATTAATCAAAAAAAAAATTGTAAGGTTTTTTTAAATATAGGATTTGTTTTTTATGTGCTTGTAACAAAAGTTTATCAAATTCTTAGATGCCACTGGTGACTTTTTGATAAAAATATGTTTTAAGAGAAACTGTGTAAATGTAATTTTAAATATTGAAATATATTTTTGAGAATTTTCTTTAATTTCTCTTGGTGATGTAAAAAATTTTTTATTTAAAAATCAGTATAAATAACTTGAAGGGGAAAAACAAGTATTTTCATAGCTTCATCAAAATTTTCCAAATAATATTTTAGATCTTTGAATTATGGCTTTTTATAAAAATTTATTGATCCAGAAAAACTTTGAAATGTATACTATTTTCTCCAATTAGTTAGATATTTTTCTTTGGTTATTTTCATCCAGAAGTTCATATCTGAAACCATTAATTTTAGACATACACACACGTATGATTTTTTCTCCCATTTAAACATTTATTTAATTTCATAAAAATGTATTCTATATAGAGATAATCTTAAGTGTGCAGGTATGTATTTTTTCTTAGAAGTTTCATATTTAATTGATTTAATTTGTGTATAAATCTAAAGTGAAAATAAATATATAAATAAAATATAGGAAGTATATTTTGTCATCCAGGTTTTGCTTTTTTTTTAATAACAGTGAACACTAAGACTCATCACATACACTTTAAACAATAGCTGTATGTGTAATGCAGCTGTTCTTGATGATAGCAATTTGTTCTGTCAAAATTTTGACTCATTCTTTATATATATATATATATATATATATTAAATTACACTAAGAGATCTCTTTTCTTGTGATTTCCCTCTTTATTATATTTAGAAGAAATAAAGATGCTTCATTAACTTATATAATTTTTAACACTTATTGTTAAAATAGTAGTATGTATGTGAAAAAAATTTTGTCCAAATCACTATTAAATGGGCAACAAATAAGAAATAATTATTTTACATAAGTTTGGGTAAATTATAGTTGAATGCATTGTATTCATGAATTCACTTTAAAACAAAAGATTAATAAATTGGAAAATTGAGACAAATCTTCTGAAAAAAAATTAGTATTATAAGCATTTTGTTAAATAACAATAATTAGATATGACTCTTTCTTATTCTTATTTTAACAAATTTAATGTATACAAAAACTATTTGTATCTGCAGTTTTATCGTGAAATTTTGTGAGACACAGTTTGTACATCATTAAATTAATATAAGGATATTGATATTTTAACACTAACAATCACATTAAATTTTATAAGTATTGTTAGTTAAGTTTGTAAGAGTATATTTTATTTCTTGTTCTTTGTTTATTTTTAATAAAATTATTGCATTTTTTTTTAAAGGAAAAACCATTTTAAAACTCTTGGTTGTCCTTTGAAATCACTAACACATCGCTTGAAAGAATATGCTCATTCCAGATTTATACAGATGGTATGTTTTGTAATATGAAATAGATTTTTTATTTCAAAATAATTGCATAACTTAATTAAGCATAAAATACATTTGTTATAGGTCTGAATTATGAAGTATTTATTATTTAGATTTATTTTGTTAAATATTTATATTGTCTGCTTAGAGAAATTATAAATGCTTCAGAGATAAAATATATGCTCTTTTATGTGAGCAAATTATAACTATTAGGGAATAAAATTGATTATAATAGATAGTTTTATTCAAATTCTTTAATAGTTTTATATATTTTGAAAAATTATGCTGCTCAATAATGTCATTCTTCTATAAAAACAAAATTTTTAAGTTCTAAATTATATGAAGTTAGAATCTTGCCCAGTCCTAATTTTTGTATAAAGATTGTTTCTAAAATACTTTTTTCTTTCTTTAAAATTCTATTATTTGTACTTTAATCTATATGAAATATAAAGTATAAACATGGCATGCATTTTCCCACAAATTCATCTTCATGATAACATCAAATATTAAAGTATCTAAAGCATTATATTTATGATAAATATTGCAAAGGGTTAATATTCAGTGACATTATTTTTTTCATTAATTTATTTATGTCCATTTCATACTTTTTTGGTCATTGTAGGTTTTCTGTATTTTTCTTATTGAAATAACTTAATCCCATTATTTTTATTTTTATTATTAAAAAATATACTTGGGTTCTTTTACTCTCACCCTTTGTGTGTATATATATATTATATTAAATAATTCCTTAATCTTTCTATCAGAGCAAATGCTTTCTTTAATGTTAACTTTGTTTCTGAAATCAGTTATTACTTCTTTAATTGGGTTTTAAAGTGTATATTTACTTTTTTATTAATTAAATTTTTTAAAAAATTTATAGGGATGGTCATCATGTTCTTCTATTTCTATGTTAAGTTTTTATATGAATTTCTTGAATGAAGAAAAGCATCGAATTCAAAACTTGGAATTGTTTGATGAATATGAAATGTGGCATGAAAAATGCCGGCATTATGTCTTGATATGGGCTTCTCAAGGCATTATTTCCATTCCGGAAGCATTTCAAAATAAAAGTAAGGAATTAAATTGTGTAATATTTCAGCTAAAATATTGATATGTTAGATTATCATAGTTATATTCTTTTATGTATTAGAGTGATAAATGAATCTATTTATTGTTTTAAACAAAAAAGATGAAGGTAATGGAAGATTTTCATTAGTTTTCATGTATTGTATTAGAACTGTTCTAATTGACAAATTTTATTTAACACAGATTTATACAAAGTATATGTGGAATTACTTAGTTAGGGATTAAAAAAAAGATTAGAAATAAAAACAATTACCAAAACTTTATATTGTCTTATGATTACTTTATAAGCTGACCTCAGTGACTATTATAATAAAAAAATCTCAGTATGAAGCTGCATAATGATATAACAATAATATAAATTTATTTGCTGAATTTGCAATCTACTGAGAGTTTTCTTTCTGATTCTTTAGATCAGGTATTATGATCTGTGACACTATTTCCATTCATTTGTACCATTTATTCTATCAATAGAATATCCTTCATTTCTGATTTGATCGTATTCTTGAAGTGTGAAACTGATAAAGTAGGCAATACATATCTAAAATTCCTGTTGAAATAACTGTTAGTCTTAAATTGAACTTACATTAAGCTTATTTATCTCAAAAAGTATTGTTATTATAAAGTACTTTTTTTTAAATATTATCAAAAAGAATTACTTCTTTAACTTTGAATTCTACTATACTATATTCTTTTTTTACTTACTATAAAAAAACTTATGTCTTCTAGAGGAAATTTCTATATACTGAATTCCCCTCTCTTAATCAATCTTTTTTCCCTTCTACAAAAAAGTTTATGTTGAAATTAAAACCAATGAAACAAACTTTAATTTAAATACTAAATATATATATATATATATCATGCTGAACATTACATTTTTGCAAATTTAAAGTAGTTGTGAAATTTTAGAACTAGTTTTGTTTTTCTAATGACTTAATATTGAAAATATAATTGCTGATTTTTATTTAAATTTTCTATATTTCATTTAGCAGTTAATATTTATTCTTAAAGTTATAGGTATAATATTGCCACATTTCAATATTAACTGAATTAGTACATTTGTAGGTATTTGTGAATAATCTGAATGTGATATAGTTAGAAGTGGACACACAATTTTAGCATTCAGCAGACCTGATTAAATGAAAACCTATATGAAACTGAGAATTTTGGATACTCTACTTATATAAAAAGAATCTCTGTCTTTAAAAGAAGTTTCATTATTTTTATATTTGATTTAATTATTAATATAAAGAATATACAAATAGCTACTTATCCAATTATGAACAGAAAAGAGAAAAAAATGTCATGTATTTTTATGGTAGTTTTAATATGTTATGAATAATCAACAAAGCATAATACCTAGTTCAATGTTTTGTGAGACTTCAGCAAAAATAGGCTTATAAATAACTCAGTATTCATTTAGAGAGTGTTACTTTATGTGTTTGAAAGTTTGTGCCTAAAGATGAGTTATGACAAATACTTATACAACTAGTAAAAAATAACTTATCTGCCAAATACTTTACCTATTGAAATCATTTGAATATCCATTTTTTCCCCCTTTATTAAAATGTGTGAAATGTTAGAACTTCACAAAACTTATCTAACTATTTTAAATGACATAATTTAATGCCATATGAGAGTCATGCATTTTGTGACAATGTAATTGAAAGATTTTTATTTAAATGAGCTGAAGAGATAAATTGTATTTTATTATTACCTTAGTGCTTCACTAGAACGTATTTTACTGATAGTTAACTGCATTCAAAAAGATTGTTAAGCCATGTGCTTAATTACCACTAAAGACCTGCCATGTAGAGAGCTGAAGCACATTAAATCTGTCGAGATTCAAAGTCTTTAGATTGGGATGGTGTGCAAGCTTGGAAAAACACAATGCCAGATCAAGTGTCCTTCTTTTTACTGTACTTTGGTTCAAATTTTTGAGGTCCATTCCTAATAGCTCTTATATGCTTCTTGTGCTATCAATTAATCAATTGTAGAGATTATGAAAAGCTGGCTTATATGGCTAAACTTATTATCGCTAAACTTATGTATATTGATTATTAAGCTGTTTTTTAAAATTTTTATTTTCATCTATTCAATGAGAAAAGTCTGGATCTGTTTTTTGGCATATGTCACCGATGTATGCTTTCAAATCTTTCCCTTTGCATAAATCAACAATACTAATTTTTTTTTAAAAAAAACGGATACATTTATTAGAAGTGAAGTTTATTATGGAAATATTTTAGAAAGAATAACATGAAAAATTATAATTAGTATTGAATTTGGAGATAGTTATTTTTTTATATATATATTAATGTATGACAAAAATTTTATAAAACAATTTTAAGTAAAATGTGTGTGTGAGTGAAAGTTGAATTTTTAAATATGAAGTTAATTTAATAAGACATAAAATTTAATCTAATTCATTGCAATAATATTTCATTGGATTTGAATTATTTATGTGCATATTTTTATAATTTTTATTATCATTTTTACCATCAAAATTTCATTACATTTATCTTCTCTAAACAGATGATTCAGTTACCTATGATTATAAACAACTTGGATCCTTAAGCATAACATGCAGACCAGTGCAGGAATTGTTACAAAGGTAATAAAAGATTGACTCGTCTCGTATAATACATTTTTAGAATTACTACTATTAAGTTTTTGGTTCAGTCAAAAACACACACACATATTTATATAAATTTCAATTTGTATATACATTGAACTCAATTATGTTATCATATTAAAGTAATAATTACGAGGGCAATTCAGAAAGTAAGGAACGTTTCCGTCTGACGTCGCTAGGCACTCGCCAATCACATACATTTTAGTGTCTGAGCGCTCGGCTTTTCAGTCAGCGTCCAGCCATTACAACTGGAACATTTTAACGCTGCCCGTTTTTCCGATATTCAAATTTAAAATGTGCGCTGCAATTGAAAATCTCGCCAGTTGTGAGATGTGGTCTGTGATACGGTTTTTGTTGGAAAAAAACCTAAAACCTATGGAAATTTATCGGCAAGTGTGTGGAGTGTACGGAAACAACGTAATGAATGAAGGTGCAATCCGAAAATGGTGCATTCAGTTTAAAAATGGCCGAACTAACGTTCACGATGAAGAGAAGAGCGGACGCCCTAGCATTGTGACTGATCAACTGGTCGCTAAAGTTGATGAAAAGATTCGAGAATACTGCCGTTTCACAATAATGGAGCTTTTGCTTAGTTTTCCACAAGTTTCACTGACTTTGTTGTTTGAAATTGTCACACAAAAGCTAGGCTACCGCAAATTTTGTGCAAGATGGATGCCGAAATTGCTTATACATACCATCATAAAGGTCAGCAAATGGGGGCAGCTTTGACATTTCTGGAGGCCTACGACAGGCAGGGTGATTAATTCTAAGATCGAACCGTAACTGGTGACCAGACGTGGGTGAGACACGTGAATTGCGAGACAAAATTACAATCCATGCAGTGGGGTCACACAAGTTTCCCCAAAAGACCAAGAAAATGTTTGCAAACCTTGTCGGCAAAGAAGATTATGGCGACTGTGTTTTGGGATAGGCAAGGCATGCTTCTGATTGATTTTCTCGAAAGTGGTGCCACAATAAACTCTGAGCGGTACTGTCAAACTTTGCTAACCTTAGGAGAGCAGTTCAAAACAAGCGCTGAGGATAGTTGACGTCTAAACTTTTGTTTTTGCATGACAATGTCCAAACCTCACACGGCAAACTGCACTCAAGAACTTCTTAATTCATTCAAATGGGAAGTTTTCCCTCATCCGCCCTATAGTCTCGATCTTGCACCTAGTGATTTTCACTTGTTTCCAAGAATGAAGAACTTGCTAGCCAAATAGCGCTTTGACGACAAGAAGCTGCGGGTGCGCGTTACTGAGTGGTTGAGATAGCCGGCGGCAGAATTCTATGACAAAGGAATTTCAAAGCATGTCCATCGCTATGATAAGTGCCTCAATTTGTTTGGTGACTATGTAGAAAAGTAGAATTTTAGTCGCTCTTTCTGATGTATATAATAATTTTTTTTCTTGTACTTAGTTTCTTATAAATTCCAAAACGTTCCTTACTTTCTGAATAGCCCTCGTATATTCAAAAAAAATAAGTAAACACTTAAATGATTTTATATTTTACTATGAGGATTTAATGAAGAATCCTTCTCAATATATCCATTATTTATGAAAAATTTCAGTACAATTTTATGAAAATGTATCTATAATATACTATTTAGAATTTTCTTACTTCTTGCAGTGAATTTTCCATATTTTAATTAGTTTTATTGATTTATAATTTTATATTATCAAAAAAATTTGCCACAATTGCCATAGTTTGTGTATGTGTAGGCAGTGGCATAACATACACCCCCACATTGCAGAGGGGCCCAAGGCTTGACTGACGCTAAGTACGGGCTTGGGCTCTAAACTTGAGTTTGCAGGGGGTTCCTAATATTCTCTGGTATGCCACTGTGTGTGTCATATATATGTAAGGAGAATTAAATTAGATTAAAAATTAAATTCCCTATCTAGGACTTAACTCATATTTTTCATTTCATCAAGTATCAAACTAATCACCCATTTATTTCTTCCGAACATATGGCCTAGCCAATAAACATGTCTAATTCCAGATCGTTATATTTAATAGCCTTATATGTCAGCATTAACTTTCAAGTACAATCATAAAATCTGTGATACCCCATCGGTGTTTTAAGTGCTAACCCACTTAAAACACACTGGCATGTTTTTTCCTCCCTGCACTTAGCGTCAGAAGAGATGTACTAATTCGAGAATAAAAACCTTTTTTTAAAACTAAGTCTGATTCTGGCTCAAAACATGTCATATATATGTATGTATAAGAAATTTAAAAGAATGTCTATACCCTATGCCTAATATCTGTTATGTGTATCTTAAGGCAATTTATAATTTTTGTTGCACTTTTGTAATATAATTAATATTTTATTCATATAATAAGCTGATAATGTTTTTAGTTTATTCTTTTTCTATTTAATACTTATTTCTGCATTATTTTCTTTGTATCAACTTTAAACAAATCTGTGTTTCAAAACTATGATGATAGTTACTAATGTTCAGATATATTTTTTAAATTACTGTAAGACACATTACAATTTTGTATTTCATTTTTTTTTTTTTGATTTGGTCATCAAGTAGCTCTATTGTCATCCCATTGTCTTGTTATGTTTGGGGGATTTGGTCAATTTCAAAAGAGACATCAAAGGCTGCCAGGATTGATGTGTTATGATATTATCTCTCAAAGTTGTTACATCATGCTGTCCTCAGATGCACAGGATTATTTAGGTATTTAATTTTTTAAAAACAATAATTAGCTGTAAAGCAGTATCTAAAACTTTTTTTTTAATTTTGTTTTTATTTGTCACAAACAGAACATGAAAAGGTTTTTCAATTAATTTTTTATTTAATGTGTTAATGAAAAAATAAAAACTATGTGTATTGTCTCTATTAACATTTTGCATTATGTGACTTTTTGTTTAGAATCATTACAATTTTTATTTTTAAAACAGTTTTAAGTAATTATATTTTCTAAATTGAAAGCTAGAAATGGAATTGTTGATTGGCCATTACTTGTGATTATTTTTATTGTAAGAAAATGGTAACTATCAAAAGATGTGGAAAAAAATCTTTTATTCAAGGATAGTTAGTGTAAAAAGATGATTCAATTTTTTTTAATGTAGGTATTAGCAAACTATAAAATCCAATGGCTGAGTGGTAGTGCATCGCACTTCCACACCACAGATCTGGGGTTCAAATTCTGGGCTGGGCAAGGCCGACTCAGCCTTTCATCCCTTCAGTGGATTGATAAATGAGTACCAAGCTTGCTTGGGAACTGAACACTGGGAGTTTCGTGTCAGACTGACCACTTGATCGAAACATCTGCAGATACACTCCAGCGTCTAAGGTCACGGAAATTGAAATAGGCACAGTAGGCCTTGGCCCTCATGGGCTGTTGCACCACTGAGTTCAGTTCAGTACTAACAAACTAATATATTTTTAAGTAAATAACTTCACAATTGCTTAAAACCAGTTAAAATGTTTTAATGTTATTATTTCGATGTGTTCCTAAATAAATGTGAAGGAACATCAAAAATAGAAATATTTATAGTTTTTGATTTCAACTTTTTTATATTTATACTGTGATAATTATTTTGTTCTAAATTGTGTGTTATTTGTGCAACAGAATTTTATCTTTAAATTAATTGTATGTAATAAAAAAATTTGGTATAAAAAATTTTATATCAATTCTACTTTTATTATTTTTCTTTGATGTAGTACTTCTTAATTTTCAAGGACTATTTAGGAAAATCTTTCTTGGTTTTCATACCAGAATTCCTTCATGATATTGATATCAAATTTTAGGTATTAAATTAAATATTTAGGATCTTCCAGAATTTCACATAAAAGAATATAAAATAAGCTATGTTATAACTTTGATCTAAACAAAAACATTTTATTATAAGAAAGTTTTAACAAATGTTCAATTTTTCAATGTAATTAGAAATGAATTGTTATATATATATATATTAAAGATACAAAGAGATCTTTTTATTTTAAGTCACTTGTTGAAATATTTTTTGTTCAACTTAAATGAAATTTTTTTTTAAAGAAAGGAAACAGAGCATATTCACCTCTTCTATGGTTTTAATATTATGTACAATGTTTGTGAAGGAATCACATAAAAAGTGAAAGATGTGTTAAGTAAATCAAAACTGCAACATTAAAATTGTCAGATTCTAAAGTGCATTGAGGAAAACCAGGTTATAAGAAGTAGTTTGAAGACTTTAGATCAAAAGCTGTGGCTTCACAATTCTCTTAAAATATTCTGAAGGGGGTGGGGGGTTCTATTTTCATTATTTCTTGGATTTCTGTTGATATATAAATTAATGTATTAATTGATTGGTAAAGTATATAATTTTTACCAGTTTTATCTTATTTCAAACAAGAAGGCTGAGAGATTTTTCATTGTTGTAATATATTTTTGAAAATGAGTTTCATTACTGTTGAAATTAGATAAATGTTTTTTGAGGCATGCTTTATAAAAAATTTTGCCATCATTAATCATTTCTGTTTCATTATTCTGTTACTTCAATTACTTAGTTGCTTTTTTATGCATGTGTCATCATACTTGCTAAAAAAAAGTAAGCCTTAAGATTATGTAATGGAGTCAATTATATCAATAAAAATCATGTATATAAGGCTAGATAAGATATAATATATAGATAAGATATATAATATATGGATAAGATATACAATACATCAGGGGTGGGCAGACTTTTACACAGGGTACGGACTACTTCTAATTTTTTCAAGGTGTTGCGGTCCACCTAGTGTTAGGGGCGCACGGAAGAGGGGTCCATGGGTCCGGACCCTTCCTAATAGCCCTTTTTCGATTGATTATAATCCCATGCAAAAAGAACTTAAAATGTGATTAAGTATTTGCTATTAGTACTTTTTTATTAATTAATGTTAATTATTTATTCAGTAATTTACTTTTTTGCTGTTTTTTTCACGACAATCGACAAAATAATAAAAAAAAGTGTTTGGCTACATATTGGGGTATGATACGAGAATGGTAGACCCTTCGACCCTCCCCCCTTGAAAAATTCTTGTGTGGACCACTGCCCAATGTCGTAGGTGTGATGAGGTAAGGAAAAGGTTATTATAATAGCTTAATAATATATATGGAATATGTACTTACCTTTTGTAACAAATCTTTTAAAACTGTGCTTAAATCAAAATGCAAGATACACAAACAGAATAATAATAACCACAAATATAATAATATAAAAAGATGCATTTACTATGAAACAATTCAAAATACATTAAAAAATAAAATTTTATCTAAAGTTAGTTTTCGTTGTTATAGTCCATAAAAGACTTATAGTCTGTCTGTGTACTGTCAGAGCCAGTCTTGAATTTTCCGTAAATAATTACTACCTGCTAAAATCTTCAGGCGGTCACCGCAAAATGTCTTGGTGGTTCACAGGTCAATCGCAATTGACACAATGCCCACCCCGGCAATACATAGATAAGATTTAGATATAAGAGGTATATTTTAATATTTTTATAAGACTATTAAAAATGGGTTTTAAGAAGGAATTATAGCCAATATTTTTAAAGTTAATTTTTCTTTTTGAATAAACAGATAATAATAAAATGCTAATTTCAGTGACCATTTTTTAAATATTTTTTATCTCTTATGACGAGTATTTCTTTTTAATAGTTGAATTAAGTTAGTAAATAACTTGTAAAGCATTTTTTTTAAAAAAACAAATGTTTTATTTTCAGGAGAGAGAATGTTCCACACAATGTCCAAATTATCCAATAACACTTTAATAGTTATAGGAGGCCGTTCATCACCAAAGAAAATTTTCAGCTCTGTTGTTTCTATCAACTGCGAGAAAATTATTAAAAACCATGAACCTAAAGATTCATTTATTGCTAAAAAAGTGACTGATATGCCATTACCTTCATGGAGGCATTCTGCATGCATTGTTCTCATAGCTGGTTAGTAAGTTTAAAGGATTTTCTAAATCTTTATTGACATATTTAGGTAAAAAAAATTATATATATAAGACGAGGTGAGTGGAAGGATTTCTTCAATGAGATCATAATTTAATTTATGATCTTGTATTGATGATATTGACAAGGCAGTCCTTTGTAGAAAGTTAATTTGGTTTATTGTACATTAAACACATAGAAATGGATGGCATAAAGCATACACAAGCTGCAACTGGTCAGGACATAATGAAGACAAAGCCAAAGAAAGATTTGCCAAAGTATCTTGGACCTTTTATAGGAAGTGGCAAACAAAAGTTACAAACTCATGACTTCTGTGGATGTAGCTTTTTTATTGCCAGAAAGATTTCGTTTGATAGATTCCTGTTAGGCGGGTAGTTAGTAATTATTTATGTGTAATTATTACCATTACATATTAAAAAGTTGCATAGAGAAATTAAAGAGAATTGTTACAATATATATATGCAAACCCAAAAACTGTGAAACAAAATAATGAAAAAAAAAAAAGGCAAGTGCTTCAGTGATTTTAAAAAAAATGAAAATCTTGAATCATCAAAAAATTTGTTTAGCCAAAAAGCTTGGGAAAATGAGTAATATATTGAAAAGGTTTGATTAGAAAATTGAAAAATAAGAGATATATTTGTAATTTGTATAAAATTCTTTTTTTACTGAGAAATTCTCCTTTGTTAATCGATGTGATGACTTGTAAAATTTGCTGTATTTGTATTAAATGTTTGCACAAATGAAGATTTATTATTACAAATTAGATGTAATACAATAAATTATTATTTATGGTTTATATATAATGATATATAATGTATAATAATATTGTGAAGGTCTAATAAATCACAGTTTGTAGTGCCATCTTTTTCATATTCTCTAAATTCACACATTGCATTATTAATCATAATTTTATGAAAACATTATTTATAAGATATGTAATTTATACAAAATTAAATATGATCCATAATATTTAGCTTTAAGAAAATGAGAATATAGAAGATAAAGTATTTTATGAAAGCCAATAAGAAATGATTAACTATTTCAAAAACCAAAGAAATTTGAAAATAATCTGTAATGTAAAAGCCTGAAAAATTCATTTGACCTTTATTTTTAATGTTATAAAAAATAATGGTTTATGTTTCTCTTATAGGCCATTTTTATGTTTCTCTTATATTTTATATCATTATGAATAAAAGGACGCTCTCTGAGAATTTTTTCTACATTTTTTGAAAATACATACTTTAGGTAAAAGATGCTTATGAAAACAAAATTATATATAAATAAATTTTCATAATAATACACTAATAATTTTAATTATGTACAAAATGTACTATGCATTATGATTAAATTTTGGTCTCCGACCCTGGGGTTCTGAATCCTTCTATATATCAAATTTTTAGAATGAATTTTATTTTTTTTTCTTTGCATAATTTTATGTGAATTTAAGGAATTAAGCTAACATTTCTAACTTTTAAAAAAAATTTTTAACGGAATCTCTTGAGATTAATTTTATATTTTATTTAGTAATTATATAAAAATGTCTTTTATTTAAATTTTCTTTTTTAGTTTTTTTTTTTTTTAATTTTATTTTAAGCAGAATTCTCATTTTTGAATTGAGATTTTTTTTTTCATGCGATTTTACTGTTTATTTTTTGTGTTTAGGAATAGAAAATATTTTCATTTTTGGTGGTCGTACATCCAATAATGATGTATCAGATTGCTGCTATGTTTTGAATTCAGAATCTTGGTCTTTTTCTAAAGTAAGTAAATTAATTCATTTTAATAATTATTGCATTTTCTTTATAATTAGATGTGCCTTTATTGCTTCAGAATATTGTTCCTTTTTTTTTTAAAGTAACAGTTACTTTTTAATTTAATTTCTATCGATGTAAATTTAGATTTTCAAATTAATTCATTTAAAGCTTTTTATTTTTCTGTTTTAGGTACCACATCAGGAGTTCACACCATCTCCTAGACATTCTCATAGTTCTACTTGTGTTGGACAAAAAGTGTATATAACATGTGGTTTATCAGAAGAAGAAGAATTTCTTAATTCTGTTCATGTATTTGATGTTGAAACTTATACTTGGTCAGTTTTAAAAGTTGAAGGTTTATTACCAAGGTAAAATATATTTTAACCAATATAAACTACTGAAAATAAATGAGATTTCTTTATTTATATCAAATTTTAAGTTATCAATAAATAAGACATTCTATAATTTAACATTAAAATAAGTAGATTTTACTATTAATTTAGAGATATCTTTTCTTTAAAAATTGCTATTTTTCACTTTTGATGTTTTAAAATGAATTGTTATTGAATTTTAAAATACAATTTTTGAGAACTAAATAAAAGTATATTATTAAGTATTAGAAAGAATTGATTTTGTTTTTCTGTACACTACTTAGGGCTAGTAATGATAAATTTGAATATGTTTTTATTTAAAAAGTAATCTACTTATACTCATGCAATTTTACTAAACGAAATTCACTACTCTTTAAACAATTCGGTTAAAAATATATTGTTTTCTTTTGAGATAAAAATTAAATACCTTTTTGTATTTGTCATGTATTCTTAAGCAGAAAATGTCATCTTTCATATAAAAAAAGCTGCTTGTAGAAAATTTAATTCAACAGTTCTAAAATTTTGTTAAAATGCAAGGAAACTCACATTTTCTCTTTTTCCTACAATATGATACAGAAGGAGATACAGGTACCATTTCAGCTGTGTTTAAATCAGACATGAATATATTTAATTTCTGCTGTAAGTTGTCATTAAAGCAAATAATAAAAGATAGTTTTTACTTTCCGCTTACATATATATATTTATTTTTCAGATATTCACACACTACACATTACTATAATAATGCCATCTTACTTGTGGGTGGAATAACTGGTTTATCTTATGTACCTTATAGTGTTGGGATGATAGATTTAACTACAAACACTGCCTTCGAATTTACACTTGGAGTAAGTTTTAAATAATTTAACCTTTTTGTTTATCTTATTTTATCATGTTTAACAAAATTCAATATGCTTTTTTAAAAAATTTCAATTTATATCTATTACATTAATTGAATGCTATCTTAAGCATCTGTATAAAAATGCATGCTAAATTTGTGCTTTATAGAGTTATAAAGAATTAAAGTTGTGCTTTTAAGCAATGTGCTTTCATTCACCATTTTTAAAATTGTTTCTTGACTATGCATAATGTTAGTTGTTCGTAAACTTCTATGTTGCTTCATCTCGTGTGGTTCAAGACCTTATGTCTAATGTGTTCCCAAAATGTTTACAATTGATTTTTTGGAGTTGTTTTCCAGTGGTTATAGAAATTAAACTGTTAACTATTTTCTATCGGCTATCTTTGTGATTGTGAGATCCTTTATTAAAATCTCATAAACAATTATTGAGAAAGAAATGAAAGAAGATGTGAGAGGCTTTCACCTCTCTCTTGGGCACCTAGGTATTTGGGAGGTAGGGAAGAAACACTCGCCATGATCCAGTCAATCTATTTATTGAGTACACATTAAAATGACACAAATTCAATTAATGACAATAAGAGAATGTCTCGGTGCTAACCACGAAAGTGGAACAACGACGATAATACGGGAAAGATTAGGAGACTGTCAAACTCGATCCTTACTTTATATAGGATCTAATCTATTCACCCAATTTGTCTAAAAATTCAATTTAATCTCATGAAAAACCGTCATTTTAATGATTCACCCCAATAAGTCTTTAATCTCAATTTCAAATATGATCCCCGCCAGTAACAATCCACCTGATTTGGGTTTATCTCCTCCCTATTTTTTTACCTAGCTAGAAAAACTTCGACTATATAAAAGAAACCCAACCTGCATATCACGATTTTCTTCTTTCGAAGGGTTGGTTGTGAATAACGCGAATTGATAGCCCAAAGATTTCACTAGAGGATTAGTGGAATGATCGCGAATGGATCCATCACAAAGGAGATAGGAACTTTTATGTGAAATTAGGAAATGTTAGCAAACATTAAATAAGAAAATTTTACTATAAAACATAAAAAGAATCCATTATTTATGAATATACTTTTTGTTGTAATGTACAATGAAGAAATAATATCTTTGATTTGTTATTTTTCTAAAGACAAAAATTGCTACAATCCTTATATTAGTTTCTTATAGAATTCTTATGCTAGGTTTTACAGTTGGATAAAAATTATTTTTCATTCTAGATTATATTTTCTCTATAAATTTATTTTTTTAATCAAATTTAAAAATAAACATTTTTGGTTTTTGGTCCTTCTGAAAAATTTTTATAATTAAAAAATACTATTACCACTTAAAGCTTTCAAAATTTTTAAAATTATTATTGGAGTTTTTTATACTACAATTTATAAAACTAATATTTGATATTAATTGTTAGTTATATTTGTATTATTTTTTAGTATGAAGATCCTGAGTATCCTCTTATACTTAGCAATCACTGCAGTTATGTTCATGAAGATAATATTATTATAACTGGAGGTGGAGGAAATTGTTTTTCATTTGGCACACATTTCAATAAATTTGACGTTTCAATAGAACTTCCAACCTTGATGTGTTTATCAAATAAATAATTTCTTTGTAAGATATTCAAGATTTTAAAAAAATTCTTGAGCAATTATTTATAGTTGAAAGAATCTTTATGCATGGTTAATTATTTTATGTAATAACATTGTCATTCTGCTGATTATTTTTAATTTTTACTTTCACTCATATCATTTGTACCTTAATTATATATCCAAGATATGAGCTTTGTACAGATTCACTAAGATCTTATTTCTAAATCTTGCAAGTAATAAATACATCCATTAGTCCAGGAGGAATGTAGCCTTTTCTCTCATTGGTTAATCTATGCATGATTTTGTATCTTGTATCTCAGAACATGATACAAATCATAATGATTTAATCAACCTTTTGAATTCCTTGAACATTTTTAAAAGAATATTGTAAATTCCAAAGTATAGATGAAAAAATTAATTTTAGATTTTTTACTTTTGTAAAAGTGAAAAAAAAAGTTTATTATTCTTTATGAAATACTTTGTTGTATAAAATGTAGTATATTTTTGTATACATTTAATATCCTGAAGTGTTTCAATTTTTTTCTAATGTGTCCTTTAAATATCTGATAGTAAATGTATATTTCAGTATAATTAAAGGAATATTTAATGTTTTAAAATTACTTGTGCAACACCTGTATAGCATTAAGTATCATGACCACATTCTAAATTTTATTTCAGAGTTCAAATTTTAAAATCATGAATGTGAACATTAAATTTACTTTACTTAACTCAGTGACACAACAGCCCATGAGGGCCTAGGCCTACTGTGCCTAACTCCCTATACACGACCTTGGCCCCTGAGGTGCACGAGCAGATGTTATGGTCGGGAGGTCAGTCCGATTCAAAAACCCCCAGTGTTGCTCCCAAGAAAGCTTGGTACTCATTTATCGACCCACTGAAGGGATGAAAGATTGAGTCAACCTTGCCCAGCCCAGGGTTTGAACCTTGGACCTGTCGTGTGGAAGTGTGATGCATCAACCATTCAGCCACTGGGCTTCAACATTGAATTTATATCTAATAAATATGTGCAAAAGGAGCATCCTATATTGTTTTAACCAAGATTATTAAAACTTGTTTATGTGATCTAAAAATATAATTTGAAGATAAAATGATTCTAAGGTCTTATTGTATTCTTCACATTTTATTTTTTCCATTTGTGTCTTAATTAGGCATATAGTTTCAAAGCATTGTCAGTAATTGTTTATCTTTGGAATTTAAAAGAACAATTTTAGCCATTAATTCAATTTAATTTTGTGTATTCTTATTTTCAGCATACATTTTTAAAATTTCTTTGGAATAATATATATATGTACATCATGGGTGTCAAACTCTCAAAAAAAGGCTAACTTGGGCCAAACAAACCAATATTCCTCGAAATGCAAGTGCTTTTTGAATATATTAAAGTAAACATAAAAAAAAACAAAAATTAAATGTTTACACCCTGACACTTGACATTATCTTCTCTTCTACCATCTTTCCAATTCCGGGAATACAATGCTATATTATATACTGGCCAGGCTGCAAAAATGTTCGTCATGGTTTACGAGTTTGACACCCTTGATTTACAGCATTATATATACATACTTGTGCTTTTCATATCTAGTGCTTTCAATTGGTCATAATAAATATTTGTTTCAAAAATATTCATGTATCTTTCATAAATACCAAAAGAAAATTACCCTAAATTTTTTCATTCACTGCTACTGGATATAGTTGATATCACATTAATGGCACAAGGAGAACTAAATTAAGCCTAAATGTTTGAGTATTGATTTTTCTATTTGTATAATTTGATGAGAAAATTCTTTTGAAATCAATCCATTGATATTTGAGGGTTTATTTTAACATCAAATTCTTCCTGCTGTGATGAGAATTATACAAATTAAAGGATTTTTTTTGTTACTGGAAATGAACCTATATTTGCCAATTTTTATGCTCGTTTTCAATTGTAAATAAAGTATTTGTCTTAAAATAATTCTACATTTTGCAAGGCTATATTCCAAACATAATCTCAGTTTAAAAATTTATTTTTAGATTAACTTGATGTAAAATGATTTCTTTAAGGCTGCCTGTCTTTAACATGTAAAGATAAGATCTGGTTAAGTATTTTTTTGAAAATATGAGTTCTTCAACATTAATGTTATATTCTAGTTTTGCTAGCTTCTGTCTATAAAATGTTACTGATTTTTTTCCCTTTCATTATGCTAAATGAACTATCCCTTTATTTTGAAAATGCTGTATGAATTAAAACTGTTGCAAATTTTCGTGAAAAACTAAAATATTTTTTGCGATAAGTAAAATAATTATTTGAAAAAGGTCCAATTACATGTCTCAACAAAATTCATTCTGAGAATTTTCAAGAGAGGCCCTGTTAAGAAAAAAAATTACCTTAATATTATGTATACTTTGTTTATGTAACAAGAAAAAAAAATCAATTATAAACCCATCAATAGTTTATTGATGAACAATGTCAAAATCTTTTCCATAAAATCTCAAGTTTTGACTGAAAACAAATACAACTTTTTTTTTCTCTTCATAATACAATATTCAACAGTGGGTTATCACACACAGACACAATATTTATTATTTACAAGCAAGGATGAGTTTTGCTCTGGAAAAGCTGATTGAATTTCTGAAATAACAATAGCTGCCTTAAAAAATCCTTATGTCTTGAAGCTACACTGAATTGGCAAGAATACTGGTTGGTTTAGAATTCCTTATTCCACAAAATACGTCTCTCAAGCTCATTCGTCAATTTGGTCTTCATATTATGTACACATCCACAGCAACACAAAAGAAAATACTTTGGTAATCTGATGAATAATCTACAACCCACACACACAGAATAGAAGCTAATAACATGCAAGATTTCACTTACATAGCACAGATGATCACAACCATAGTAATTTCATTTTCATGAGAAAATTTTAAAAAGTCGAATTTATTCATTGATTAATTTCTTAAATGCTTTTAATTTGGATGAAACAAATTTTTTGGAATTTAGATTTCTTAAGTTACAGAACATTTTGATTGATTGCATGCAATTAATATTTTACATCAAAACCAGACAAATGACTTAAAAAAACAATTCAATTAAAACCATTTTAAAAAGTTACACATTTAATACACGAGAAGTTAACTTTTATAATTCCAGTCCACCCTTGCACATTTGAACCTTTATTAAACACATCATTTGTAAGGATGAAATAGTTTTATTGTATTAATGCCATAATATATATATAAAGAGAAAGCTACATAACAGATTTAACACCTCACAATTTTAAACCAAAATGACAACTGAACTAGTAATTCAATTTTTCTGATGCAATGATCTTGAAACCCAATGGATTTAAAAACCTATAAATCTACTTAATGTAATTATTAAGTTTTTGAAGACCATGAAATTTATCTGCTACTTAATTAATGTAATCTTATTGATTAGAGTAAAATAATCAAAGAATCCTTTCTTACAGTAATAAGAATAAAACAACAGTTCTAAGCTGTTTGAATTGTCATATAATAACAATCTGCTATTTATTAAAAGTAAACATTTCTATGAATTTTAAAACCTTTGAGTAGCAGCACATTTGTTATAAAAATCAACAAAATTTAAACTGCACTCCCCTCCCCCTCAAAAGAATTCACCATAGCCCAACTGATTAAGAAATAAAGGCAAAGCATACAGTCAGTTAATCACAAAAAAAAATGGGGGTTAATAAACTCATTCAAAACAACTTCAGCAAGATGGTTTTCCTTTGGATCTAAATATGACCATTTAGTTTATATACACTTAGAGAAGCATGCTAATTATACATTTTATAAGCCTACAAAAATTATATCACTTCACTTTCATTTAAACAATTATATATCATTTTAGATATGTTTTATATTAAATTTCTGTACTTTGCTCTCTTTCATACCGGGTATGATGGCTCTCTCAGCCAATAATAACCAACTTTTCCCAAGTTAATCCATTATTGCAAAGGTAGACTGTAGTAAAATTTCCTTATTTTGATCACTTAGAATACATACAAATATAAACATCAACATTGTATTAAAATTGATCACAATATACATATTAAATGTTAATGTATATGGGAAAAACGAGGTAGAATAGGAAATTGTTACTTTAAAAATAAAAGGAAACGCATTCAATGGAATTATAATATTTCACTAAATAATACTAACATCAAGAAAGGTCCAATTTGGAATCATATAAAAGCATACACACCCCAATATAAAATTTCACAAAGGAGCATTAGACAATTTAAAACACCTTTTTTTATAGAAAAAACGTTATATATCAGTAAGTACATTTCTTTTTTTAAAGAAACGTAGCAATAAGCATCTACAGCATTTATTTGGCATTATATGAAAACTATAGGATCTAAATATTGAACATATTGGTACTGATTAAATTCTCTCCAATATAATAGTTAACTACTTATTAAGTAAAAAAAAAGGGGGGGGACTGCTGTTTTAATGGTAAACACTGAGAATTTATTAAAATATGTTACTAACTTGTAGGATTTATCTTACTCTAAAAAAAACCAGGTACCTTTTATGAAAAAGAACAAATTTAAATTATTTAATAAAAAAAGGTTTTACACTACTTTATAAAATGCCACAATTTAATAAATTAACTATGCTAATATTCAACAATTGAATATAAATTAATCATTGTTAAACAGCTGAACACACAATTATATCTATTTTTCATTCATCTCATTCTATAGCACAACACCGATGGAAATAGCCAGAAGAGGATAATAAGATTAAAAGAAAATTAGATACAGCAATTTTTTTTTATATAATTTAACATCATATATTATTCAGTACTTTCTTTTCAAAAACAACACTTTTTTTTATCGCAAAAAGAATTACAAATTACAAGAATTTACAAATGTTTACAGTTACAGAAAACAAATATATTGTCCATCAATCACAATCAAACAGTATAAATATATCAAGTACAACACCAACTCATTACAGAAGAATTGGAGAATTTCTATATACTCAAATAGAAAGATACATTTCATTTGAAATAATCCTTTGCCACTTAATAAGGCACAAATTTAATAGTTATGATAAATGTTTGTTCCAAGAACTACAGCATGAAATAGGTATCAATCCATATTTGAGCAAATAGCCTTCTCTCCTACATAGATCTATGAAGGTTAATTTTCAATTAACATATTGTCGGCCTAATTATCAGACTGCGTAACTCCACCGGTGTTACTGATTTGATATAAGAGTGCAATGGGCCCAAAACGGGTTTTGGCCGATTCCTTAAAACCTTTGTTTGTCCCATGTCTCGGTGTAGCTTTTAATTTATTCCTCGATCAGTGTAATCACTACTTTTTTTTATTTCATAATAAAACTAGTGAAATATATATATGTGAAAAAGTGAATATATATATATATATATATATATATATCAGTAGCGCACACAGAAATTTTTCAAGGGGGCCGGGGTCAAAAATTCACCATTCTTGTATCATGCTCCTTTCGATTTTGTTGATTTTCGGGAACAAAAAACAGTAAAAAACTAATTATTGAATAAATAATTAGCATTAATTAATAAAATTAATCATTAATAACAAATATTTAATAAATTTTTCGCTTATACTTAGAATATAATCCAATAGGAAAAATCAAGGCTTTGGGGAGGGAGGGTCGACCTCAGGAATCCCTTTGTGTGCAACTGATATATATATATTAAGGCTTATTCTTACAAACAAAAGATAACATCCAACAATCACATTCGAAAAACACATAGACAGTAGGAAAATCACACAATGAAGGACATACAAGTAACCGAGATTAAAAATTATAAAATGGATGCTGCAGTGTTATAAACATTGCTGACTTAGGACAGTTAATATATAAAATAATTTATATAAAAGTGGGTTTGAACATGCTTTTTGGCCAGCCAACCTTCCCCCTTTATGTAAAATGTACTTTTATTTTATGTACTTTTATATATATATATATATATATATAAAAGTAAACACTAATATATAAATAATATCGATAAAAATTTTAATAAAGCACTTGAAATTAGAAAGCAGATTAAATTTAATATAAGGTAAAGAAGTGTTTATGATGACAATGAGCTTGGTAAGGTTTAATATAATTTTTTACTAGAAAGAAATTATTAAAATTAATTGTATACCATATTCATTTCTTATTAATAAAAATATTTGATTATGAACATTGCTTCCCCTCTCCCCATAATTCTAAAATAAGTGTTTCAAGACATAGATTAAAAAGATATTTGTGTATGTAAATCTAAATACAACTTTTATTCTGAGATGTTTACAAATCTCTTTAAGTTTTAAAGAATGGGTTTAAAGAAGCAAGCCGTATAAAAGTATGACAAATCATAAAATAAGGAATTGCATTATAGTGAAGAATATTAAAAAAAAGATCAAGAAATTTTAGACTTAATTGAAAAATAAAAGTCTTTAACTTGAGATTTTTAAAAATCATATCAATAAATAAGTAAGCTTTTTGAGATATGATTTGTCCCATAAATAAATTTTACTACAACACTTTTTTTTGTTGGTCCCCGTTACCCCCCATGGATATGGGGAAAGAATTAATGGCTTGGGTTATTTTATTTTAAAAACTTTAAAAATTTTTCAATTAAGTAAATAATTATCATTCTTTCGAAATATTAAAAATGTAGGTTAAACTTAGCCACATTAGACCAAAACTGAAAAGAAAAAAACCCTAAAAAAAACCAAAATTTTGTTTTGAAAAAAAAAGAAAAGGTAAAAAAGAAAAAAGGAAAGACACAAAGGTATCAATAATAAACTCTATATTTCAATTTTAACACCCCTTTTTTTTCCCCCTAATAATTAATAAAATAAAGTATGTTAACATCAGTACTGTTTACATAAAGGCATCAGAAAAAAATGCTTATAATGATACTTTCAATTGAACGTTTACATATTATGTCTTTTTAGGAAAACCCAAATGAATTTTTTTAGAAATAAAAAAATACGTTACCCGAAGAGTAAAAAGCTTTTTATAAGTCGGGAGGCCCAGTGGTCCGGTCCTTTTTCGATTAAATCCCCAGAGTCATCAAAAACCATTGTATGGGGCAATGCATAAACTTTTGGGTCAAAGACATCTTGTTAGCGTGGTGAGGAAGTCCAAAAAGGTGTGGGGGGGGGGGAATGGCCCCATTTACCAGGGTTTAAAAGTAAGATGTCCCCCCCCAACCTTAAAATTTCGCGGGCACGTTAAAAAATTTTATTCACCCGATTTTTAAGCAAAAGAAGTAGTATGTTTTAATATATTTTACCTCATAGAAAAACCAATGATCTCAGAATATTCAAATAAGGAAATTTATCAAATGCTGCGGTTTTTATTGTTTTACGTGGGATCAAATTTTCATATTTTTATTTATGAATTATAGTTTAAAAGCAGCATATATCAATCGATTTTAAACTCAAATCTTTCTTTGAACAAAATAAATTCATTGAAACAGCAATATTGTTGGTAGGAAAATATATATATTTTTTTTTATGGGTAGCCTGTGTAAATTTCGTTATTTTCTTATTGTATTTTCTCTCCTATTCTTACAGAGGAATTAAACTAATAGCATACAAATAAAATAAAACAAATAAAAAAAATTTAAAGCCAAAAAAAACAAATGAAAGAACAAATAAACATCTCTTATTTCCCAAAGTAAAGAATACTGTAAAAAGGGAGACATGTACCCATTCTTAAACTCCCCGAGGGAATACAAAAGTTCTTCCTTTTAACTCGCTTTTCAGAGGTCAAAATGACGCCAACTTTTAGTGTAAAAAAGTTACAAAAAAAAAAAGGAATATTTCAAACAGATGTGATCACGCCCCCCCTCATTGCCCGATGGTTCCCGGGGCTCCTCCTTTTTTAAAAAAAGCTCCCCCCTTCGGGATATATTTTCATTATATTATTGATTTCAAGGCCCCCGCCGCCGATGGGAGAGTCTTTTGAATTGTTTGACATAATCGCTCACCCCTGTTGCTGGGCGCTGGAGAACCAAATTCCATTCCCCTTGGAGATTTAAACTCTGAATAAGAATTTTTTTTCAGAGGATTCACATTTCACAAGGATGACATGTTTAATGTTTATTTTGATTTTTATAAAAGCTTAAGACACATCATTATAGAATTTTAAAAGGTCGTTTTTACTCAATGCTGAAATTTCTTGTGTAGTTGTATTGAGGATACTCAATGTGTGTGTGTGAGTTTTTACCCGTCATTATGATATTTTTATAAATAGCTTTAATTGGGTAAATAAAATCGTGTTCAAGGTCATTGACATCGTGGTATATGGAAGCGTGTATTATTTTATAAATATAAATAAAATATATCATTTTTCATTTCATCAAAAATTCTTCATTTTTTTAGTTTTACTAGCGTAAAGTTTTAGAATTACTTTCACTTTGACATTGTTTTAGACATAATTAAAAAAAAAATTTCTTTTAACAAAGTCTCAAAAAAACACACACACACATTTTTTTTTTCTCCAAATTAATACACTTCGAATTAAATAAACAAATATCAAATATTTTTGTATACACATTTAAAATTTCTTTTCAGGCATCATATGTATATATATTAGGTTGGGGAAAAAGAAATCCATTATTTTTTCGGTAGATGGCTATAGTGTCGATATCTCGTAAAGTACCGATGAATAATTTAAAATTTATGCTCGTTGTAAAGGTGACATTTCACACTAAAAAAATTCTTTTGCTGTTTTTTGTTTGTCCATTCAGTTGTGAGTTACAGGGTGTTAAAAATGGAAGTCAACAAAGAGAAAATTCGGTACATTTTACAATTTTTCTTTGATAAAGGCGAAAATGCAAGCCAGGTGGCTGAAATTGTGAATGGTGTTTATGGTGCCGATACTGTAACAGGTAATTACGTGCTATTTTGATTTCGTCGATTCCGTTCAGGCATTTTTGATGTTAAAGATGCACCACGCACAGGAAGGCCCGTCGTCGAAAATGTCGATAAAACCACAGAAATAATCGAAATTGACCGGCATGTTAGCGGTCGTAGCAGAGCCCAGGTGCTAAAGATCGACCATAAAACAGTTTTAAACAATTTGCGCAATGTTGGATTCAAAAAGAAGCTCGATGTTTGGGTGCAACACCAATTAACACCAAAAAACATGATGGACCGAATTTCCATCTGTGAAGCCTTGGCCAAACGGAATGAAATCGACCCATTTCTTAAGCGGATGGTGACTGGGGATAAGAAATGGGTAACATATGACAATATTGTGCAAAAACGATCATGGTCAAAGCACAGTGAAGCAGCTCAAACGGTGGTCAAACCAGGACTAACGGCCAGGAAGATTCTACTGTGTATTTTGTGGGACTGGAAAGGAATAATTTATTACGAGTTACTTCTGTATGGCCAAACACTAAATTCAGATCTCTACTGTCAACAACTAGACTATTTGAAGCTAGCGATTGACCAAAAACGGCCAGAATTAGCCACCTGAAGATGTGTTGTGTTTCATCAGGACAATGGCAGACCACACACGTCTGTAGTGACTCGCCAGAAACTCTGGAACCTTGGTTGGGAAGTTTTAATGCATCCCCCATATAGTCCGGACCTGGCACCAAGTGATTACCACTTTTTTTCGCATTGCAAAACTATCTAAGTAATAAGAAATTGGGATCAAGAGAAGATTATTAAAATCGATTACTAGAGTTTTTCGCCAATAAGGACCAAGACTTCTATGAGAGAGGCATTATGAAGCTACCTTTAAAATGGCAACACATTATGCAACAAAATGGTGTATATTTGACCCAAATCGGACAATCCGAAGCATGTTAAATAAAGTCTGGAATTTCATTCAAAAATAATGGATTTCTTTTTCCCCAACCTAATATATTACATTATAAAGCAAAAAAAAATTACACTAAAAATACTCGTCAAAATAATTGTGAAAAGGGATAAGAAAATATATCTATCTACACACACACACATCCTATCCTAATATATATTATAAACGCGAAAGTTTGTGAGGATGTTTGGTCGTCTTTCACGCAAAAACAACTGAATGGATTTTAATGAAACCTTACAATAATATAGCTTATAAATCAGAACAACACATAGGCTATAATTTATAAAAATATTGTATGAAGTTTTCAAAATATAACGACAATTGTCAAGAAAGTAGAAAAAATTCTGCCATTTGCAAAAAAGCCCGTGACAGCATTCATCTATCTTTTTTATCCCTTTTGTTTTGTCTACGCCATGCCTCAGTGCACTCTCGCTTTTAATTTATTCCGTTCATCAGTGTAATCACTATTTTTTTTAATTTCATAATGAAACTAGATTTCGAAGGGAGAGGTGGTGGCAAGATTTTAACATAAAATAAATACAACAGAAAGTAATATTAATGTATTACACTTCCAGATATAAATTATTTACACTGTTTTAAGCGTTCATTACACAAAATTTGTAACAATGTGTTACTTTTGCTGAGCAGAGATCCTGCAGGGAAAAAAAAAAACTAACACTAATATTCGTTATCCCCATGGCAACTACATTATTGCACGATAAAAATATCAAAGTAAACCATATTGTAATATTATCGCCTATCTTGCCGAACATAAATAACAACTTGGCGCCTAGCCCTACTGTATCAAATTAGCATACCAGATGGAGTTATGCAGTCTGATAATTAGACCGACGATATATATAACACAATAATTTAACAACAAAGATTCATGGAAATAATTCACCATGAATTTCAATATAAAAGAAAGATCTCAGTTTGCAACATTAAAATCATTAGTAATTATAAGCATATAAAATAAGGTTCATATGCATAACAAGAATTGAAAAACACAACATACAGATTACATTCATCACAATGAAATGGTAAGAAAGAAGCATGGAATAGAAAAGATTACTAAAACCATTTTCTAAAATATGCTTGGAAATTAAAGGGAAGAAATGCATGAAAATTATTAAATATTTAAATACATATGTTTTATATATATATATGTTTTTGTGAACATATGGTTTATTTTCAATATGAACTGAAACACCTAACAGACAACAGGGAACAGCTTTGAAGGAATATCTACACAGGTAACATAAATTATATTACATTGGTGGGTGCTCATAATGTAAATTGGGGCCATACAAGTAATTGGCCATCCAACAGATCAAGTTTGCATACACTTTGGCAAAAAAATGAATGAATGAATCTCACAATGAAAATTTGAGATTCTAGGCAGTGTGTGTACCCAAGTAAAACTTAGTTGCCCATAAGCAATTGGACACCAATGCTTACTCAGGTTGATGTCTACCTCCACAGTGACCACATCTGACTCCACAGCGGTGACAGGCACGAAGAGGCAGGTAGCACCAGAGGCAGGGAACAAATATTGAAAGCAAGGTAAGGCCAGCCCAACGTCTGCGGCAGTGAACATCAGAAGCTTCACATGCACATGGGTGATGGTTAAAATCTCCTTCTGCATCCGACATGCAATGATAGAGCATGCACTGAGCGCAGGAAAAGCAAGTTGCATTGTTGATGCAATTTAACGTTCTATCCGGCCCAAAGCGACAACTGCCAGGAAGATTATTATCCTCAGTGTATTCGTCGAGGCAGAGGCGACACCTCAGTTGTGATGGGGAGGACTGCCGACGAGATTCTTTCGAGCTTCCCTTGCTGGGGAGTAAAGGTGGCTCACTACTGACTGTTGAAACAGATTTCTTTAAGCTGTCAGTGGAATATTCCTTGCCGCCCATCACAGTCTCAATGGCTGGATAGCAATACTCATGATCTGCACTTTTTTCTCCCTTATCCTTTGAGAACTGAACATAGGAATAACTTCCCAAGGTTGCAAGTTCAACATTTTCATGACCATTTGTGGTGGAATCTTTGAGATTTGTCCTGTCCTTCACCCATACTTCTTCAGCTTGTGCCTTCAGCAGTTCTGTAGCTCCCACACTGACCGATGAAGTGAGACCACTAGCGCCACTGCTGCTGACACCAGGCATCGTGCGTGAGGGTTTCATGAAGTTAATGCAGTGAAGATGGTGCTGATTAGAATGCGGATGAGTATAAGGTGATGAAGAAATTGAAAATGTATCACCCGGGATGCTGGACGTAGCAGAAGTGGGCCTGCAGGTGTTCGCTCCATTGGCACTTTCGCTACTGGAGCCTGTGGAGGATCGTGATTCCACAGGCAGTTCTAATGTCTAGATATGAAGGAAACAAACACTATCATTAAACACAATGTAATTTAATGATCTTAATGGAATTTTTCTGAAATGCTTTGTAAAAAAATAAAATAAATGAAGGTCTAAAAATAAGATTACAACAATGAAAAGAAAACAAACAAATTAATTTTTTCATCTTACTCAATTTCATACAATTTTCAAACAAATACAATTAATATTAAAAGTATATTTGTAGGTGTAAAAATAGTGTTGCCATACAATAAAAAAACTAATAAAACTTAATTTCTTTCCAGAAACAGCACTAATAAATAATCATGGAATCTAAATTTTCAATTGAACTTTTTATATCGTCAAAACTTTTACCACTACTCATTTCAATTCATAAATAGGAACAAATTACCTTAAATCTATTTGTGATAAAAAATATATATACATTAAAAACTCTTTATATTCCTACTACTGTATATACATAAAAAAAAAAACCCACCAAGTAACCTTGGTCAAAATCCATTCACTAATAAATTACACACAACAACTATATGATTATTAATGGAAAAAAAAACTCTTTTAACATTCATTGAAATTTTGTTTTGTTCAAACTTAATGTGATATGAACTCCATAGGAAGAATTTTGTATTTATAGTGCTCTTTTATTAATTCAAATACAAAGCATCTTATCTTTTATTTTAAATTAAGCTCCCTATTATACCAAACTTTGGTTAATTTTAACGTAAATGAACAGTCAAGAAGGATCACATATTCCATATCACACACACACACAGGAAAGGAAACCTAAAATTTACCCTTCTTAAATTAATGATTTAGATGTATACTGTAAAGTTTTTCGAGTTTTTGATTAGTGTTTACTTTAATAATATAAATAGGTAAAAATTAATTCCATTAAATTTTATAAATTACAGAACTATTAAAAATATATAAATATAACATGCATAAAAAAAAACTACATTCAAATTTATTAAAAATATCAGTTTTTCTGGCAGATTCTTTAAAAAAAGGCCTTTAAAGCATGTTCAGATATAAATCTGTATAAATTAGTTACAAAATGTAATCTTTAAACTGCACAACAATATATGAAACTTCAAAAATAATTAAATTTAAAAGTAAAATAAACTTATATTTTCAAATATTCTTATTTGAAATTAAAAGTTCATTAAAATTACAGTCAGACCCCAATTTAACGAACTCCTCAGGATCGAACATTTTCTTCGTAAAATCGGGGTTATTCATTATATTAGCAATGGTGTAACGCCCCTCCCCCACGTTGCAGGGGGGAGGGCAGAAATTCTAGGGGCCTCAAACCTGACTTTGCAGGGTAGCCCTAATATTCCCCATTACGCCACTGTATATCGGGGTCCAAACAAAATAAATTTTTTGCATTTACCTTTTGGAAATTCTACTATAAGCAACTACACACACACACACAAAAAAAATACCCATTGTTAGAAATTTTACACTTTTTGATTTCTGACTTGAAAGAGTTCTTTTTCGACTTTATGCAGAGAAGAAAATGCTGTGTTATTTATATCCTGCTGCATAAGGTACATATTCATAATTTCCAAACAATGTAAAGCATTAAAAAATGTAACAGCTCTGATAGGAGTTTCATTATCAATTTTTGCATTAGTTGCTATTCACTGGCTCCTACAAATCAACAAATTCTTCAACTTCATTTGCACAGGTAGACAGTCTGTCATCAAATGTAACATAATTGTTAAAATCTTAAAATATTTTCCCGTGTTGTGGAGAGGGATGAGATGAGATAGGAGTTCCCTATCTTATTCAAAACTCACACGATAGGTTACGCTCATGATTCATCAGCACTTGTTAAGTCTAACGATGCTCTGCCAACTTGGCTGTCAAAATTTGTTACTTACAAGAAAAATCTTTTTTCTGTGTTCTAGGAAAAAAGGGCGTCATTTGAAAGAAAATCCAATTTTTTCTAACAAGCTAAAAAAATTTTTTTTTCAGCTGTTGAAATAATTTTTTAAATAGGAGGGAAGGGAGGGGGGTGCCTTCCTTTTAATTGGGGAAAGAGATACATTAGTTAAATTGGGGTCTGATTGTATTTTTAAAATCAAATGCAAAAACATAATAAATCTTTGAATCGTTTCTCCAAAATATACCCTTTACACAAGTTAAATTTTAAAAAGATTATGTATTACAGATTTAATCTCAAAGAATCAATTGAAAAATAAGGAACTGGCATTCAGGATTTACCATAAAAACATCATCATCTCCCAAATCATCATCTCCATGCACATTGTGAACATATCCAACTCCTGAAAAAGCTGTAAATTTTAGTGAATCAGGTTTCTTTTTTTAAATATATATGTGTCATTTTTAAAATAAGGAGGGATCAAATAAAAATATATGAAACATTTTGAGTTAATGTTAATTTTAAATCTAGAAAATTAGCAACATAGAAATCTCATACTACATAGCTTAAAATTAATATCTGTGGTTTCTGTGACAAATATCAACAGGAAAATTCACATTATATATTAAACAAATTGTATGGGAAAATTCAATGATGCAACTTTATGATTAAAATAACTACTTTATAAATTTAAAAGCATTAACATTTTTAATACAAAACAGATGCAAAAATACAGAATGGATATTATAGAATAAATTTGTGAAATTATTTTTACAACAGAATCAATATTTTTAGCTCTTTTTTTTATTTACAATGATTTTATTGTATGACTACTAACATGAAGAGATTATTACATTAAGTACAAAATGACTAGTGCCTTATTAAAAGAAATAAATACTTAAGTTATATTTATTGCATTAAATTGCAGTCAATGCCCTGCAAATTTACCAATGAAATTATTCATTATAATGAAAATCAAGACAAAAGAATTCATAAAACCAAAGTTAAACAGTTGTTGCAAAAATCTATTTTAATAAATTTCATTATATGGAAAATGCTTAATCAAAAGAGCACTTAGAAATAAATTACGATGCTACACATTTGAACTCCCCTTAGGTTGATACATTAATTTAAAAAATGAACGTACCATCCAAAAGATCTTCTATCGCTGTTCGTACACCTTTGTCAAACAATCTGGCATCAGCAGCAGTTTGAAAAGTGAGACCAAACTTCTTCTCATCAGTTCTCCAATGATGGAATGTAGGCATGACTTTATTATATTGAAAATCTTTCTTTATGCTACAACTGAGAACTGTCTATTGAAAATTGAACGAAAAAGCAATTAGTTTTTAATAAAAAAAATAACTGAAAAATTAATCTAATTGAACATATATATATATATACACACACACACCACCAGCCTAAAAAAAAGTTCATGTACAACGTTTTTTTGAAGCTCATCAATAAAAAAGATGACCAACTATAAAAATTCATACTCTGTATGAATGACAATAACCAACCTTAGGAAAACTTTATGCATATGTTTCGTGCATGATTGCTGATCTTCAATGGTTATTGGCAATAGCTAGAAGTACTTTACCCTATTCATTCCTGTGGCTGGCAGATGGAAATGGAGTTGTCATAGGCTGATGATGCTTAATGTGGTTCCCAATGTGTCCCAACAATTACTTTAAACCTGAAGATGTTTAAGGTCAACCTTGAGTTTAAACACCTTCAAGACACTGTTTTCTTGTTCTTTTGGGCTGAAGGAGGAGAAATACCACAGTGCCTCAGCTCATTAGAGATATTTTTTGTGTCAGGAATAAGAATATCTACTTCTACAATGAGGACACTTTTATGATGCAGATCTCCATTTAAGATGACTAGCTGTGTACGTCCTCCCATACTGATGACAGAAATGAGCTCATTTATGTTGTATGAGAGAATGTTTCCTGGACTAGACAGCAATAAGCTTCTCTACTCTTTACAGAACAGTCCAGGTTCTTATTGGAGAGCAATTCAGGACATCTGCTGATTTGAAAGGAACAATACACCAGATGCAACAAATTCCAACATTATTGAAAGACAATTACAGAGGTGGTAGAATCGCATGGTTTGGGCAGGGTTCTCTTGAGGAAACATGAACTAACCGGCATGCATTCCAAGGAGGAATTCTGACTGATGTGAGATACCAAGACATGGTCCTTGATCAATATACTTCCCCATATGCCAATGCTATTGGTAATGAAATTATTCTGATAGATAATAATGCACAACTTAACTGGATTGTACTTGTTGAGGACTATCTTAAGGATCATGGTTTGGAAGGTATGGAATGGCCAGCTCAATAGATAATACTCTACAGATCAATAGAGTATATTTGGGACTACTGTGGTACACACTACTTTAAGTCTTTCTCAAAGCTCATTACACAAGCTGGAACAAGGATTACTCCAAGTCATGCTTTTGCCTCTAATTTTGGTATCTGACAACTTTATTAGTAGCATGGAAAATCTATGCTGCCAATGCACTACAGTTTGGAAAACAGATTCCTAACTAAAATCCACTTTCGTAAGATTTTCATCAGGACATTTTGCTCACAGAAAATGGTGATGTACTACTTTCTCTAAGAAAGAACTCTTCTGCCAACAGTGTCTTTTTGTTGTTGTTGCAAATCATATCTGTGTTAAACTTATACAAATTTAAATCACATTCAATAAAAAAATTTTTGTCACAAATCATCTGTGTTAAACATACAAACTTAAGTCATATTCAATATATATATATATAGTAAAATAAAAGTGAAGAAGTACTAGAACCTACAGTGCTAAAGAAGGAAGAAATTGGAATTCACCAGACACAACAAAAGTAGATACAAAAAAAGTCTTTGGACTAAACTGGAGAACTATTATGATTTCTAAAGCTGTCGCTGAATTAGGCCAGCAAATTAGGGTTAGCAATGCTTTATGGATCCAACCTTCCCCATACAGCAGAAATTTTCGTCATAATAGGGGGGAAAAAACAGAAAGTTGAAACGTTAAGCCTAATACAACACGTGGAAGAAAAACCTGATAATATATAAAAATGAAGTTCAGAAAAGAGAACATTAATGAATGTCTCAAATATATATATATTCCAAGCACATTTCCTTCAAATACCTTGTTTATATGCTCATTCAGTTTCGAATTAGACATAAAAACAGGGTGTACCTCAACTTGTGGAGGCAAGTGTGTATGTATATTCAATTGATTAATTATTATATATACAAATTTCTATTCATGAAATTGATAAACTAATACATTCTGCCCTTCCAAATGGTTGGATTTGCTTTTTTTTTTACAAATTTTTAAATTACTCAATGTTTAGCTCTAATATAATCAAATTTGAAATGTTTCAATACCATCTGAACAATAAAATAACTGTTGCAATATATGAAGCAACATATGAAAAATTTAATTTTCTGACACATTTATTTTAATATGTCAAATTGTATCTTTATATCAAAGTAATTCATACAAATAATATATTTTTACCTTTATCATAAACAATTTAATGCAATGTCATTTTTTTAATTTAATTTACCTCTTTTTTTGTATTGCTTTTTAAAGTCATTTCTACAACACATTAAAAGTTTACTCTCAAAATAAACTTGATAGAAATAATGATAAAACAAATTAGAAATTGATTAAATTCTTCCAACCATTTTTGTTTTAGACTTCAAACGTTCATAAAGGACTTGAATTTTATAAGAAGCAAGCAAAGTCCAATTTTGTAGATATGGAAACTGTTTTGAACATAAATATTTAGTAAAATGATAAAACAAATAAATATTGATGGATTTGAGTATTTTTTAAAATGTCCCAAACATGTATTAAATATTTTTATTAAAAAAAATAGCTTTTTACACATTAGTGTAACTGTCAATGTAGCTGTAACAAAAAAAAAAAGTTTAAGAATGTAAATCAAATAAAATTTGGAATAAGCTAAATAATTTTAGTGAATTCTAAATTTTGATGTATTCTCTTTTAATTGATGCGTCACAGGCAATGACAAAATATGCATTATTAGAAACTATTACCTGATTGATTATTTATCAACAGAGTATATAAGAAGAGGAATACTGCAAATTATATAATTTTGAATCTCAGTTAAGAGATAAGGACAAATTTGAGTTGGCATACTTCTCTCCAAAATTTTCATACTAGGGCAATACAAGTATTTTAAGCCTCGACAGATTTAATATACATCACACACACACATTGGATATTTAGTACATTAAGGAGCATCGTACGATCTACGCAAAAAATTTTAATTTAAGGATATTAAAAAAAATTTTGGTTGCATCCTATGTGTGTATACTATGTAAAAATGATTTTGTGTGCTCAAATTTTCATAAAAAGCTAGCCATTAAAATTTTTTAAGGAAAAAACTTAAAATTCGTGAAGTGATTTTAAAATGCTACTCCTACAAAAATTTACGCATACGCTTGAAATTTGATTTACAAGTACGTCAAACTATGTATAACAAAAGTAGGTATGGATTTTGCAATAACATGATTGGTATTTGTAAAATACTTCTTTTTATGAATGCTTATTGAAAATTCCTTAAAATATGTATAAATTCTGATTTCAATTATTTTTTAAAAAATAAGCATTGCTTTGATTCAAAAATGCATACCAATTTTTGTTACATGTACTATTAGCAATAAGTAAAAAAAAAAGAAAATTCGAAGCATTAGGCACAATTGAAAAAAAGCCTTAGCATTTTAAATGAAAACAAATCTAGTTTTTTATTTTTCCGAGATAAGGCTGTTTAAAGTTTTGATTTGCCATGAGGATGTGAATAAAAATGAACATAAAGCTATCATAATTCTATGTTTTTTTTAAGTTTAGAGTTTCCAAATTTTGTGAGGTTATAAATAAGTATATACAGAATAGTTTAGGCTAAAAAAATTAGATTTGATTTTTTGACAAATTTTTGTCAATCGAATCGTACTGTGTCCCCTTTTAAAGGATCCAAACTCATGACTCAATTATACTATCAACCATGAAATTGTGATCTTGACCAATTAGAGCTATTGCATTCCCACCTTTTACCAGATATCATGTGTAACTAATAAAAAAGATCATAAAAAGCTTTACATAAATACTATTATATGTATTTAATAATATAGTACACATTTTACAACACACAAATAACTGCTTTTCTCAATACCGAAAACATTTCATTAAGGATACTATAATAAAGTTTCAAACATTTTTAAGTACTTTTTTGTCAATAATCGAGGCTGCACTTAGGAAACTTATAGAAATATATATATAAAAAAAAGCAAAAAGGTAATAATATTGAGTTAAAGACATCACAAAAGAAATCAGACAAATAAATTTGAATCAAAACTGGGTTGTATACCACTTAGTGTCAACTTTTCTAATTTTTCTTCAAGTGAAATAAATTTATCCAATTCCACACAAAGACAATGTACAATAATTTTTGTAATGCAATGAACTTGAAAAAGAAAATGAAAGAAATTATAAAAAGGATGCACATGAATTATAATTTTCAAAATGTAAGCTTACAGTTTGATCTGATAGTCTTTTTCCAAAAATAACATATTCAGGTTTCTTCTCATCCTCAGAGATGATTCGCTTACGAACTGAGACATTGCTCAGCCCACCTCCACCCAATGGCACCCATCCTCCAGTTGAATCATCTCTGGTCATGACCTGGGCACGGACACGAACCAGAAAGTTCCCACTGAAAAAAAAAAGAAATATGTCAAATTAACATTAAAAAAATTTGAAACATTACAAAGTTGATGCAGAGTATAATAATTTCACTCTATTCTTCTTCATCACATTTTTTAATTTGAGTAAGCAAATTGTTTTACAGCAATTCAGTACTATTCAACAAAATAACTTTTGATGGATTCATTCAAAATGCTACCATTTTGAAATTTCACAATTCTTACATAGTAACTTTCCTTATAAAAAATTGAATGAATGAACCCTGACTCTCTAAACATATGTATTGATGAAAAGAAATCTAACTGAAAAAAGCAGAAACTCTTAACATGGAGAATAAATACCCCTAAAAAGTTACCAAACTATTAACATGTATTGAAAAGCATATGAAAAAACTGTGTGTGTTGGCTCCGACACACAATGGGAGTTTACTCCTTAAGAACAGTTGTCTTTGATTATATAGTAGGCAAACAGGGTAAATAAATTGATTTCATATAATATTGAAAGTATATATTTTTATTCTATTTACATTTTTCATACTAATTCATTAAAATAATATATATATATATTAAAACTAGTATATATATTAAAACGCCTTAAAACTAGTCTAACCCCACATATTCGGTCCTAAGTCCGAAATTGCATTCTGACTCGCTAGGTTCTTTTTTATAGTTCCTTTTTAATATTTTTTCGATCTTCATGTTTTGCTTTTATATTTTTATTACGTTATTTCTTGTTATGTTCATTATCTATTATTTCTGGTTTTTGAAATATTATAGAAATTTATTTTATATATATATATATAATATACATCAATTATGTTACATAAATATATGTTACTCATACTATATGAGTACCTTGTGTTAAGAAGGTTGATTTACTTCACTATTAACATCATTTTGAATATTAATTACATTAATATTCTCACCATTATTAATCACTGTGACAAGAGGCTTGAGGCAATTTCAGTATGATACATGAACATCATTAGTATCATGATTTATGAATCATGAAAATGTCGCTTCAATGGTTGTACCATACCTAGTCATCCCCAGTGCTCTGAACAGAAACAAAATCTAAATTAAGCTCCGATTTTAAAAATTGTATTAATTTTAATCCTTATCTTTAATGAAATCAATATTGAAATTGCCACCAAGCATAAGTGGATGTATATGATACTGTTTCTTCAGTAGTTTAGAATCACCTTCCATACAAGCTAAAGCACACTATCATAATTTTATATATATACAAATACACTTAGAATTTAAAATAAAATAGTCCTCATATAATTCAATAATAAAAAATTCAAATCCTCATTATGTAAGGAAAAAATTATAAATGATAAAAACGTTTCAACATTTGGTTCTTTCAATTGTTTCTTTCTGTGCTTCAAAAATTAAGAGAATGGTTGAGGAATGGAAGAAATTTTTATGGAAAAATGGAAATGTATCTGATGTATTATAAGAAACCAACATATTTATATTATTTTATAATAATTTCTTTTTTGGGATTTGGAATTTTAAATTTGAATATTAATAATCATTTTCCAATTTCTCGTGTCAAATGTTTGCTTAAAAAATGGCACTAAAACAAAAATCTAAATTATTGAAAGGAGGGGGGGAAGAGATCAAATGTTCTAAAAAAGACAACTATTAATGAATTTTTTTAGAGCAAATACAAGGGGCTAAATTTAAAAATGAATAATAATTATTATTCTTTTAAATAACAGTTTTATAAAATCACTCACTTTTTCATTAAAAAGCATGCTCACAGAACGGAAAGCGTGGAGCCTATTTGGAGTACCGAACCTGTGAGCTATGGATCCGAAGGCCAGTAACATGACCACTACGCAAATGGAGGTGGCTTCTCGGTGGCTGTTACTGGATTATTAAGTTACCACTGTTGTTGTTGTTTCTAATGCCACCTGTCTGACGTAGTCAGATCAAGGCCCACAAAATTCATCGTGGCAAGGGGCTAGAAGTATGCTAGTTGTTTAGCCTTGAGCACCCTACAAGTAATAGTACGAATTAGCTCGGCAAAATTCCTTGAAGGGACGATAGATGGCGACACCGCCTATATCCACCTCCACAATTTAGACATGGAACTGAAGGGGAGGGAAATATTTTCCAGTCCCCTGCACTTGTGAAGCAGCCCACAAGACTTTCGGACCCACTGATTTAACGAGCACATACTCCTTGTGTACTTGGAGGGTTTTGGGTGGCATTTGGCATTGAACCCAGGCCTTCCAGTCTGGAGTCTGATGCTCTAACCACTAGGATACCCACAACCCAAGTTACCACTACACTACTCAAGTACCTGCTTTCTTCTGACAACGATTTGCATATGTGCAGAACACAGTGCAACGCATTTTTGTTAACGTTTGTACGAATTTCACTACTCATAATATTTCCATACCAGGGGCTTTATATGAAAATCGAAATATATATGAAATTTCTTTGAGACATAAAGCTAAAAAACAATTAAATTGAAGTTAGCCTTTTAAACACACATATTAGTCAGTCTAAAAAGTTAGTTAAAACTGAACCATTATGAACTTACTTCCAATGAAGAGAGAAATGACATGCTCAGTCATTTCTCTCATGTGGAAATCCCCAAAAAATACAGCAACTGAATCTCAACCAAGCGTATCTAGTTCTTGCAAACCATGCAATCAATATTATTCTAAATCAAACATTTAGCTGAACTACAATTCTTTTTTTTTTTTCCTTTCTGCTCAAAAACATTACAAAAAGCCTATTATATTTTTCAAGTAAACTATATTTTTCACAATAACGAACACTCAAACAAAATTTAAATAAGAATTTAAATTTTGTTGAGCAAATATTAAATTCACTGTCTGGTTCTCTATATAATTTTTAACAAGCAAAAAGAACAATGCCACACATTTAAAAAAAAATTGTATTAGTGACATTGTAGCCAAACTGGTGTCACGCGGATTGTGCCACTTTCACCAAAATCTGACTCATTGGTTTTTTTAAATATAAAATACATTAGAATCTGTGTTGTTTTGATATCAAGGCATGATTCATGCAGTGGCAATTTTACTGTAGTGACACTAATATGCAAGTACAAATTTTTTTTTTTAATTTGTTAAAAATTGTTACTTTAAAATAACAAATATGAGTCAAACACAAAAGAACACAAGGCATTGCATACTATGCCATTTTGCATGTGTCGTACCATGCAATGGCAACCATGTGCTTTGTTTCATTTAATGTCACTAATATGGTTGGCGATAATATGCAAGTACCGAACACGCATTCAGAAACATACTTCACATTTTAGTTTATCAAGGTTAACAAAATAAACAAGCTTCTTGCAATGGAACTATTATTACACCAAGAAATCATCAACTCAGAGACAAATGCTATGTTTTCCCCTTCCCCCAGATGTAAATATGAATAAAATTTCATAGGAGACATAAAATATTCAATGTTTAAACTTTTTGTTCAACAATAAACAATTGCTTTTCAGTATTTCAGAAACAAAGCAAGTATAAATAGTGTAGTCAATAATGAAAAACTGTTCCCATGGATACAACAACTTTTTTATTAATTGCCTTATATATATGTATATATATATATATATAAATATCAAAATTTAGAGTTTACTTTTTATGGAAGAAAGAAAAATGCAGAATAGATTTTTTATAAAGCTGGAAGAGAGTGTATATTGTCAAACAACAAAGCAACACAAGAGCTATTGGAGACTGGCTTTGTAATTTTGAACCGTAATGAGAACGACGTCCAACCTGGCACTTCACTCTCCTAACTCCAACACCATACCAACTAAAGGACCTTTTGAGCCTTGGCAAATTTAACATGCACCAGCCCCTCTATGTTGTGAGTCTTCAGTGGCACTAGGACTCAAACTTATGACAAGCCAACAATGAGTTCATGACTAACCATTAGGCTACTATGACCACTACAAAGCTACATCAATCTATTATTAATCTAGAGTATGTTAATGGATGTCAAAGATTTATGAGTTATAGTAACATTTTCCTATAACAATGTTTTCTTTCAGGTACAATGCTGAAATTTGCCAAATACAGTGGGGCTTCTACTTAATCAAGTCACTAAATCCAGAAAAAAAAGTTTGTTTTGGGAAAAATTTGTTAAATGAGGATTCATCTTTCAATATCTTTTTGTTCTTGGTTCCAGGAAAATAGATTCATAAAAGGGAGATCCAACTGTATAACCAACCAATGGTATGAGATTAATACAAAAGTATCCAAAATTAAATGCAAACAAATTCTTAAGCTACCAACAGATTTTAAAATTAACTATAAAAATTAATGGTACTTACATTTTAATGTCACTGCAGCAAAATTTGCACCATGCAAAAACTGCCATAATATCAAAACAAATATTCTTACATGTTTTATTTGAAGAAAAACTATTCTCATGAGTGCAATTTTGTCTGTGATGAGGCTAATACAAAAGTACCAAATAAATACACAACAATCAGAAGAAAAATCATCACTATTTTTAAATTCAGATGTCTTCTATTTTAGAATTAAGTAAAAAACTGTAGTTTGATAACATAATTACTTATATTCTATGAAATGCAATTCATGATAAAAAACATTTTTAAATTTTTAATTAGTATTTATATTAAGAAATAATATACTAAATCAACAACCTTACAGGAGACGAAAATTAGAACCACCAAATAGAATTATTTTATTCTAAAAAGTGATTTTCCTAACAAACATACTTGAATAAACTGTCCACCACAACTTAATCTATCATTAACATTTATACAAATTTATATGATAAAGTATGTACGATGAAATATATAAAGTAGAAATACAATGTAGTAGCATCAAATATCAGAGAAACGTTAGAAAATTATAGCTGCATAAATTTAGTTATACATTTTTTTTTTATTTTCACATTAATCAAGAATATTTTATAAGTAATGTAATTAAAATACCTCGAAGACTTCATAAAAATTATGAGCTCAGATAATTTTTATCTTATTTATCCAGATTTTTATCAAATAAAATATTACAACAAGATGTTAATTAATACAGAAATTTCAAAATGTCTTTTTAAAATAATGCTTCGTTGCATTTCAGATAGAAAAGTATTTGTTTTAACTTTCACAAAATTAGTTACGATTTCCGATAGATTTGTGTAATCTAACTTTTATTAAGTCACTTAAGATTTCCGATTCGACAAATCAACCATAAAAACATTGAACAAAAAACATCAGTAATGTCAAAACACATTGTTGTGACTGATTTCACATCAAATACTCATTTATAGAAATAAGCAAATTCAACAACTTCAGCAATGTGTCATAACAAGCAGATGCAAAGTTTCTACAATACAATTAAAGTTGACAGTTTAAAACTATCTCCGCAGCCGAGATTACGCCATAGCGGAAAATTCATTCATAAAAGTCTCCCCCCTCCCCTTTACACAATAATAAACACGTAAGAACTTGAAAAATAAATTTAAGAAAACAAGCATAATTAATCCATAAAAATATAGTAAAAACACATGAAAACTTCACTAAACTATAAACAAGTGATTGAGATCAACTTTTCAGAACTTCTGCTTTATATCAATGAGTGAATGATTATTAAGCCGTGAATGAATATTTCCCAAACATTACCCCCAGTTTTTACGAGGCTAGCTAACGCTAAGCCTACCAAAGTATCAATGAATTTTACGATGAATAAATATTATAGTTAAAATAAATACTCACTCATCTGGGCTATCTTCGACCATATTCTTTTGAAGGACTTTCCATGTTTGTTTTGGATTTACAATCCGGGATACTGTTAACAGCTAAAAGCTGTGATCCCCCCGTCTAAACTTCAAGCAATTCACAACACACACATCTTAAACACTACAACAATCCGATTTTTACCGCGGAGCAGACAGGAAGTGAGCTGTACAACATCTTTGGTTTGCGCGGAGGAATATAAAACCGCCCGAAAAAAATAGTTCCTGTCAATTCACTGCAGCTGCTAATAAAAACCGAGAATTCCACATATGTGTACAATCATAATCTTTCATGTGATTTTACTATATAAAGAGATTCAAAATCTGTGCGATAATTTGCCTTCGAAGAATCATAAGCACAGAACTTTAAAACAATTATTAAATTGCAATGAATATAAATAATTTTTATAGGTTTTTATTATTTTTATTTTAGCAACTTTATTCAATAACTTTTATTCTCAAAAATGATTTATTTATGAATAATTTATTTAAATAGTTAATTTATTCTTCCGTTGTTTCTTCTATCAAAAACAAAAGGTTTGGAAAGCAAGTCTTTCCACACAGTTTTTTATTCCTTCATAATTATTTTTTCTTCTTAAAACTATATTAAACGTAAACAGAAACGCGAAAAATACATTTTTAAAAAATAAATCGATTCTGCAATATATCAAAAAATGGAGAAATTTTCACTTTTTTCCTCTTTTACTAAACTTACAAAGTTCTATGTATTTTTAAATATTATTTTGTAAATCGCTTAGACCACAACAGTAAGGAATGAATTAAAATAGTTATTTACAAAAGTAAAAGACCTTTTTAAAATTTCACATTAATAACTCTTAAGTAGTCATCGGCTTAAAAGAGAAAGAACATTTTTTTCCCAAAGTATAAACATGCATTTCAGAATTCTACCAACACATATTTCACATTTTCACGCAGATTTTTTTAATTCAACAAAAAAAAAAAAATAACTTTCATGAAAGTAATTAAAATTCAAGAGGTTTTACTTAAAATACCGTACAGAGATATAATTTTAAATGATGGAGCAGAAATTAAATGTTTTTTCCCCAATTCCTTCATTTTTGATTATTTAAAAAAAAACTCAGGTCGATTCAGGGTGTCAAACGTACGAATCCTGAATCAAATCAACAAAAAACTCAAATTTTAATCCTTTTTTTTTTCGTCAAAGACTTTCAAGACAGGAAAAAAAAAATCTTTAATGGAATTTAAAGAGAAAAATGAAGGAAAAATTGTTGCAATGCTCTAATAGTGTTTTATTCTTGTGCTCATTAAACGGGAAAAAAATATATATATAATGCAAAGTTTCACGTCTTCGTAATTTGAGTCAGAACTTCCTTAACAGTGTTCCTTAGATTCCCATGTCGATGGTATAACTTTTAAGACATAGATAATAATGAACAGTAATTAATTAATTAGAATCTAATAATTTCATTAAACTTAATAATAAAAGGAATGTGTACAGTTTAAAAATGCAATTGTTACTTAAAATTTATCGAAATTGTTGCGAGTGTGTGTACATATTCGTACATCCGACTATACGTTTGGAACCGTGATTTTAAAAAGGCGCATAAATGGATAATTTTCATGATATTTAGAGTCACTTAGATAAGAATACATGTATAAAATTGTTTTAAGGACATTTTGAAAAAAAAAAATTTAATTAAAACAATATTTCGGTTACTTGAAAACCTTTTTAAAAAATTTTCCCCTTTTTTAAAAAATGCTTCTATTATAATAATATTTTGCCTGCATTCTAACCCGTACAGAGGCTCAACTGGGATTTTTGAAAAATTCACATTGTTTTTAAGTTACAAAAATTTCAATAATTATCGGCGGTTTTATCTTAAAATTTCTCCCCCGGTTGTCGTAAAACAGGTAAAAACCCCCTCCCAAGTTTATATTTAAAATTCTGTTGGACAAAATCTGAAAAAACAGCAAAAAAATTATTATAAAAACATTTTCAAAAAAAATTTTAAAATTTTTCTATTTTATTTTTGTCAAAATATCTATTAAATAATTTTTATTGTAATACTTTTTCTTTAAAAAAATTTTATATACAAAAATCTCGGTCAGGTGACCTAAATATCATAAATTTATCCCCTTTATACCTTTAAATCACGGTTCAAAATAATTATTTAAAATAATTTTGGTTCAATTTGTGAAGTATATGGATTTCACAGATCCGGGGTGGTAAAAGGAAAATTTTTTTTGCCGAGCAGAGATCCCCTAAGAACGGGTTCTTCAAAAATCGACTCCCAAGGGATGTTGTGAGGGCTTAAGGGGCTTTGTAGTTAACTATTAAACCTACAAAATTTGGAATACGGTGGGAATGTTTATTTTGTTGAGTAAGATTCACTAAAAAATGGTTTTCTGGTAATTAACTTTGGAGAGGGATTACGAGAGCGTAAAAGATAATTTTACTTCCATTTTAGCAATTCAAGCTCTGTCTTTTTTTAAACCAAAAAGGAAGGACCATAAGAGTGTTTTTATATACAATCCAACACTTAATTCTAGGACTTAGATTTCAGTAATTTATGAACATATGTAATCTTACAACATCATAAAATATTTAGATATTATAGCGAGTGTCAAAAAATAAAAAAAAAAAAACTTCTAATGGTACAGGAATAAATTTTTTTTAGATGACTCCAAATAGACGATCTCTTAGTTATTATGG